>JAOQMR010000001.1:1231614-1259194 GCA_027563865.1 Erythroxylum pelleterianum
GTGTTTCTGTTTGCCAGTTCCAAAGGATTCGGAGAATAAAGGATAACAAGCAACACAAAGATTTTTAAATGTTACTGCAATAACGATAACATCACTTCTTGGAAGTCTGGCCGAAACGCAAAAACTAACACGCAATCTTACCTTTATTAAGTAGGGATTAGAGAAAAGAAAAGTACAAAAATAAATTAAAGTAGTAATTACAGAAAAGTAATTAGGTTAAATAAGAAAATATTTAAGCTAAAAAAAGGTAAATACGGTATAAAAAAGATTAAAAAATTAGGATAATGTTAAGAATTTCACACCGGACAAGCGTGAGTGCATTCAACCATTTATAATAGTGTGCAAATCCTCCCTTCTCAAGCTAATTTTTGGGGTAAGTTAGGTCTTTCAACATAATATCAGATCCCGTTTATTTCGATAGTTTGAGGCGATACCCGATTCTGTCTCTTTGTCTAATATCTCCAACAAATGTCTAGGTCTGCATTGGGCTAAAGGGGGTGTGTCAAGAATTTCACATCGGACAAGTGTGAATGCATTCAACTATTTATAATGGTGTGCAAACTTCCCCTCTCAAGCTAGCTTTTGAAGGTGAGTTAGGTCTTTCAACATATAATTGTAAAACTAAAGGCTCAAAGAAAATATTTAAAAGACTTAAGAGAACGGAAAAAAAAAACTTTCAAAGTGATATCCTTTATCTATAAAATAGTTAATAAAGAGTCTATTTTATTATTATATATGTGCATATTTGTGGATACTGTAGATATATTAATACCCTTTTCAAAGAAAAAAACAAATGCTTTGATGTTTCATGTGATTCGTATGGGCAGTTTGAGATAAGAGTGTGGGCAAAAGAGAAAAGAATAGAAAGTAGTGTTGGAAAAATGAATTTTCTTTTACATTTTTTATTTCCTCGAATACAAAGTAAAATGTTAGGAAAGAATAGAAAATTTCATGTAGCCTATGTGTAAATCATGTTACTGATCAAGGGAAAAAAATTCATGTTACTGAATATTTGATAAATGTATACAAATAAGAAAAGCAAAAGAATTTTAAAAATATTTAATAAATAATGAGAAAATATGTGGTATGAATAATATATGTGAACTAATTAGATGTTGCTACTATGAAAATTTAACTTAATTCTTAAATTTAATCAAAATGAACTAAATTCAACTTAAACTAATAATTTATTATAATTATTTTAAATTATTAGTTTAAGTTGAATTTAATCAGCTCAAGTCAAGTTTAAAAACTATGTTTGAGTTGTTATATTTGTAGCATTTTAATGTTCTACTTTCATATAATGTATATTTTGGCATTATTCTTTAACAAAAGTTTAAGAGAATTTTAACAACACATTTTTACTATAACAACGCAACACTTATAACATCACTCCACTTTAGTACATAAAATGTTAAAAATACTTGTACCTAAACTCTTGATTTTCCAAAATTTATAACATATTCATACATCAACATATAATTAAACTCACTAAACTCTTAAATTTAAAGAAGCATAAGTCATATGACTACTCATGATATACTCTACTTAAATTGAGTATACTCGTCATCATCAACACTCAGTTAAAATTCTGCTAAAGTGTGGAGCCTGAGAATATTTAAATTTATTATTATCAACAAAAACTTCACACATAAAATTTATTACTTTATGCATAATTTATGTATTATATATATAACCCTAGATTAGAAGCCCTTGAAAGGTTAAATATGCCTTTGAATGGTGAGTTGATATTCCACTATGGTGTTTCTGTTAGCTATTAACCCTAATGTTTGAATAATAATGACATTATATTTGATATCTTTTTTAATTCCATAAGAATCATGATTATTATTAGTTGCAACTCTTTTCTTGAAATTATAATTATATGATGAACATATTAAAATATAAAATTTATAGGAATAATTCACTTTTCTTTATAAGCATTTTTTTCTTATGCATACATGAAAATGTTCATCTCCCTATGTGGTCTCTGTTCACAAGAACAAATTGCATCACTCAGAGTCACTTCCTAGCCTGTAACCATCTGTAACAGCTAAACCTCCTAACTAAAGAGAGACTATGACCTACTCATTAATCTTGAAGGTTTCTCTCATGTCTAGTCAGTGCTTTTTGAACTGCATCAGTCACTTCCTCACTAAGTCTTTTGGTTTCGGTATTGAATATAATAGCTCTCCATTTCCCCAAAAGCCTACTGCATTCAAATTGTTCCTTACTTTCTCAAAGTTGGGTAGTGATATCAACTCGGTAGTACTTTTTCTGGCAACATTCTCAAGCAAAAACTAAGAAGAGCCGGTCATGGCTTCTCATGGTGCAGTATAAGTACTTAGCTTGTAATAGCAAAAGATCGCTTGTACAGATATGCCAACGCCAAAACAAGTCATTTCCAAGTACTGGAAACAATATCAGAAACACTACTTATCACAGACATGAAGGCTTTAATAAAGGAGAAGTAAAATAAAAAATATCCAACATATCATATGCCAATATATAGGAAATATATATTTACCAGCAAGACACACACTGGGCTCTTATGTCAGATGATGATAGTGAGTAAGAGCATGAAATATATCAGTTGATTTCTCAATTCTCATGTCTCTTTCACGTTTAGGTTAACTATATTCTTTAATGCCCATATCCTCAAAAACCAAAACCTTCATGACCTTGCTAGCTAGAAAAGTTGTTTTTCTTCGAGGAAATCATGCAGCGAAGCAACCAAGGTGACACGAGTAAATCGGCTCGAGAGTTAGGTCAAGATCATTCCTCCTCGCCTCTGGAGTTTCTTCCTGGTAAGTGCCACTGCATTGTGTTCCAAATATTCTAGTCACTTCGGGGGCCAAAAAAAAAAAAAACCCTCCATAGAAACCAGTTTCAAGTGAGAACTGTTTAAACCCTATATATGTGCAAACTGCAAACACAAAACATAATGTGCATGTATGTGATTACCCGATGTTTAGGCATGGAAGCGTGGGTTGTGGTAGAAGGAATGGTGACACAGTAGTAGGGCCATGGTTTTGTTGGTCCCAGAGAGCTTGCTCTGCCGCTGCCTTTTCCTTCTCCTTGATCTACAAATATACCAGAAGAAAATGGAGTCTTCAGTTAAGTTCCATTACCAAAGCTTTATAGGGTCTTGAAGTTCAAAAAGATTGTCATATAGAGTCTGCACGAAACATCAAAAGCATTTTCACCTGCTTTGCTAGCATGTTGTTTTGCTCCTGTATCGCCTTCTCCTGCATAAAAGCCCAAATGTTGATTTGCAGTTCTTGATTACTTGCTAATCAATCACTAAGCTCCATTCTCAATGTGAATCATGGATGCTAAGCTATCTAAGCTAACATACTTAGAAAAAGATGAAAGAAAATTTTTCACCCTATTACTTGAACAGTTGAACTATGATATTTTATGATAAATCTTTTTTATTTTAAATTTTAAATTATAAATTACATTTGAAAATCACACATTTACTTTCCTCTGTCTAGTGATCAGTGACTTCAAATCAATTGAAGTACGATATTCTCACCTTTCTTTGGAGCTCAGAAATTGACTCGTACATCAGTTGGTTCTACAGGAGAGAGCACGAGTTCATTAACTTTTTTTTAATAAAAAAGGCTAGATTTCAATTAAGCATACTAGTCTGCCAATTTTGACCAAAAAAAAAAAAACTAGTCTGCCATATACTTACCTTTCTGGTTCGAATGTTCTTAAGAGCAACATCAAGTTGTTGCTCCAAGTTTTGAAGTTCTTTCAGACTCAGTGAGTCCAGATCTTCTCCCAAATAATGCCTGTTAAAGTTGGAGAATTTAGGAACTAATCGATCTTAAAAAGTTAGTATGAGTTCGTAGGCAGTACCTGCAGTTTCTTTGAAGAAGTTCAACCTTTGCCTTGAGCCTATTGTACTCCAGAATCCAATTTCCCTGCATAAGGGTTGAACTTGGATATATATGACATGTTCATCATAAGCATTTCTAGTTCTCATAACAATCATAAAACAAGATAAAAGTTGGAGAAAAGTACCTGTGAATCAAGATCACTAGCAACAAGTTGCCTCTCAGCATACGAATATCTTTCATAACGTTCAAGTATCTTTTCCATGCTGTTCAACCATAAATAACCATTAAAATTTCTTTTTTTTTTAAGATCCCTTTTAGGTAAATGGAAACAGAAGTCCAGAAGAACTTAAAACACTTTTGTTCCTCCATATCTAGGCATAGTATCTTGAACTACTTACATTTCTAAAATAGCTAAATCCTCTAAAAGCTTATAGTGAAGGCCTAGGGCTAACATCTCCAAATGTTTCACCTTGAGAATGTCTTTCCATCTTGTCAGAGTCTCAGGAATTTTTTTTATATTTCCTTTTAAACATTTATTTGAGAAGTCAACAATTAATAATATAGGAAGTAGTCGCACATTGAATATGATTTTTTAATATAGATTCAATATATTAAGAAAGTGTAGTTCGTTAATCTAATTAAGTTTATTGTCTCTTAATGATATAAAAATGTACTAGTTATGAAATGGTGTATATTCAATATATCATAAATCTAGATATTACTATATTATATGTGATTGCTGTGTAATATCTTTCAAAAGGCTGACATATTAGTATCAGAACTTGGGTTTGCTCTATCGAGGAGGTGAGAATAGGGAGAAACACTGCATAAAGAAAGAAGAGGGTCAAAAACATGAAAGGTGTTCTTCAAATAGTAAGATTTGTGAAAGCAATTTTGTGAAAATGATACACTAAAATGTCACCATAGTTTAAATTCAATATTAGCTATTATTTATGATAAGTGTTGATTTTGGAAACAAGTTTTGATGAAGTTATCAATGACTTGTATGAAATGAAAGCAAAATTACATTAACAAGACTCTTTAAGTGATTAGGTTATCAAACAATTCAAGGAACTCCAATCTTCTTATGACAACTTATCTAGATTTAACCTCTCAAAAGTTTTGAAGTCATTAATCTAAGTTCAATGACTAATAATGATATGTAATGCATTAATCATGAAGTTTTCTAGATTCATATATACATAAGCACAAATACATACATACATATATATATACATATATGTATTTATGACTATGTATATGTAATTGTTTAATATATTAATGATTTTTTAAAGAAAAATAGTTAATAAATATGTTTATTTCCTCTTCCTTATAAGTATGTTTGGTTTGGCTTAGTTTATTAGGCAACTATAATATCTAGGTTTTATTTTTGAGAAAAATATAGATACACCCTGTTCAGCTTTTGGGTCTGAGTACCTATCATTTACTTCCTGGTTCCTTGTAATAATTGAATTATGACATTATAAACTTCATTCTATGTGAATAAATATTCTATTTGGTCAGCATTAACTAATTCATATATAATATAATATAAAAGCAATAACATTTCAGTAAAAAACTCAGAGTCCGAAAGAAAGGTACAGTAATATATAATATTATCCCAAACATTTTTAAAAATTCATATATAAGATAATAATTATCACTAAATTCTGCTTTCCCTATTCCACTTATAATTCCAAGAACATGGTGGAGACCGTATAAACAAATAATTCCAAGCTAACTCATGAAACTTATTGAAGACCAAATTTCATCTTTTTAGTACATGAACAAGGACTCTTCTATAATATGTGTTCAACCATTTCTTAATTTGCTAAAAGCATAAGGTAATTATAGGTTTACATGAGAAGAACCATTAAATGACTCTCAAAATCATATCGTTTAAGTGTCATTATAATCTTTTTACTGACAATTATTCTACGAAAATATTGATCCATGGAATAATTATTAGTAAACAACTCGATCAGGCTTTAGATCTCACAACATTACTTACATTTGTTTACTCATCTAATATGGATCTTTATGGTAATTAATACTTTTCCTATATACACAACTCCTATTCCTGAGATTAAATTCAGACTTATATAATTCGAACTTATGATAAACACTGGGATTTTGTCTATAATTTTTTGTTGACAAACAGAGTGAGTTTTCTTGTTAAGAATTAGAGGAACCAAAAGACTTCAAGAAGCAAAACACAATTAGGGATTGTTCACGTACCAAAGGTAAGACAATAAATCTGTTAAAAGTATTATAATAAGTTGAATGACGGATTGAGTGCATACATACCTTCTGCAAGAACTTGAGAATGCACCATTAATGTGGAAAAATAGTAGGGCAAAAGAAGACAAAGTTTACACCAAATCACACTCTACAACCACCACGAACATTTGTCATTTTAACCCTGTCTTCTAGTTTACATCACATGTATACACATACAAAACATAAAACCAAATAACTACAATACTCAAGTGTATGTTAACCTATAGGATATGTAAACCCTCTTAACATTTTCTGTCAATCAACGTTATTCTAGGAAGTTACACCAACGTAGTACCTGCGAGTGTACCAAAGGTCAAGAGGTTTGTCATCATTTTGATTTTAGTCAGAATTTGAACAGGACCAACAATCTAAAACAAAGTCTATCCTCTCACGTCGGGTCAATATCTGTAGGGAAAAGACTTGTAGCGAAGTTTTATGAATGTTGTAGTGTGTTATATTACTCTCTTTTTCATGAATACTGTGCGTTTGTAACAGCTAAGTCTGCATGAAACTGCTCAATTGTATGTATAGAGATTGAACCACTTTCTCTGTGAAAACGAAAACCCTTATTTTTATGTCCGTGAGATGGTTTGGTTAAGAGATCTTTTGGTAGAGTCCCAAAAACATTTAAGGATGCCTTAACGTTGACGAAACATACGGATCATGCGTGTTTCTGGGACGAGAAAACATCAGAAAAATTATCAGGAGAAATAAGGTTTTAATTGTGTTATAAATTGAAAGAAAGTGAAGTTGATGAGAAGAAACAAAAAAGAAGAACAAGAAGAAAACCCCACAAGAGAAGAACCGATACGAACATATAGATTATGTAAATGAAAGAACTGAGACAGTACCAAGAATCAGTGGAGTACTCAAAGAGCTTCCCTTTGTGAGAGAAGACAATCAAAGCGACCTCAGCATCACACAAGACAGAGATCTCATGAGCTTTCTTCAACAAACCAGCTCTCCTTTTGGAGAATGTAACCTGACGATTGATCTTGTTCTCTATTCGCTTCAACTGAACTCTTCCTCTTCCCATATCTATCTATCTAAACTCTTTCTTTTCTCAGCACACAAATCTTTGTTTCCTCTAAATAACCCCAACAAAACAGAACCCAATAAGAAAAGGAAACAATAAACAAACACCAAACCTGAAAAGGGTTTTGCTCTCCCTTGCTAAATGTGAAGTTTTATCCCAAGAAAGCATGCACATATAAAGCAAAGGGAAGTAAGGGAAGAGAAGACGGTGAATAGTGGTTTAATAGGGAAAAAAACAAATCATGGCCAAACCAGGGTGGTTTTTTTTGAGGTTGTGCTGTCGAGTTCCCATTGGCTGGGTGTTGTACTGTCTAGTCGTTAGTGTCACCCCATTGTACGGTGTCCCTGTGTAAGAACCACATTTTTTGTTTTAGGGTTATTTAGACAGTCTACCTCAAAATTTTCAATGAAATTTATTTATATTATTTAATAATGTTTTCAACATTTATTATTACCTCTTTTTATTTATCTATACTTCTAAAATCATGCCACATTACAAGTTTAATAATTTTGATAGCATATTGATTTAAGTAATTAATAAAATAATATAATCAAAAGTTTTAACCTTCAACTTTTTAATATTTTAAATTTAATATCTAAAATTTTAAAACTCATATAAATCAAATTAAAACATTATTTTTGTTTATGTAATTAACAGAGAACTATTATCTGCTAAAAAAAGTAATCTTTTAATTTAATTTGTGAAAATTTTAAAAAATTAAATATTAAATTAAAATTTTTAAAAAATTGATACTAAATTCTAAAACAATCTCTTATTAGTTAAGGATAAGACTGCATATTATTAGACTTCCTCAGTAAAATTTGTACTGAGTTAATAAATATAAATAAGATAATTTATTTGTTAATTGGATATTTTGACTTTAATTTCTTAATTTTAACTTTCTTGATTTTTATTTTCTTACCACTGATATAATATTCCTTTAAAATATTTTTAGGTATTACATAGTATAACAATTGTCTTGGTTAAATTATGTAAAAACAAGAAATACCACGTCGTTTGATCATTTTCTCTTAGAAAAGAGTAATATATAAACATAAATTTAGATAATTAAATAATAATTTAAAAAAATTAAGATTAAAATATTTATAAAAAAAATTAAAAATGCCTATAGGTGTAGGTTGTTAATCCGAAGTCAGTAATAGTGTGAAAAGTACTGTAAAAAAAAGGCAATAGCTGTTTTTTTTGACAGTCTATCACACATCTAGGATTAAAAGGTTTCTAATCCAACAAATCACCAAATCAAAAGTCAAATCCTCTCTTGTCATCAATACTAAGGTGTCGACTGCCCATTGGTTAGTCACTTTTTCTTCGCTTGTAAAATAGTACATATTAGTTATCAACATTATCCATATATGAATTTGGAGAGTATTATTTTGAGTAATTTTTTAATTTATAACACAGTTTTTAATTTTTTTTAAAATTACAAAATAATTATTCAATTTTGTACTATATAATTTAAACCAATCTTGTTTCAAAAAATCATAATAATAGAAATTTAAAATAACAACAATTTATTATTTTTCTTAATATTATTCTCGCACATTCTACATATAAATAATAACTACAATTAATATGAAAGATTATTTATCATAATAGAAATATAAAATTAACAAAAATACAAAGTATTTAAAATATTACAATTTTATTATATAATAAGTAATAATTACATCAAAATATCGAATAAAAAGAAAAATTATTATCAATAATAAAATATAATTTCTTTCTTAATATTTAATTTTCAATCATAAAAAATATATTTATCTTAATATGTAGTTGTTATTAATAATAAAATATAGTTATATTTATATTAACAAATTAAAAAATACAAAAATTTAAGGCCTCTTAATTTTCATTTAAACATATTTTTAAGTATTCTTTGTAAAAAATATAACTATTATTAACTATATGAATTTAAATATTATATTATTAATAATAAAAAATAGATGATGACGGTGAAGGTGAGAGAGAGAGAGAATGTGAGTGTGAGAAAAAATAAAAAGAGGCAGAAGAAGGCAGTAGAGTTGGGGTGGGTTTTTTTAAAATTTTCATTTTGCACATAAATGCCCTTGTTTTTTTTTAATTTTTGATACTGACCGATATTCTAAATACTAGCGATACCTGACCGATATTCTAAATACTAGCGATACCAGTTAGTACCAGGCGAAATAGGCTGGTATATTGGACCCTGTACAGAAACATCCCATTTTGTACCGTTTTTCAGCCAATATGGTACGTACCACCCGATATAATACGAGATTCATCACACTGAAATAATGACAAAAAAATTTAAAGAAAAAAATAATAACCAATTTTTTATGAATAAAATTTCAGTTTTCTTTTCAATTTTTCGATACTTTAAAAACCAAACTAAAAATTAAATTGATAACATAAGTTCGAAGTTTAAAGATTCAACTGACATTAGATTGTTATAAAATTGGTAAACAATAAAAATTGAACAAAATTAAATATTTTGAAATAAGATTGAAGGAGAAGATTATTCTTACTTATCAAAAAAGTTGAAGTTTAATTAAAAAATTATTAAATAAAATCCAACAAATTTATTATAGTTTATAAAAGCTAGTTAGTTTATAAAAATTGACAAATTAATTAATTAATTAGTCAGTTTTCATAAACTAATAGATTTTTATAAATTAGAATAAACCAAATAATTTTTATTTAACAGAAGGAATCAGTCAGTTGGTTTTTAATAACAAGAATTATTAAAGTAAGTCTCTTGTTTACTTATTCTCTTCCTTGTTTGCGTATTTTTATATTTTTTGTATTACTTATTTATGTCTATTTTTAAATTTTATTTCTAATTAGTGTTATCTTATTATTTTAATATATATACATTTTTTATTTTTTATGTGAGTTTATTGGAAAAACTTCTCTCCCAATTAAAAGTAAGATTGTATAATATTGAACCTCTCCATATCCCGAATTTCAACTAGATTTTTACTAAATTATTATTGTATACTTTGACATAACTCTCATCATTTTATAGTTTTCCTTTTTTTTCTTTTACTTGTATTTTACTTTTTATAAATATTCATATTAATTAAAATGTCTAACATTTTTCAAAACGTTTTCATTACTTTTTTTTCATCTAATATTTTTAGCTACTTTTGTGCTGATTAGATGATAGGAAAAGAATCATTTAGTCAAGCAAATCAAAGTCATTGATTTGATTAGCATTGGACTAGTCTCATTGGAAAACCTAGCCAGCCACCAGTGTAAAACATGCTTGGTCATTGTCTTCAAATTGGTGGACAAGAAGAAATGGAGGCATAACTTCCACCTAAAAATAACACCAAGTTCCGAATAATTCAATCCATAGGTAAGCATATTTCTACAATGGCTATGTGGAGTATGACAAGTAAAATAGGATACACCATCACTATGGAATGAGTTCCAATTCATTAATTAGGCAACTTTATGACAAGATATGACATACCCAATAAAAAAAGCAATAATAAAATAGATTTAGTTAATTAGTTAAATGACTTATTCAAATATGTGAATTTATATAATATATATTTTTTAAAAATGTATAATGGGTTTTCTCATTATTAAAAATAAAAGTAGGAATTTGCGATTCTTGGTTTTAACTGGTTCTTGTCACCTTATGTTCTGACATAATATTGGTTAAGTCTTTCATGCAGGTTTTGTTATGGGCCATTGATGGTAGGGCAGTTAGATGCAAGCCATTTTATTTTTTACGTCTTAAGAGATTATCTATGGTATCTCTTACTTGTATATAACTTTTTTATTCTTTATAAAGTTTTGATTTATCAAAAAAAAAAGTAGGAAGCATTTACAACTTCAAACTCTCAACACTGATCAATAATACTCATTCCGATTCATAATAAGTTTCGTTTTAGAAAAAATACACGTTTATTAAGAAAGCTAATGAAATTATAGATATACCCTTATTAATACTCACATAAAGTTATCTCGTGACCCCCGTTTTGTGATCTGTGTAATTAAGATGAGAGAAAAATTAAAGGTTAATTTTGGAAGTAAAATTATAAACATGCATACAAAGTCAAAAATTACACTTATTTTAAATAATTAAAATGTATCTAAAACGACACTTATTATTAATCGGAGGGAGTAACATATTAGCATCAACAAGTACTTGTAATGGTAAATGAGAATAAACTAAGGTCGAAAGTTTAAGGTGATGCAATTAATTGGAGTGAGCTAAGTAAGTATTTGCATTTCCATTTCCATTTGAGGCTACGCAAAGTTTCACATCTCTTGTGACGATACAACGAAAATGGGGAAACCGAGAGAATCTAGAGCTCGTGGTGGTGGGGACGGAGGTTGAGATGCATATCTACATAAAATAGAACCCCAATAATTCTCAGCTAATTTATCATGCACGTGTGGCTTGTCCCGTGTCAAAACTTCAAAAGCTAAAAAGACATGATTCATACATATATCTATATTAGTATTATTTAATATTTATAATATTATTAAAATATATAGACATATATATTAAATAAAAGTAAGGTTACGTACTACTGAACCTTTCTAGTCCTCATATATCAGTTCGACTCTTACCGAATTTTGTTGTTGTTGTTGCTGCAAAAAAATGACATTGTTGTATTTGAACAAAAGGATGTTAACTCTTGGTTTTTAATTTCTTAATTAGTATTAATAGATATAAATATATCAGTAAAATAAAAATTATATATAAGAATTGGAAAAAATTGAAAACTTTTGCAAATATTAGTTTAGAAATCAAATTAATCAAATGTTGATATCATATTCATTAAATAGTAAACTTATTAGAAATGTCATATTTAAGAGATAATAGATTCAAAAGTGTCTAATTTTTAAAAAATTTTAATTTAGTGTCAAACTTTTTAAAAAATTTAATTTAGTAATTAACTTTTTAAAAATCGTATAAATGACGTATCCACCGAATACTACGAGGATATTTATCTATTAGTTACATCAGCAAAACTAACGTTTTGAATTGATTTATATGAATTTTGAAATGTTATTCACTAAATTGAAAATTTTAAAAGTTTGACATTAAATTGAAAAAATTTTAAAAGATTAACTTGGAATTTTAAAATATTAGGTATAAGTCATTTTTTTTATATAAACTACTTTTATCTTATATCCATTTATAATAATGAGACAACTCATATATTTTCAACAGTCTCCATCGACGTATGTATCACGAAATTAAAACCCTTTAAAGATGGCCTCAATTGACAATACAGAATGGCATTTCCCTCTCTTACAACTTGTGGACGAAGATAATTGAAAATAAAGTTCTAACTCTATGGAATAGGGGATAGGGGCATTCTATAGGCAAGCACATGGACACGGTCCCAATCAACAATGTCACACCACAACATGTACTCCATGTTCCATTGTATGTATCCACAATTAAGGAAAATGAACAGAAGTATTATCTTAAGCAATGATTAAGGTCTATACATGCATGAATCTTTACCTTTGATTAGCCTTTCATAGAAACACGTAATCTTACATTTTTACATATGATTCTTAATTAGGACACTTGCAATGAAAATGGTAATGGGTGAGTAGTCAAAAAGAGTTAAGCTATTAGCGAAAAGATGGAAGTGATGGGAGTAAATGCGAGGGATAGATGAAGAGGAAAGGTGGTGGTTGTGGCCTGTGGGTCAAGACTCATCAAAAGATTGTTATGTGACATTTACCTGTAAAAAGTACTTCCTATTGTGTATTTTTGTTGAAGAAGCTATTATATAGTTGAAGTTATGATTTTTTAATTATTTTAAAAATATATTCATAACACTAATGATAAATTTAAATTTAGAATGAGAGATATGAGATTTTTTATGATTTAAGTAATTCTAATTTTCTAAAAAAAGTAATAGCGAAATATACGTTAGATAAACAATAGATGTCCATCATTAAAATGTTGTTAACATGACAATGCAATTTACTTCTTAAACCTTACTTAAACTAATAATTTAAGTTAGTTATAATAAATTATTAATTTTGATCAGGTTTAGTTAGTTTGAGTCGAGTTTAAAAATTAAGTTAGTTTTTCACGTAAAGAATATTTGATCGGTTCATGTGTGAGATTCATATCATGTGTTTCGCCATTATTTTGTAATGGAAGTCTAAGAAGAATTTTTTTCACAAAACTAAAATAAGTTACAAAATTTTTTTCGATAATGTTAAATTTTAAAAATTATTTAAATTACAAGATAACTTGTGTCTTTCATTCTTAAATTTATTTTAATCATTTATATTAATATAAGTGTGAAGTGATTCACGTTTCGCCATCAACTTTTAACACAAATCATCGAGTTGATCTTAAATGTTTGGATTTAACATTTGGGGATTTAGGGTTCATATGAGATATGTATATGGTTTTGATTTGTCTTGATTAATAGCTAACAATATAAAACCTGAAAATATGAGAGTGTTTGGTTACAGGAATAACAATGAAGAATAAAGAGAAGCGCGGTGTTGGGCCCCATTTTCGGAACCCAACTTTCTTTCGGAGAACCATAACTAATCGTACCTTAACTAACACTCATGTTGAGCCCCGTTTTCGGAACCCAACTTTCTTGCGGAAATCATAAAACGTGCAAACAGAATTTCTCGAAATACAAACGTAGGCGAAAACCAACGAAATCAAACGCTATAATTTCATAAAATGCTTCGTTTCCAGTCAAATACGAAATTCAAACTCAAAACTCATAATCCAAATACCATCACATCAACACAGCATAACCCATTTAACCATCAATACAAAACACTCAATTTATGCAACATACTTGACAATTCAAAGATGCAATGCACAAACAATGGCTCGAGAGTTCCGTGGAACAAAACGGCTAAACCGAAGCTTAAACCGTAAATAAAACGAGTCCGATTTCTAGGGATCTCGTGGCCTCAAGCGGCATCCGGGATAAGGCTAGACGTCGACGCGCACGTGACTAACGAAACATTCCTCTCTCGCCCAAACACAATCAAATCACATGCAAAATTCAATCATTCTCAAATTCACATTCTCATGATTTTTCTTCTTTCCATTTACCCAAAATGCCATGATAAAAGACATAGCATAATCATGCTCACAATTAAATCTTTATCACAATGTCATACATCTTTCAATGTATAACCTAACATAAAACACATCATAGCAATTCACAATTTATCAATTCAAGCATATACACATATAAGCAAATTCTTTAAATCATTTCAAAGCAATAAATGAAGTAATTAAAATCATTTAGTCATTTAATTCAAAAACTAACTTATATTTCTTAATTTCGAAAACAAAAGAAAGCTTATTATCAATTTAGTGGCTCATTACTCAATCATAAACGTGATACCTACCTTATCTCCATGCTTATACTTGTTCAAGAAGCATTCCCCCATGCTCCTCTTGCTTTTCTCACTTTCTTTCATCAATGGTAAAATTCCCTAACCAATGGGAATCCAAATTAAGTAACCCATAACACATAATCACCAAAATTGATTTTAGGAAACTTAAACTCATACATTTCTTAAGCTATCTAAACCAAAACCCATCAACAATTACAAAAGATTTGAAATAACTCACCTTGAATCTTCACCCATGATTATTAACATTACCCAAGTAAAACATTAAACACCACTAATTCCTCATTTAATTTCATTTAATAAATCAAATCTCCAAGAAAAAGTTCGGGGTCCAACACGCGGAGCAGAGGAACATAAGTGGTGCACATGAGAGGCACATGAGGCTTACTTTAAGCTGAATTTTTTCTTTGACGATGAAGACTTGAAAGGTGCAACTGTTATGTATAGTTTATAAAATCAGATATTAGCATTAGTCTCAAAAACAAAATTCTCATCGTAACCCAAATAATCTAAGAATTTTACGAAAAGAAATTAGGAGTTAGAGAGTTACTAGAGTACTTACTTAGGAGTACTAGTGAGTACACAGGGAACTCTTGCAAGTGTTGAAAAACACTATGTCTTTTCTAACTTTTCCTTTTCCGTTGAAACTAGTAGAACCACCTAAGTGAGATCCTTGGATGTAGATAGCAATTAAGCTATCGAACCAAGTAAAATTGTTGTGTACTTCTTACTTTTCTGAAAATGTAATAATCCTACAAAAGTCAACTCATCTTTAGTCAATCTCTTGGGAAATAAGATAACATAAATAGAAGGCAAATCTCAACATAATTGGTATCAGAGCCAACCTTCAGTATTCTGGGTAACTCTCTGGTTATTTAAGCACTCAAGGTTCGTCAAGAAAGTGTAAGAACAATTACACAAGTAAGCCTAAACCTTTGTGTTCTTTTTTCTGATCTACTCTTATAATCAAGAAGTCAGTAAGAATCTTTTTCTTGTCATCTTTTAATTACGTTACAAAATGGTGGGAAGAATTGGATATTTTTACTGGTAAAGAAGATTTTACAATCTGGAAACTTCAAATGCAAGTTTTACTTGAATCCTACAACTGTTATGGTGCAATTGAAGAACAGTATGATGTAAAAACAAATCCTGTTAAGAAACTTGAGATGCAAAGGTTTGCGCATTGCAAGTTAATGCTTCATTTATCACCTGTTGTGATAAGAAAAGTACAAAATTGCAAAAATCCAAAGAAACTATGGATGAAACTTGGTGAATCGTATGCTAAAAGGTGTTTGCCTAATAAGATGACACTTTTACATAATTTGACCAATTATAAAATGAGCACTACTGTAACCCTTGATGATAATCTGGATTATTTCTTTAAATTAATGCAAGACTTAGAAGCTACAAGTGAAAATATACCTGAAGAACACCAAACTGTGGTTATTCTAAAGGCCTTACCATCATATTTCAATGCCTTTAAGAAAGTGATTAAGCATGCTAGTGGAGAATCACTCACTATCAAAAGGGTGAAAATTGTGGACAATAATCCATTCAAGAAGGAACCAGAAATCATGTTCATCGATAATAAACAAAATAAGAAGCCTCAGAAAAAGAACAACAAGAAGGGAAATTGGCAGAAAGGGAATGGTAAGGATAAGCAAATTAAAGAAAGTGAAGAAAAGAAGAAAAAGGCTAAAGGTAAGAAGTGCTATTTCTGTGATAAGGAGGGGCATTTTTCCAGAGATTGTAGGAAGAAGAAAAGGGAAAAGACTGCACAAGACCTAGGGGAAAATCATAGAAATGCCTATGCTTACTGCCTTTACTATAAATACCTAGGAGAGATAGAAGTTGTTTATATGCTAGTCTATGTAGATGATTTAGTCATCACTAGAAAGGACTTGAGCAGAATTGTAGAAGCGAAGAATACTTTATGTGAGCACTTTGAGATGAAGGATATGGGAGAAGCACACAAGCTACTAGGAATCCAGATTATTAGGAATAGAAGGGAAGGGAAGTTATGGTTGATTAAGAAGAACTACATTAGAAAGGTTCTTGCTCAGTTAAGCGTGGAACAAGCAAAACCCAGCTCTATTCCTATAGGCTCACATCTGCAGATGGTTGCCAGTAAGAGTCCTCAAACTGAGGAAGAAAGGAAAGCTATGATGAACTATCCCTATGATGTTGGAGTTGGTAGCGTCATGTATATGATGCTATGTACAAGACCTGACGTAGCCTATGCAATCAACATTCTAAGCAAATTCATAGCCAATCCAGGATTTGAGCACTAGCAAGAGTTAAAGAATGTTCTCAGATATGTGGCTGGGACTTTAAACTACGGTCTATGTTTTTCTAAAGTTGAATTAGCTAAATACAATAATATATGTTTGCATGATTTTGTAGATGCACCAGACAAAGAAACTAGAAAATTAGTATCAACATATTTTTTCACATTAGCAGGCAATTCAATCAGCTGAAAAGTTCAACAACAATCAATAGTATCACTATCAACGAAAGAGGTAGAATATTATCCAATCACAAAAGGCGTAAAAGAGCTAACATGGTTGATAAGCATCCTAAAGGAAATTCAAGTTAACCTAGCTACATCAACAATCTCCACAGATAGTCAAAGCATACTTTATCTTAGTAAGGATCCTGTCCTATATGAGCAATCTAAGCACATTGATGTAAGGCTTCACTTCGTCAGAGACTGAATCACTTAGGGACTCTTCTCTCTGGAGAAGATAGCTAGTGACCAAAATCCTTCAGACTTTGGAACGAAGATTGTTACAATAAGGAAGTTCACTTTCTGCAGAGATCATCTACAGATCAGTAAAGCACTTTAAAGACTACAATCATCGAAGAACTTATTTTTTGATCTCGCGTATAATGTGTCTACCAGGGTTCGCTCTCTTAAATCTCTTACAAATCGATGATCGATTTTAAAAATTAATGGGGAAGGAGGGAATAAATGTGAAGTGATTCATGTTTCTCCATCAACTTTTAACACAGATCATCGATTTGATCTCAAATGTTCGAGTTTAACGTTTGGAGATTTAGGGTTTATATGAGATATGTATGTGGTTTTGATTTTTCTTGATTAACAGCTAACAACACAAAACTCAAAAAATATAAGGGTCTTTGATTACAGGAGTAACAACAAAGAATAAAGAGAAACACAGAGCAGAGGAGCATAAGTGGTGCACGTGAGAGACACATGAGGCTTACTTTGAGCTGAATTTTTTCTTTGACGGTGAAGGATTGAAAGGTACAACTGCTACGTATAGTCTATAAATTCAGATATTAACATTAGTCTCAAAAATAACATTCTCGTTGTAACCCAAATAATCTGAGAAGTTTACGAAAAGAAATTAGGAGTTGGAGAGTTGGAGAGTTGCTAGAGTACTTACTTAGGAGTACTAGTAGTTCACAGAGAACTCTTGCAAGTGTTGAAAAACATTGTCTCTTGTAACTTTTTCTTTTTCGTTGAAACTAGTATAACCACCTACGTGAAATCCTTAGATGTAGATAGCAATTAAGCTATCGAACTAAGTAAAATTGTTGGATACTTCTTACTTTTTAAAAAACGTCATAATCCTGCAAAAGTCAACTCATCTTTCATCAGTCTCTTGAGAAAGAAGATAACATAAATAGAAGGCAAATCTCAACAATAAGTCTCCTAATTAAGGTTATCTATATCTTACAAATTGGGTTTAAATCCTAATCCTCAATCTGAAGTGAGAATATGAAAATACTAATTAAACTTTGAATGAGATTGATTCCTCTTTTTGTCATGAAAGGCTACCTAAATTGTCGCTGAAGCAATGCTTACTTTTTTCAGAAGTAATTTTAATTAAATTGCATTTCCTGTATAAAAAGAAAAGAGCAACCAGAAAAAGTCCTACGTGGTTGGAGGTAGATCTTTTACAATAATGGGAAGTCATAAAGTCTTCCAAGATAGTGGTCAACTTTGTGCTTGACGTATACCTGAAAGGAGCACTTATTTTGGCAGCTATTGGGCATTTTTTTAATGGTCTTTTAAGAGATCATATACCTTCTTTTTCCTTTTTATGATGGGTACATGTAATGATTACTAAATTTGTACTTTTAATATGAAATTTAAAAAAAAATTAAAGTTTAAAGTTAAAACCACAAATACTAAAAGCAAAGAATTTCATTAATTATTCACAAGTAAATTAAATATAATTTAAGAGTTAAAATAAAAAAGGTTTTAAAAACTGGACCGGAAGTTAAACCGATAAGACAAGAATTTAAGGTTTAAGAGGTTCAACCGATGTTAGACCATCATAAAACCGGCCAAAAATTGAATGATTAAATAATTTGAAATATAATTGAAAGATATCGTCTTTACTTATCGAATAATTTGAAGTTTAATTGAAAAAGATATTGTTAAATAAAAATTAATTGATTTATTTTGATTCTAACTTATTAATTGATAAAAATTAACCGATTAATTAATAAATTCATAAATTTTTTACTACAAGAGTTATTAAAGTAAATTAAAATAAAAAATTAGAAAATTCAAAACTTTTACTGTTGAACCGATCAAATCAGTTGAGTTTTTTTTAATCACTGATAAATACTAATCTTGTTTTTTTAACAAGAAAATTTTACTTAATCTTTTCTTCTTCTTTTTCCCCTTCTGGAAAAAAATCTAAAGTGGAACGCCTTGCATAAGAACATCGAACCAGGCCTTTCATTTTCATTCCAACCGTTGTGTTAATGATTATGGAGTTGTTTCAATATGATGATGAAGTTCCTATTCTTAAGCTTTCTCGTTTGGATGCGTTTAGTAGTAAACAAGAGATAACCAAATTTGTAGTAATCTTACACACTAATCAATTATTTCATTTGACCTTCTTTCAAGTTTTGTTCCTATACTATTTAAAGAATCAAGCACATCTTTTATAAGGAAGCACGAATTTACATATTTGTTAAGCATATATACCATATATTTTTTTGGTAAAAGCATATATACCATATTCACCATATCATAATTCATATAACCAAATATGGGATATATGATATAAAATAAGTATTTTAATTATGAATATTTTAGTGATAAAAATATATTATGATATTCCTTTCAAAATATGTGGTAAAATTACATAAATTTCAAAAAAGAAGAAATTAAACATAACAATTATAAATTAAGTTGAATAAAAAAGAGATTAAAAAGTAAAAATAATTTATTTTTTTTATTAAAATGGGCAATAAAATTTATATCAATGCCAAAAAAAAGCATCGATTAGCCAATGTTTCCAACTTTCCATAATTAATATCACCAGGTAATGTATGTCTACACATTTTGCATTGTGAATGGGCACTGCCAATGCAGTGAGTACACGTCCTAAAAGAAAGCTGGTTTTGGTCTAAAATGGTGAAGAAACCATTTTCAGAATAAAATCAAACTCTTCTTCCATGGCTGGAAGAATGTCTTCTTCTTTGTTTTTTTTTTTTTTGATGTTTCATTGTTCTGAAACTGTAACGTGAAATGGGTCAGAGACTATTCGATGTTTGTTGCTATTTGCAGTCAGAAATGACAATGGTTAGCTCCATATTGGAAAAGAACAAAGATGGACATCAACAATTCAGGGGACTTAGGTTTTGTTATGAGAATTGATACGTTCCTTTCAGTGGACCAAAGCTCAGTTGAGATGGAAAACGATGTATCAATGAGAGAGCAACCCCACTTCTTCAGGTATCAGCCCTGAGATATATAAAGCTATCCTCCGTTCCTATACTTGGGAAGTCAACTTCTTCTTCTCTGGCTTCGACGTGGGCTGTGTGTTTTCATTTTTGTTTTTTTTAATCTTGTTATTAATTTTATTACCAATATTTTGAACTTTTAACCTACATTAGCAACAGTTCGAACGAGAATGGTAGATGCAAGCTAATATTTTCAATGATAAATCTATATGATTTAGTTAATTTAATCGTAAAAATTTTGAATCGGTCAATTTTTTAGTTTAGTTTACATTAATAACTTTTAATTTTAAAACTAATTAGTTCATTAATTAACAAATTAGTTTTAGTAAATCAAAATAAATTAGTTATTTTCATGTAAATGTATTTTTATTCTTGAATTCACCGTTAAACATTTACATTCTAAACCTTGTATCTTATTGACATAATTTTTGATCCGATTTTTTAAAAATTGAATATTTTTAATTTTTTCTTGACATAAAATATTAATTGTTAATTTTTGAATATATACTAATTAAATTGTATATTTATATGTGCCTGTAATTATATGTAATAATTAACATATTAAGTATTAAAGTAAAATTTACGGATCTCTCGTAGTTTAAGTTATTTTAAAAATTCTATTTTAAAATTTTTTGAAAATAATCAATTGTTTAGAAAATTCTCTTTTAAATTTCTGTTACAAAATAATAATAAACCGCATATAAAATAAACATCATATTTTAACTAATCAAATGTCACTAGATGATAAGTCCATCAATCTTTTAAATTCGATTCAAACTAATTATACTTGATTTAAACTAATAATTTAATATAAATTATTATTTTAGGTCGAATTTCATTAAAAATTTTGAGCTACACTTTCTTTTTCTTTTTTTTTTGACACAAGAAAATTATTAATTAATTTTTTTTGAATATATACTAGTTAAAGTTTATATTTTAAATATGCACTTATATAAATCCATAATTTTATATGAGTATTATAGAATAAGGGTATATTGTTAGAAATCAAACTCAAGGGTCTAGACTCCTACCCTAAGAACTCGTTACAAGGAATAAATTTTAGGGATCCTTTCTAATACCGCCCGTTCTGAACCTCCTTAGACTCCCACAAACCCACAAAGCCGGAAGCCTTGTGAACCGGATAAATTGACTTTTTTCTAGTACCGTCATTGTCATCATCAACACTCGGTTAAAGTCTCGCTGACGCGCGGAGTCTGGAAAAGTCCAATAGTATATATGTAACTTTACCCCTATCTAGTAGAGAGCCTGTTTCTAGTACCGCTCAGCCATAATTTGTATAAAATCATAAAATAACAAGCAATTACTATATTACAATAAATTAACTAAAGTATTTTTCTAAGAATATATTTCTAAGAATAAATCAAAAGACTATGGTAAGATTCATAATAAATTTCTAAAAATAAAAACAGCCGTTTATCTCATATAAATTTTTCACATACGTAATTTAGAATTATTATCATCACAGCTTTGTTACACATAGCTTATCAACCATACAATGTCTGTAATTTTCATGTTAAAACCATCCTGAATAACATATACAACTTCCATAGTCTTAATTATTTCTTTGGTCTGTGTATGTGTATAGTTCTGAGAATTTAAGCATCCATCCTGGAACGAACCCATTAACGTTCTGGGTTGCAGTAGAAGCAGTTCCTTGATCTGATCCCGCCGAACTGAGGCTGTAAATGAAAGGAAAAACCAGAAAAGTTTATAACTTTCCTTGTTAATGAATGAAATGAAATCATAAAATAGAGTTCCTTGATGGTATAGTTCAAGATTATGATCGTCATATACCCTATCTGCAAACTGTTCTTCCAGTATAAAGGCTCCAAAGTTATTGAATTTGCAGGCTCACGACTGTATCCATTACTTTGTTCCCCAGGTTTCCATGCTGCAGGGACTGCTGCTTCAATTTCCTCCAGCTGCCACCATCGAGAACCATTAATGCGTCGCATAGGATCCAGAAGAGACAAATGTATCAGAGTAATAATGATTTCTGATAATACTGCAATGGATGAGACTTCCATATATTTTAAGACACCTTTCAAGTTCTGTCGGTCTTGCCCAAGAAGAAATTCATTAATCTGGTTCAACTTATGATATTTTGATATGTTATAAATCATTTATGAGTCTACCATTTTCTGATAAAGAAAGTCAAAAACAAAATCTAAGCACTAATGGAAAGAATTTCATGTCAATTTGGATTAGTTTCATCCTTTTAAGAATTTCATCTAAGTACTAACATCTATGTGTGATATGTCAGAAACAACCTCTTTATCATATAAGGGTAAGGCTACGTACTATTGAATCCTCCCAACCCCACATTTTGGGCATATGCTAGCCACATTCACCATAATTTGGTACATGACAAGTTTTGGTAAATGCAACTCCAATTTGTAAAAATAAATATATTGATTTTTTGAGTAATCAATCTATTTACAAATATTAAAGATTATTAATTGTTAGTACATTTTAATTATCTCAAAGTTTATGGACAATAAGTATTATCCATCTAATTTTATAATTAATAATTAATAGAATTGGTGAAACGAATTAATTATATTTTAGTGATAATTTGGAACCAATAATTGAAATTCTGAAAAAAAATGACAAATGTCCAAGAAGACATGAAAAAAGGAAAAGGAATATATTAGAGTATAACAGTTAAACCAATGAAGAGCAAAGTGTCTAAATTTGTTAATTACTTTTTTTTAAAAAAATTGTACCTTCATCCTTAAAGCATTGTTGGATTCCAGTAGCAATTCCACCTGCAAAGCATAGAATTCCAGGAATAAAATTTTGACTGACCTAGAGCAATCACAAGTCACAACACATTTATGTTCAAGGAATATATACCTTCCTTTCATGTTCAGAAAGTTGATCAAGCATGGACTTGGTCTGCAACATCATGAAAGTTGCAAAGTAAAGATAATCTCATAAAGTTATTAAAAGGACTATTTTTACTTTATGCAATTTAAATATTTGTGATGAATTTCCTTATTCATGGACTATATTTATTTGAAATATAATAAGATAATTTAAAGTAAAACAAAAGCAAGGTTGTGAGTTTAATTATGATATAATATAATTACATGGCTAAAGTCTAAAAACTATAATCTATATTATGATTTTGGTAAACAATAAAAAAGGAAATTGATGCTTTAATGTAATATCAGTTACATTACATATCTCATTAAATGGCTTCACCCCATGAAATGTATTAACCAAATCCACTAGTTTAACTATCTCTTTAATAAAGTATCTAATTACATTTTGTTGATTTCTATGTAGTTATAGACATAATATTAAGTAAGATAAATGGATTAACATGAAAAGGGATCTAAACCTTTGTTGATAAACAGCAACTTACTCTCCCCTAAGCCAATCATCTCAATTTTCCAAACAAGAGGCAGAGTAAATTTGTTCATTCTCATGAAGAAGAAGAAAAACACTTTGGTTGTCACTTGTCAATATTGAAGCATGATAGATTCATAGAAGTTCAGAAGGTGCTCATATTTTATTTCCAATAGAGAATGAACAGCCTAAACAGAAATTGAGCATGCCCTACTATCAAATTTAAGATGCAAAAAACCCTAAAAGTTCCACGGAAAATATGTTCAGAACATTCATTTATACAACAGTGTTTTTTTAAATATGTTTAAAAGTAAATGATATATAAAAGTGAAACACACGAACTCTTTTATAATTTAACTTACTTTAAAAATATTTATTATCTTATATTATTTTTAAAAATATTTTTTTATTAAAAATACAACAAAAAGAACACTTTTTATTTGGTTCATATCCATATATGATAGAGTTTATCTGATTATTCTGAATTGACTTTAATAAGGATTAACTATTTCTAATATTACAAAGTGTTTTAAAAACAACTTTATATAATACAAGTATTTTTTAAAATGAGTAAAACTACAAGTAAATTTAAATTATTCACCAAATATATATAGTACTAACTTATATCATCTGTATCAGGATTTAAAACTGATAGAAGTGTTACCACCTGAACTTTAATAGCTTTTCCACAGAGTGTGAACAATCATATTGTCGTTTTCAGAAGCAACCATGAACAGCATTTATTCCATGTTCTATCATGTGGAGTAATTCCAACTGAAAATAACATAAAATTTTACTAAGTTGAAGTAGTAACTTCGAGCTTTTAAGTACCTTCTTCAACCTGATTCTCTTCAAGGACATGTCAAGCTGCTGCTCAAGTTGATCAAGTTCCTGTGTGCCCAAATCTCTCAAATCCTCCCCAAGAATATTCCTATACGATTTCAGTTAAAAGATGGATTAATTTGTTGGACAAGAGCAGGAAGTGAGTGATAATATTAGAGATTAACTAAAATATTTAATGGTGCAAGTGAAAACTCATTACAAATCCTATCAAAGATGATTAAGATTTACCTCTGCGAACGTTGCAGAACCTCAGCTGTGGATTTTAGCTTCAAATATTCCTCGTAGTTTTTCTGGAAGAGCACATGAATTTCATTCCTCCAAAAATGCGTTATATATTAAGCAAACATACAATTTTTACTAACAACAATCTACTGCAAGAAGACTTGAAATGATTTAAAAGCCCTTTTTCCTCCTACTAGAGTATAAATAAGTGAAGTTTTACAATTCCAATATACTAAAAAAAATTCACCTTGCTGGGTTAATTCTGCTGCATGAGCAATGCAAGTTAAAGAATATACATTGCAGACGTGAATAAGCTTCAAAAGTTCTTATGGTTCAGGTCAAATTAAGATATAAACCTCTGTGTCATTTCCATGTTGGTTTGCTTCCAAGGCTCCATAACTGTGTATTTGGTACCTCTGGATTGTCTTGAACATGCTGTGTTATATTCAAGCAAGATATAGCAAAGTGTAAAGATGTCAAATTCACACAGAGAAAAAGCTTTCCTAAGAAATGAACAAGGGCCGGTATGAATTGTGTATGATCTATTGGGATGGCCTTGGCTTCACAATACTGTTTAGCACCACAACAAGCAAATATCAGGGTTCTAATTACAAATTGCGAGTTATGTTACGGTATTGTAAATTTGATTACTATAAATTATGATAACAGTTCTGACCATAATCACAATATTACTTAACATAATCATAATTATAGTTTGCAATTTAAAGCCATGGCCCATTGTCTAGCTTTCATGAGAAACTAAATCTGCAATTTCTCTTGTTAAGCTGATGTTTATCTCATGCAAAACACACAATTTGTCTTAAAAATTAGCAGTTACTATCACTTCAAACTGGGACTTTGATTGTTGTACAATGATAAATTGTGTGAAGACTAGTCAATCCAGGTACTACCTTATTCTTGAACAAAAAGGCTAGACTTATAGGGGGGAAAAGGGTTCTAATAGTGTTAATTTACACCATCAATCCGATATAGTCACCAAACTGAGTAAAAAGATCTATAATTGAATTATAAATTGAATGAAACTTGGAAATCTCAGCATCTCTAGCACTTGTATATGCAAATTTTGTGGCTATTCAAAACCTATAATGCTCAAGAACAGAACGACTGTATAGCATCTTGAGGTTATCTTGAGGTCTGTATTTATTCAATTATTGAGGAAATTTTTTAGGTTAAGAACCCTTCTGCTATTGGCCAAGCTTAATGTTTTTTGAAGATGAGTCACAGACTCGCAATAGATGGCCTTTGGTCTGACCAATAATCATAAAACTCAGGAAAAGCAAATATCAACAACAACAATCCAGTAAACAAGAAAAATGAAAGAACCATCGGCAATTTTCATTTTGATGAAATGGTCAGATCTCCCTGAAATAATTACTCAGATCAACACACAAGATAAAGATATATAGCAAATAAAACAAGAATTTATCTCAAAGGATGTATCAAAAGCATATACCTCTCCGGGAGCAACAACCAGATGGAAGAAATTAAGAAAATTCTTGAGGCATAAATCCAATATAAAACATCCAACAACACCAGACAAACCTACCTATACATGCATGTAAAAAATTAGTGAAATGATCTGTGACCTAAAGGATCTCTAAAAACAAAAAATACCCAAGACCCAGATGAGCTTTTTGACACAGAAAATCAAACAAGAAGGTAGTGAAGTGAATGAGCTTTACCTTGAGCTGCTACAGAATTCATACAGCTTTCCACGGTTGGAGAAGATGATAACAGCAACCTCAGCATCGCATAAAACTGAGAGCTCGTAAGCTTTCTTGAACAACCCATTTCTTCTCTTAGAAAAAGTCACTTGTCGGTTTATGTTGTTCTCTATCCTCTTCAGCTCTACTCTTCCTCTTCCCATGAAATTGTTTTTTTCCTTTGTTCAAATATACATATATGTGTATGAAGAAACAGTATGTCAGATACTAAATATAGAAGATTTAATCTTGTTTTCTCAAGTCTATGCTCCTGTTAGGGCAAGAACAACACTTATTTGTTCCTTCTCTTTATCATTTACGGTCGTTCTCTTTATCTTTTACGGGTAGGTGAAGTCATAGCCATAGGATGTAAGGTTTTGCAACAGTAAGACAGCAACAGTTCTTGTCTTGGAACTAGGAAGTGTATCGCTTGGCTTGTTTTTAGAACTATAGATCCTATATTGTCCTTTTTCATAGTAACATTGCATTTCACTCTTGAGTTTGAAGGCCACCAATTATAGTAATTTTTAATGACTTATGTTTCATACTCTACCAATTTATTTTCTATACTTTCAATTTAAAATATTTGATAAAACTAGCAGATATGTAATTTTGATAAATTATTTAGTGTTTTTTAAATTAAAAGATTAAGAATGTGTATTAGAGTAGCTTAGATAAGTTAAAAAAAGTTGAGCATATGCTATTAGATGTGATAAGAATTTAAGGGACCGTTTGGTTCCACTTTTGTTTTTCTGTTGTTATTTTTTATTTATGTTTCCTGTTTTTAGTTTTTGTTTTTTTTTCTAAAAAAACGAAAACCAGTTTGGTTGAGATTTGCAATATAAAAGCTGAAAACAAAAATCTGTTTGGTTGAGATTTTTAATCAAAAACTGAAAACAAAAATATGTTTGGTTTTTATTTATTTATTATTTATTATTAAGTTATTCTTATTCTTATTAATTTCATTTATTATTATTATTATTATTATTGTTATTATTATTATTATTAAGAAGTTATTCTTATTATTATTAATTTTATTTTTTTATTATTATTAATTTTTATTAAGTTATTCTTATTATTATTAATTTTTATTAAGTTATTCTTATTATTATTAATTTTTAATAAGTTATTATTATGAT
>JAOQMR010000001.1:1259294-1286415 GCA_027563865.1 Erythroxylum pelleterianum
TATTGTTATAAATTTTCTACTTACTATTTTTAATATTATTAATTTTATTATACCAAATTAATTATCTTATTATTATTTATTATTTATTATTATAAATTTTGTACTTTTATTATTGTTATTATTATTCGAAATAAAAAATAGGGATATGTTGTTTTTCTGTCGAAGAAAACTTGTTGTCGAAATTCAGAGAAACGAAGTTTTCTGGTTTCTGTTAAACTGTTGTGGTTTTTTTATTTTCAGAAACAAAAAATCACAACAGAGTAAATCAAACACGTTTTACTTATCTGTTTTTCTTTTTACAAAAACGACAATAAAAAACGGAAGAAAAAAACGGAAACAAACAGCCCAAAAGTTTAATTTGTTTGTAACCACTAAAAAAATTGAAAACTAGGTTTGAGAAATAGTTTATTATTTTATTATTTTATTATATTTTAATATATATATATTATTTACGTGGTCTATGGAAACAATCTTTTTATATGATAAGAGTAAGGCTGCGTATTACTGAACATTTTCAAACCTCGTGCTCAGCAGTACTCTCACTGGATGTTTTTGTTGTTCTTTGATAAACAATTTAGACTTTTCCATATAAATATATGAGATAATGTATTTTACACAGCAAGTTATGATGAGATTTTTCATAATGTCTGAAAATTTTATAAATTTAGTTAAAGGGTTTGTTTAATTAATTAGTAAAATAAATATTTTATATACTATTTAACATTTCAAAAAATTTTAGTTTAAATTATAAAATTAAAACCAGTTCCATTACAATTTAACTTATTCTTATATTATTAATCAATTCTCTTAATAGAATATGGATATAAAAGGTTTTTTGCCACTAATTATCAAAACACTAATGTTTCTTTTAATAAATTAAAATTTTAGGAAATTTTGGAACAAAAAAAACATATAGATTGCTTGTGATTTATGTGTGATATGTAGATAATCTTCTTTTTATTGACACCTGCATTTCTCATCATGCTCCCTGCTTTGCTTTGCATAGCCATTAAGGTACGAAGTCATTTATTGTTGTCTAGCTAACATATGGCCAAAATAGTTCCAATCGTTTTTTAAAAAAAAGGTCTCAATTATTCTTATTTTTAGTCCTTTCCATATTAAACTATAATTTTTTGAGTTGTTGGTAGCAATCGATGTTTTAAAAATCAGACCAAAGTTAAATTGATAAAACAAAATATTTAAAGTTTAAAAGGTTCAACTGGTATTAAATTATCATAAAACCAGCTAAAAATTTAATAAAATTAAGGAATTTGAAATAAATTGTTATTACTCATCGAAAATTTAATGTTTAATTTAAAAAGATTATTTAAATAATTTGTTTATTTGTAAGATCTTATTAATTAATAAAAATTGACCGAATAGTTAAAAAATTAATCAGTTTTTAATAGCAAGAGTTGTCAAAGTAAATCAAACCAGGAAGTTGAAAATTAAACCTAAAAATATAATGGTTCAAAATTTTTACAGTTGAACCAGCTAAATTAATTGAATTTTTGGAATTGTTGAATGTTAAGTGCCCCTTCTACTGTGGAAACCATAAAATAAAAATTAGAATATTTTTTCAACAGGGAAAGCCGAATACAATCACAATTTTATTAAATTGATTTTTAAAGGAGAAAATAAACTCTTTTATTAGATCATGTAAAATTCCTTAAGTATCCTAGTTGTTTTAGATGTCATATTTTAAATAAATACGTGTGTAAGAGAGATAAAAACTTTGATAATTATTTATTGTACTCGTAGATTTATATATAAGATATAAATATAGTACGCAATAACAATTTGAAACAATGTCACCTTTTGAACTTAAATTAATTTCAAATGTTATCGAGATAAATTTATAATTTATGGGTTAAATATTGAAATATTCATACATAAATATGAAAATTAACAACTTTAAGTAATTAATTAATTTCAAACATTTTATTACTCTCTATAAGTAATTGTATATTTTTATTTAAACATATTATCTATCCTTGTGACAAACTTTAATGATAGATAATAGATGCACGTGTGGCTTGAGGAGGAGTATTGTGATTTCAATACTTATAAATATTCGATTATGTGATTCAAGAAAAGTTTATTATTTGTGACAAAAATACCAAAAAGGAGAATATTGTTAGGATATTTATTATATCTCAATTATTTAATTTTGACATTTTTGATTATTGGGTTTTTAAGATAATGTTTAAAAATCCAAATCAAGATATGGTGTATATAAGTGACACTCCTTATTTGAGTCGGATTTTGTTATAAGAATTACAATGAAATTAGAAACCTATCTCTAATTGAAGTTCAAACGGATTAAGTTAGATTATGGATAGACATCGAGTTTCTTTCTGCTGAAACAAGGTAGGCTTGCGTGAATGATTTTTTTTTTTTGGGTGTCCTGATTAGTTGATAGAGCATGTATAGGCACATCATGTTGTTGTTGTGTGGAGTATATTGTGAGATAGCTATTTTTCTTGTCAAAAAGATTCCTATGTGCTGCGTGTATCTTGGTTGATGAATGTATTAATGATGCAGTTGTGGCTTTGTGAATCAATTAGTTTTATTGGTGAACAACAATCAGATTATTCTTCGAAAGAGCTGAGAATATTGACAAGATGTTTTTTTTTTCAAGTGTTCTTATTTATGTTGATTTTTGTTTAACCACTTCAGTTTTTTATTTAATATTCTTTTGTTATAAGATTGTTGAGAAAAATTCTCTGTTAAAGTTAGTATGAGGTGGTTGCATTATTGGGTGTGAAATTCTTTCACGGATAATGAGAACGAGGGATAATGGCAATGGTTGAATAGTGTCGGCTCAGTAAAGCTTTGTATAAAACTATTATCGATAGTGAAATAATTAAGCTGAGAGAGGGTTCTGCAGATGTAGGCCAGGTGTGTCAAATTGCGTTACTAAATTTTGGTGTTGATTTATATTTGCGCGTTTAATTTTTTTAATTTTTATTGTGTTAGAAACGATTGCGATAATTAGAAGATTTTGCGAAACTACTACACCCGTGCTGTTTTTTTTCAAGAACTATTAATTTACAAAAATCGATTAATTAATTAATAAACTAATAAATTTTTAATAACGCAAATTATTAAAATAATTGAAAACGTTTAAAAATTGCCGGTTGCTTTAGTCTCTTATTAAAAATCTTGTTTAGAGCTTCGAACTGAAGAAAAGCATTGAGAATTGAGAAGCATCTTTTTATCTTAAACCTCCGTAGTTACGAAATGATGTGATTGATAAAATCAAAAGGTCGAAAGCAAGCAGTCACTAATCATGTAGATAGCCCGCACCCTACTTCTCACGAGATGTCGAGTCGACATTGGTCAAAGTCTCCATCAATACACGTGTTGAGATTTTGTTGGAAGTCAATCGGACACATGATTCACTGTGAGCGGGGAGTACGGGACAGTGAAAAAGGATGGTCTTAGGATAAATCCGTACTCTGGGTTTTTTACACGTGTCCATCCCATGTTTCTCAAATTTTTACCTTTATTATCTTTATTCCTTATGCCTCGCTATGCAACATTAAAGAAAGAGTAAAGTTAATGTTCGATCACTTTCACTTAAATGTAGATTGGTAGCTTTAAATTGAATTCTTTTGTTACCGAATGAATTATGATTATGTATTTCTAAAATTTTCTTTTAACACATACTTAAACTATATTATTATAATGTTGTTTTTAATATGTAAATAGCTAACAATAGTTGACCCAAGCTCAATTTTTAATGGTGAACTCTACACTCTGCCCATATTAAAAAATTTAACATGGTATCAGAATAGGTTTGGCCCGGATTATTAATTTCTCAGTTTTCCGTCTAAATGTTCATTCCCAACGGTTCGATCCGGTTTCCATTGCATATATTTCAAGTAACAACTGGATGTCCAGCCCCAGTTGCACTTGAGGGGGAGTGTTAGAGTGTCCCATATTGCCTAGACATGAAGATGTTAAAAAGTTTATAAGTGGTAAAGGTCAACTATCCAAACAACTAGTTATAGTTATTTGGATAATAGTTGATCCAAGCTCAATTCTTAATGGTGGCCTCTACACTCTGCCCATATTAAAAAATTTAACAATGAGCAATAATACGTATTTTCTGTCACTTTAAGGAATAAGATTATAACTCAAAAATATAGTGATTAGAGGTAGAACATTGATTATTAGGATAATCAATCTAATTAATATTATAATTGGTATTAAGAATAAGAGAAGTGACTTTAGTTAAGTGAGTATCATATGAGGGTGGAGATTTTAGATAATATGTAATCTACTAAACATAGTCAAGTGTACATTGGTATGGCAATGTAGGGGACATTATTTTCAATAAATTGAATGTAAAGTCGAGTAAAGCAAAAGTGTTGTAAGACTCTAATAGTGGTACGGTATTTGGTGGAATCAATAAGGGGTGATCTAATTTTTAGAGAAAAGTAAGGTAAGTCTAATGGGAGTAGGAACATGTTTAGAGGTGTCAAGGTGTGTAGGGTAAAAGAGGTCTCAATTATGTTTGGTTTGAACAAGGAGAAAGTAATCAAGTGTAGCTACGGCTTCAATGCTAAAAAAATAACAAACAGAATAAAGATCATTGATAGAGAAGTAGTGCAAAAATCATATATTAAAGATGAAATGGTGGGTGAAGAACCTGTAACAAGGTGTCGAGCATATAAACTAAGAGAAAGATTGTGGAAGATGGTACAATGTCAACGAAGAGCAAAGTATTAGATTTGAAAAAAGTAAAACTCAAATTTAAGAAGTTTTAAATTTAGACGATAAAAACAGGCACAATAAACTTATTTAAGATCATACAAAATTTCTTAAAGATGTCAAATATAGCATAGATGAAGTTCAACAAAACTAAAGCCCTGTTTGACAATCAATTGATAGCTGATTCTATTAGCTAATTTGACCAGCGAATTGTATCAACTGTTTGTTATTTGATGTTTGGTAAAATTAGTTTTTTAGTATTAGTTGTTTATATGTAAAATGACTTATGAGTACATAACTTTAAAAAAATTATGAGGGTATAAATAGTATATATCTTAATATTTCGTTGAATATTCTTATAATAATTTATATTTTAAATATTTAATTTTACAAAAATTAAGTTTATAATCCACAAAATATAGATTAATAATCTAAAATATTATATTTATATTGTTGAACTTTAAAAAATTGTGCAAACGACATAAGTGAGACATAAGAACTTTATATTATTGAACTTTAAAGCAAAGGACATAAGTGACTCTAGTCACGAGGATCTAAGGACTTATTAAATGGTAGTGACCCGTGTGTAAGTGAGAGGTAAGAGAAGTCAGACCAGAGAGACATAGCACGGAGAGAAAAGAGTGAAGGACATTATAGGAAAAATCAACCAGTTGTTGTAGAAACGTTGCTCACAAGCAGCTTTTATAAAATTAACTGGTTGGGTTGGAATAGTTAACTTCACCGGCTAACCTCACCAGCTAATAACCAAACAAAATCAATAATTTTCGTCAATCAGTTGATCAGCTAACATTCAAAAGGTTGAAGCATAAAACTTAGGTCTTGAAGAAAGATATTACTCACATAAGTTGGTATGAATAGTAGTAGGTTTAATGACAAGAAAGAAAGTGTGAGTATAGTCAATGCCAAGAGCTTAATAATTGTTTGAGTGCTTACAAATTTAGTGATTCAATAATCATATAATTGGAATAATGATCATACATTATTTTTGAGCTTCAAAGGAGAGCCATCCATGCCTTATCTTCGATGAATGATACTTGATTGCAAACAACACAATAAAGGCATCATAGGCATCTAGGGAAGCATTTGACTTAGCATTACATGTAATATTTAAGTATCTAATTCTCTTTGTTCAATAACAATCATCTTCTCTTTTTATTTTATTTTATTTATAGATTTAAATATTTTTACTTCAATGAAGTGATTAATTTTTCTTATGATTATGATTTTTATACAAATAATTGGAAAAAGTAATGAAGGATGTGACTAGTACCCACCTACTCCATCTGGGACAATGCACATGTCATTGTAGAACTTTAGCTTACAAAATTCCCAAAGTCTAACATCTTTGCCGAAAGGTGGACAAAAGGCATTTAAATCAATGTTTTAAAAACTGAACCGATTCGATCTATTTAATAGTTAAAATTTTGAATTGACTAATTTTTTAGTTATATTTTAAAAATTTTGGTTTGATTTATTTTAATAATCTTTTTTCTTAAAAACTTATTAGTTTATTAACTAATCAGTTAATTTTCAGAAATTAATAAATTTTTATGATCCAAAATAAACTTATTAATTTTCACTTAATAGTCTCTTTTTTAATTAAATTTTAATTTTTTTAATAGATAAGGATAATCTTCTTCAATTATTTTTCAAATTTTTAATTTTATTCAATCTTTAATTGATTTTATGACAGCCTAATACTAGTTGAACATTTTAAATCTTAAACCTCTTGTCTTATCGATTTTACTTTTGGTCCAATTTTTATCAAATAAACAATATTCTCGAATAAAAAAGAAACAAATTAAACTTATGATATACTCCTTTCTCACATCCCTTTTTAATAATCAGATTAACATTTTCAAGCCATAATTAGTTATATTTTGTGTTTGAGAGTTTTGAAATTAATTGGAATGCATTTGTTAATTCTTATTTTGGTTTATTTACTATATTGAATTGAATATAAGCAAAAATTATCAAATAATTATTCAATTCCAAAAAGTTTGGATGTAAATATTGTTTTAAAACTAAATTTTGTTCACTAAAATATTGGAACTTGAAATTATATAAGTCTAATTCTAATTGCACAAAACAAAACATACCATTGGTAATCAAAATGTTGGTTCTGAACTTAAGTAACTATTTTCGATTGACATTTTCATAAATGATAATATAATTGCAGATTATCTAACAAATTCAAGGGTTATTATTAAGAATCTTTTTCTTTTCTTGAAAAAATTCTAGAACAAAATCAGACAACTCTTTTTTTTATATCGGGGTTTCATATCTTATACGTTAAGGGGTCGTTTAGTTCCACTTTTGTTTTTTTAGTGTGACTTTTTATTTTTGTTTTTAGTTTTTCTTTTAAATAAAAACAAAAACATGTTTGATTGATATTAATGTATTTATATTTTTATTATTGATGATAATATATATTAGATAAAATTTAAAATAAAAATTTTAATTAATTAAAATTATTTTAATCTCTTTTATAATATTTATTAATAAATTATCAATAAAATATATTTTATTTTATTAAATAAATATATTTAATTATTAAATCAAAATGCATTTGAGTTTATATATTCTGAAGATATTTTAAATTTAATTATATTTATTAATACTAATTAATTTAATTTAATTTCATAAATTATAACAATTAAATTGTTCATAACTTTATTAACAATTAATTTTTATAAAGTAAATATATTATTAAATTAAATTATTTATAATTCTTATAAACAATTAATATATTAAATAATATATATTTAGTTAATAGTAAATTAGATTAAAAAAAGAAACCATAAACAAACAAAAACCATTTTTTGTGGTTTTCATAAATTTAAAAAGTTAGAAAAAAAGCAAAAACCAAAACCAAAACCAAAACTATAAACTATAAACTAAAAACTCAAATAAACATAATTTTTATTAAATTTGAAAATAAAATAGAAAATTAAAAATATAAATAGAGACAAGCATGTCCTAAATTTGTACTTTTTGTAATTTAATTAAAATTCCACTTTTCGCCAAAAAAAAAGAAGTTATTTCCGATTGGTTTTGTGCTTATTAAACTAGTTTCCTGTTGGGTATGATTCATTGTTTGATGAGAGCTTGCAAGAAACTCCAAAATAAAGCCCAACTAAGAACCGAGGCGATGAGTGATAATAGCCTCCAAGCAACTGCCCTGTGAAGCTACTAGTGGATCACATCCTCCAAGCAACACAAGGCTGCCCTGTGAAGCTACTAGTGGATCACATGGGCTTAACATAATTTGTTCGAACCTGTAAAAGAAGATTCCACCTTCAGCTTCAGGTTTTTTTTCCCTTTCTTTTATTTCCCGAGTCAGGGAAAAGCAATGATAAGGGTGAGCTTGTGGACGAGGATGAGATTTCATCTACTCCACTTGATTATCATTATGATTATCACTACTTCAAGCATATAGACATTGCAACCGTCTAAAACTTATAATTTTAAAAATAAATTTTGAAAAAAGTTTAAATTACAAGAGAAATCCATCCCTAAAAATAATTTTCCTAACTGCAGATTCCATGATGGTTTTTGCTAAGTTCGGAGGGAAGTTCAGATAATCACGGTCTCTTGTGCCTCAATCCTGATGAAAAATCCTGATCTAAGTGTGTTGTTGCATAACAGCAAACTGTAAGAAAAAGCAAGAGGACACCTATGATAGGGTATCATCTGTCTCCAAAAACAGCACAACTTAGGTGGGCATAACCTCCGTATGACATTAAATGAATGTGTTATACTGTTCAAAATTTGCCAGTTCACATGGTCTCACTGTCCTAATCCATCAGGTTTGGTAAGGTATCCAAAAGTAGTGTTGGGTCAGTGTAAGAACAAAAAACCAAATGATATGATCAGGACTGGGAATTATAGTCATGATCTGTTAAGCACAACGTCAGATTCAGTGGAAAAAAGAAAAGAAAAAGGTAGAGACGCTTTTAAGAGATGACTTGTCAAAGAATCTCCACCATGGAAGGTAACTTTTAGAACACACGGTCCAAAACAAAAGAAAGCAACAAAACATCAAGCATGTATCTATCCAGTCAGGTTTTGTATTCCTCTTTGTGCTTAGGTCCTTCGTGAACCTAAGGTTTCAGGCACACAATGTACCTATTTGAACAAAGCTTTGATACATTCTAGCTCCTAACATGGGGTACGCAGATCGTGTGGACCATCACTTTCGCATGCACTCATATAACATCAGAATCGTTTAGAAGAAATCAACTCTGACAGTACAGCGTAATGAATGCTGTTAGGTAAGGAAAATGTACGAGAGTTGAAGGTTGGTCTCTTCTAGTAGTTGGCCGGTAGCTTCCATGTGAAACTAATGGAGGAAGGAAGCAAAGTTGGAAACTCCAACTTGGCTTGGCTAGAATGTTTACTAACTTGATAAGACTAGAATGAAAGAGTGTGAGTTCGATACCAGTCAAATATTGCAGCAAGTGGTCGACAAATTGTGTTATTGCTAGATGTATTTGTCAAGCAGATTGCAACAGATCCTGCTGCAGATAAAAGACAGTAAAAGTCATAGCCTCAAGACTGGTTTTTGGATGAGGACACAATAGATGTGGTGGTGTTCGGTGGATGAACAAATTTTTCTTCTTCACCACCACGATTTTTCTTCACAACAAATTTGACTATATGTATTATTGAATGAGATTTATTTAATAATAAAGAGAATAATAATGATTGTACTAATATAGCTAAATTATACTCAATCTTTCAACAATTTAGATCTATTTCATTTTAATTTCTAATCTTTAAAATTTACCATTTATCTCTTGAGATTATATATATTTTGATATTACTCGTATTCTTAACATTATTGTCGGTTGAAAAAATTAATAAAAAAGGTAAAAAAATGTTGTATTGTATTTTCAACATTATTGTCGATTGAAAAAATTAATAAAAAATGGTAAAAAATGTTGTATTGTCTATATATAATATAGGTGTTACATGTATAGTTTAATGCTTGTTTTGATTTTTGTCATGAAATACAAGTAATATGATGTTCTTTAGCTAGTTTTTGTTAAATTTCTATTGAAAATGATGCCTAAATCTGTTATATAAAAATAAAATTTTATAAAATTAAATGATAATTTTAGATGACTTTTCTTGAATAAAATAAAAATTAGGTGAAAGAGTTGTGGAAACACTTCATGAAAATGGAATAATATGTCTTATTCCGAAAACATAGAAGGATTGAAATCTTAAATCAAACATTATGTATATGAGCAACAAGAGCTATTACTCAAGACATACAAAAAATTTCCATTAATGAAAGATTTAAATCTGAGACTAAAAAGAATAAATGATTAATTACAAAAATTATAGATTAAAATAAAAAAATCTAACTTACAAGAGGGTTACAAGTTTGTGTGGCAGGCAAGTGAACGTGAGTACCTATTTGTCTGCCATCTGTGCATGTGTCCTAGTGCCCATACACTTATCCTTAGGAGTCTCCTTTTTCTCCAACATCAACACGAAGGGGAATGGGTTTAGATTCTTTAAAGCTTAGGCACTAAATGTATGGACTAACCCACTTATCTAAAAGGAAAAATAAGGTGTTTTACAAGTTCATTGCATAAGTGTCTTGGCTCTTCACATTTTACAAAGACAGCTCCTCAATGTATAATTTTTTTTTGCTTTTTGGTGGGACTTCTGTGTAGTTCAAACTTTGAGCTTTAAAGGGTATGCAAGAGATTGTAGCATTGCAAAGAAATGGCATTCATGGATTTGATCAGAAAGACAAGTAAGTTTTTTAGGTTCAATTTGAGCCACGTATGTTTTTGTCCCACTTTTGATTAGGATTCCTTTTAAATCTGTCTTCTAAAGATTGGTTTGTCTTAACCAGAATCAGTTAAAGAAAGTTGACTAATTAAGAGCCTAAAATATCTTTATGGTCATTAGTTATTGAATAAAAAGAGAAAGAAAATAAATGTCCATTGAATTATAATAAGAAAAAGTATTGCGTTTGATGGGTAATGGTAATTATATATTAATATCATAAATATTAAAATATTATTTCATAAAATTATTTTTTGTTTAATAATAATAATCAATAGCTATCAACAATTAAAAAATCAAACCAGTCTGATCAGTTTAACTCTAAAAACTTTAAAACTGTTAATTTTTTTGTTCGATTTACCTCCATAACTTTTCTTATTAAAAATTGAATGATTTATTAATTAGTCAGTCGGTTTTATTAACTAATTAATTTTTATAAATTAGAACAAACTAGATAATTTTTTTAACAGTATACTATTTCAATTAAACATCAACCATTCAATGGATATGGATAGTTTCCTTCTTCAATCTCATTTCAAAATTTTCAAATTTGTTCAATGTTTATTGTAAATCAATTTTATGGATTAAACCTGTAAATTCTGTATTTCTTATCTCATCGGTTTAATTTCTGATCCAAATTTTAAAATATTGCTAACAACTACCAAACTAATTGGTTTCATTATAATATTATCGGATTATACATAAAAACACAAAGAATTTATAATATATGGAAGCTAGCATGTACTCAAGATAAAGTTTTGAGCCATGACCGTGCACTTTTTGAACTTTAATTCCTTATTTTGCTTACTTACATCAATTATGTGATAAAAACATGAAAAATCGGAGGGGTTAATTGTTTCGCAAAATTTTCGCAAACTTCTTTGACAACAACAAAATAAAAATAAGCAAAACCGAAATAATAAAAACACCAGAAATTTGGTTACGCAGTTCGACACACCTTGTCTATAAAGTGTCAAGAAGATGTAAAGCTGGAAATAGATGATCAGAAAATGTGATGTCTCTTTTTACTCTTGATACATACACGGCCATATATACAGTGAAGTACAACAAAGAAGGAGAGAAAAACTCCATAACTCAAGACACTAAACTAGTGATCCACACATTACGGGAACTTATCTTCATCTATACAAGTCATCCTAATCTTTGCATTAATGGTAAATATACATTTCTTAATACTCCCCCTCAAGTTGGTGAGTGTATGTTGCAAACTCCCAACTTGTGTCGCAGTGTTAAAAATTGATCCTTCCCTAAAGCCTTTGTAAATATGGCAGCCAGTTGATGTTGAGTTGGCACGTATGAAGGGCTAATCATACCGGATTGCATCTTTTCTCGCACAATGTGGCAATCTATTTCGATGTGTTTCGTGCACTCGTGAAACACAAGATTGGCGGCAATGTGAAGGGCAGCTTGATTATCACAGAATAATGGTATAGAAACATCACAAGAGACCTTCAAATCCTGCAATATGTATCGTAACCAAACAAGTTCTAAACAGGCATTTGCCATCGACCTGTATTCTGCCTCCACGGAAGACCTTGAAACGTTAGTTTGTTTCTTCGACTTCCATAAGATGAGTGATGTGCCAAGGAAGACACAATATCCAGTAACAGACCTCCGTGTAGTACGACATCCGCCCCATTCAGAATCGCACAATGCCTTCAAAGTGAGGTCGTTCTTTGATGAAAAAAACAATCCTTGCCCCGGTGTCCCCTTGACATATCGTAGGACGCGTAATGCAGCGTCCCAATGAGGTTTGCGAGGTTCCTGCATATATTGACTCAAGGTCCGAATAGAACAAACAATGTCGGGCCTTGTCACAGTGAGATATATTAATTTACCAACAAGGCGTCTATACTTAGTAGTCTCCTTGAGTAATTCACCATCATCACTTTACAACTTTAAATTTTGTTCCATTGGAAAACTATCTTGCCGTGCACCCGTAAGTCCCATATCTTGAAGAATGTCCAATGCATACTTCCTTTGAGTCATGTATATGCCCTCTTTTGATCTTGAGAATTCAATGCCGAGAAAGTACCTCAAATCTCCGAGGTCTTTGATGCGAAAACACTTGAGAAAACATGCTTTAAGATGATTCATTTCCTGTAGATCATTTCCAGTTAATAGAATATCATCTACGTAAATAAGTAATACAGTGAATGAAGAACCTCGCTGTTTGGTGAATAAAGAGTAATCAGCCTTGGACTGTTGGTATCCAGCCTTTTGAATGATATCTGAAAATGTTGAAAACCAATTTTTGGAAGCCTGCTTTAGCCCGTAAAGGGATTTATTGAGTTGACATACACTAGTCTCCCCCTGTCGACGAAGTCCTGGTGGCAAATCCATATAAACTTCTTCATGTAAACTGTCGTGCAAGAAGGCATTATGTACATCTAGCTGATGGAGAAATCAATTCCAAGCTGTATCAATAGTGATTAAACAACGAAGTGTGATAAGCTTGGCAGTAGGCGAGAATGTCTCACAATAATCGATCCCTTCGACTTGAGTGTAACCCTTGGCTACTAGACGGGCTTTATACCATTCAATACTCCCATTAGATCGGTATTTAATTTTGAAGACCCATTTGCAACTGATGGGTTTTTGACCGGTAGGAAGAGGCACCACCGTCCAGGTATTGTTCTGCTTCAAAGCGTTTAACTCTGTTTGCATAGCCTACTGCCAGTTGGGATCAAGGATAGCTTGAGCGTATGTTGTGGGTTCTTTGGTGCCTGAAACATTAACAAAAAAGGTGTTCTGTGCAGCTGAAAAGCGTGAGTAGGAAAGGAAATTATGGAGGAGATACCTGGTGCTTGAGGTGGACGCATTGGCCTAAAATCCGACCACGTAGTCTTTATGCCATGCCGGGATTTGTTTGTTGCGTTCGGAACGACGTGTGGGAGGAGCTGGAGCAGGTGTAGGTGAAGGATTAATGTCGGGTTCAGCAGCAGGTTCTGGGGAGCTAGTTGGTTTTGGATTATGTGAATATTCAGTAGCTGGATTATGTGGTTCAATGTTCGGGACTGGTGGGTAGGATGAAGGTAGTTCGAGTGCTAGGTTGGGTAAGACGGAAGGTGGAGATGACGGCTGGGTTTGCTATTGGAATGGAAAGATGGTGTCGTGAAAAATAACATCACGATGATAAAGCTGTGGGACTCTAAGTCAAAATGTTTATACCCTTTATGATTGCTCGGATACCCGACGAAGACACATCGGCGAGCTTGGGAGTCAAACTTATGTTTGGGATGGACAACGGTGGCGTAACTGAGGCAACCGAAGACTCTAAGATGTGAAAGAGAAGGGGGTCGATGATAGAGCAATTCAAAAGGAGATTTATTTTTAAGAAGTGGTGATGGAAGGCGGTTGATAATGTGGACTGCCGTTAACGTGCATTCTCCCCAAAATTCAAGTGGCATATGTGATTGAAATAGAAGTGCACGTGCAGTGTTTAGGATATGCCGGTGCTTGTGTTCGACCACCCCATTTTGTTGGGGTGTGTATACGCAAGTACATTGAAGTTCGATACCATTTTTATGAAAGAAATCTTGCATAGAAAGGAATTCCAACCCATTGTTAACGCGTACGGATTTGATTGTCACGTGGAATTGATTTTGAGCAAATGTTATAAACGACTCTAGGAGACGTGATGTTTGTGATTTTTGAGTTATGAGAACAATCCAAGTGCACCTAGTAAAGTCGTCGACAACAGTGAGAAAAAAACGATGTCCTGTTTGTGTGGGTACTTTGTGCGGACCCCAAATGTCGCAATGTAACAATTCAAAGGAAGAATGAGTTTTTATTTCACTTCTGGGAAAGGGCAGCCTTGTTTGCTTTGCCTAGGGACAAACACTACAATTATTATGATCAGAAATAACAACTGAAGATAATAAAGGAGAAGCAAGTTTGAGACGCGAAGAAGAAGGATGGCCTAGTCTCATATGCCATAAGTCAGTGCTGTTGGAAACTTGGAATGATCTAGGAATATTCTTGTCTAGAGACATGTAATAAAGACCGTCGTGTTGTTCACCCGAGCCAATAGTCCTCCCCGTAGCCAAGTCCTGTATTATGCAACCATTCGGAAGCAAGATAACATAACAATTTAAGGTGTTAGTTAATCAGTTGGCTGACATAAGGTTTAAATGGAATGATGGTACGCAAAGAACATTTTTTAATGTGATATCTTTGTTAAAATTAACATTACCTGTAGCAGTAATGGGTGCAGTGGAACCCGTGGGCAAGTTAACTAGAGGAATTGTGGGAAGTGTGGCGTGTGTGAGAAAATTTGGATCGGAAAAGAGATGTGATTCGTCGCTCCGCTATCCAAGATCCATGGCTTTGTGGAAACAGAATTAAGGAAAGCATTAGTTGATAACAGACCTGCCGCGTTTGCAAATATGTCACTGTTACCAGAATTCTGATTCATCATGGAGATTGTTTTTGCCAACTGCTGAATTTGTTCATTGGAGAACCCAGGTATAATGCTATTATTGGGCTGGTTGCCTTCATTGTTATTTTGGGAGGAATCTGCCATATTTGCCGAAGGATTTCTGCCATTACCCTTACCATTGCGTTGCTGCTGCGAATTGCGATTACTGTTATTCCATGTCCCGTTCTTGATACGACACCTATCTTAGATATGGCCCCTCTTGTCACAAAATGTACAGTGAAATTTGAGAGTTCTACACTCCTCTATAGTATGCCCAGGTTTGTTACAATGATCACAGTTCTTGCCTTTTGATGACTTCCATCCAGAAGATCGGTTGTTTATCGCATCGGCAATATAAAAGCTTTCACCAGATTCTGAGACCATGTGTTACTGCGTCTCTTCCTGAATTATCAAAGAATACGCCTGCCTAACGTTAGGCAATGGATTCATGATGAGTATGTTGGAACGAATTACCTTGTAGGAGTCATTGAATCCCATTAAAAATTGCATTAATTTGTCCATTTCTCGTTCCTCTTGATGTTCTTTGTCATTGCTGCAAGTCATGGGTGTGCGATGCATTTCAAGCTCATCCCACAAAGCTTTAATCTTGATGTAGTATGATGCAACTGACATGGTACCCTGCGTGATGGTTGTGATTGATTTTTGAATTTGATGGATGGCGGCTGCATTCTTTTGCGAGAACTGATCGCGAAGATCCTCCTAAACTTGCCTCTTCGTATGAACCATTCCCGCAGCAATATCTTGTTCAACTGAATGGGTAAGCCATGAGAGAATCATGGAATTGCACTGATTCCATAGATCAAATTCGAGGGGTTTCTCAACTTGTGAGGGCATTGCTAGTGTGCCGTCAACGAAGCCAAGCTTCTTCTTTGCGATGAGGGCATGTGTCATTGATTTCTTCCAGGATTGATAATTCGATCCATTCAATTTTGTTGGAACAAGCATGTGCCCGGGTTGATCTGAATGGTGGACATAATACGGATGTGATGGATTCGTGAGGGATGGTTTTTCAGAACTTTCTATGTCTTTGGACATGGCTGGAATGTTTATGACAAAAAAGGAAGATTTCTTCAGAGAACCAGGATCGATTTCTCTGATACCATATAAAGTGTCAAGAAGATGTAAAGCTGGAAATAGATGATCAGAAAATGTGATGTCTCTTTTTACTCTTGATACATACACGACCATATATACAGTGAAGTACAACAAAGAAGGAGAGAAAAACTCCATAACTCAAGGTACTAAACTAGTGATCCACACATTACGAGAACTTATCTTCATCTATACAAGTCATCCTAATCTTTGCATTAAATGGTAAATATACATTCCTTAATATTGTCTACGCTTGCGAGACCCTCACACAGTTTAATAACTTTCACGAAGTACAATAGATTTATCCAAGGCTTTAATGAGCTGACCCACTCAACCCCTGACACTATTTCTCAACCTCACTTCCTGTGACAGATTTTCACACCCAATAGTACGACCACCTCATACTAACTTCAATAGAGGATTTTTCTAACTACTTTCACTCAAAACAATAATAAATAAAAATAGCTTAAGTATTTAATCAAGTGAAAATTAAATAACAAAATACTTGAGACAAAGGAAGACTTTCCTATGGATTTATCTCCCCAAAATAACCCAGCTAAAAACTTTCTTCATAGTTGATTCTTACATAAATAAGTCATGGTGTTGCTTCAAGTAATAACCAGACCCTACATCACAGAAAATGATATTCACCTGACTGACAAAACAACTTCATCGTGGCTCATACATCAGAACACGCTGATCAATTGTGTTAATTAACATATTCAGTAAACAGGATTTTTATTCACAAACACATAAAACCAATCCCTTCAAAAGACACACGCACACTGCTTCACACTTGATGTGCGTGAGACAATACACTACCCAAAATCACAATGCGCAGCCAGCCAATCTTCTTTTAATCCACAACCAATGTTCTTTTAATCCTAACGTGAACTCCACTTCATCAATGATCCGCGCACCTGCTTTACCCTTGTATCAAACATGAGATATAATATTCAGCTCCCAAAAACATCAAGTGCACAGCCAACCAATCTTTGTTTTCATAGACAAGTGACCAACGCAGCTTCAACAAAAAAAATGCCCAATTCATTTGTTGCCGCAAATTCACCTTTAGGTTTTCTTTAATTACGTGTAGTATTAGAAAAAATCCAATTCGTGGGCAACATATGTATGACTCAAACTCAACCAATCTTATCCACGTAAATTTGTAATATTCTAATAACCAAAACGCAATAGTTTATTGACGATTTGAACTTTTATTAAAACACAATCTTTACCTATTTTTATCAATCTATATAATAATTTTGATTTTTATATATTTAATTTAAAATATCAAAATTAAATAAAATATATATAACATATACCCTAACAGAATCGATATATTCGGAAGCCAAGTTGTTCTTCCAAATCTTAGTTTCCATTCATAAAGCATTTCACTTTTTCTTCATGGAAAACAAAATTCTTTTAACGTGTACTGATAAGGATGTGGTTGAAATGACATTGGAATGTATGCAACACGACAAGGCAGGAAAATGATGCTGAGATTATGATTTCACAACCTAATTCCAATAATTACTACCACCATAGGTGACCTCGGTCCCATCCCATAAGTTGTTTGTCGTAGTGTTTGTTCTTTAAGAAACGAAAAAAAGGAAAAGACAAGAGCTAGAGAGGTTAACAAGTTGGGTAGAGATAACATTGACCTTAGTTATAGGGATGCAAATAGGTAATAATGAATCAGATGAGGTTGAAGTTACTTACTTTTTGAATATAGGATTCGAGTTTAATTCAAAACATGTTCGACATATTATTTTAGTCAATTATATTAATATGATATTATTTTATTAAATTAGTTTAGATTAGATCAATTTTTTATATTAGATTTTAAAATTAAGTAACTTAAATTTATTATATTGACTTTATGTCGGGTTAAATTTGATTTTTATTTTTTTAATTGTAGTTATAAATTGAAGAGTTAAATTGTTACTCTTTTTCTTATAGAGAAGCATTATAAAATCAAGTATTCATCTTCCAATTCTCTTATTATAGTTTGTATCAGAAACATGTATTAATATATTGTTCAATTATATTTGAAGACATGAAATTCCTAAATTATGAGAATTGATATACATATTAATTTACTAATTAGATTGACAACCGTTTTAAATTTATCACATTAAGAAAAAGTACATTTATAATTAAAAATCATTATAAAAAAGGACCCGACTTAATCCTTAAGTTTTTATTAAAAATTTATTTAGCATCATAAAGTTTAATTTTTGTTAAACAATTTTTAAGTTCTAAATTATAATTGGAGAGTTCCTAATATATTGTATCAAAATATATTTTACAAATTTAGGATGTATTTAAGAATTTTTAGTTTAAAATACTAAATAAAATTTTAATAGAATTTTAAGGATTAAACTATATTTTTTAAAGTAACTAATCCAATATATAAATATCTAGCTCAATGAAAAGACATCATTTCTATCAAAATACTCACAAACCAGAACGCCAAAAGAAAGGCAAGCAGATATTAGTGGACCATGATGTTGATGTATGAGTCAAAAGGGTCTTAGAAAACAAATTAAGGTTTATGTCATCTTACATTCTAAATAACTAGGAGTATAGTTCAAGCTCTAAAAAGATGGATGAAATCTACCCAATGCTTCCAACCCTATGATATTCAAGCTATGATATTCGAACCCCGGTAACGGGGGCCAAAAGGCTGCTCTGCTAGTGGGTTGACTGAGTAGATACAGTGGTTTACCTCCCTCACACAATGTCGGGCCGGAGTGTGGGGGCGCCTAGGGTGGGCGTTCCACCTTTTGGTGCAAGGTAGTTGTTCATAGACCCTAGAAGTCAACACCTAATTAGGTTTGATAATCGGAGCTTGAAGGAGTTCGATTGAATCCAAGAGTTAGGCCTGAGCTCAAACTTAATCAAAATTCGGCGATTCAAAGTTTCGTTAAGTCTGCATCAAATTTGATTAATTTTTTTCAATATTAAATTTAAAAATAATATCGTTTTATTCAAATGATGTTATTTTACATAACATATTTGAGTTTTGAGTTGGATTGAATCAGATAATCATAACTCAAGTTTAATCTAAAGTTTGAAATTTTTTTAAAAAAATCAAAGCCTGATCTAAAACTTGGTCAGCTCGAGTCCAACTCGATGACTTCAACTCGAGAAAAAATTATAATTCCCACACATATGTGCAAGCTAATCCCAATAAACATGACAGAACTATATAATTCAAGAAAAACATGCTTCTTGTCATTCCTGAAAATGACAAGTTGAGAATAAAAATAGGTTAATTTTATAAATATTAATTTAATTAAATCTATTAGTTGACTCTAAATCACTAACTAATCAAATATTTTATTCCAAATAAGTATCTATAAATTGTTATATGCACTTAAGGATTTATTTAATCCTAATAGCAAATTCCTTTGTACCCCAATTTAATTCTAAAAAGCCTATATAAAAGCACAAAACTCGCACCAACGTGGGCCTAACCTGAGCAGCCTCCAAAACACTCCTCATGATGCAGTATCATGGACAGTGCAGCGTAAGGTAATTGATGATTATAAAGCTCACTTCGCCCACAAACTCTATCATTTCAAAGCCAGGCCCTCTTGAAATCTCTCAATACTATTCTTCTATATACTCCCTTCTCAAGCACTTCTCTTCCCTGAAAGCTTACACTTTTTCGATCGGACTATCAGGAAATTAAGTTTTCAGGTTTCAGGTTTAATCATGTCCGTGACAGGACTTTCAGGCGCCGCTAAGCTTTACCGGAAATCGTTACATGACAGGAAGGATTCAGATGAGATCGATGTGTTTGAGGCAGCAGGATATTTCTCAGGCTACAATGAAGCTGCCGGTTACAATTGTGTAACTTATGGTCAGAGATACGTGCGAGAAGATCATAGACATCGTGGAAGAATGAGCTTAGATGCACCTATGATAACTTCACTACCTCATCAGCTGTCTCAACATTCAGTGGACAAGCAAATATTCAAAGAGAAGAAGCACAAACAACCAAGCTCTCCAGGTGGTAGATTAGCTAGTTTCTTGAATTCTCTTTTCAGCCAAACCAGCTTGAAGAAGAAGAAATCCAAGTCTTCAACAAAGTCCATGAAAGATGAGGACGAGAACCAAAGTGGGAGGAGGAAAAGAAGAAGCAGCATTAGTCATTTTCCAAGCTTGAGTTCTACTGACGCAAAGTCGTTGTGTTCTTCTTCAAGTTCTGGTTTCAGAACACCACCTCCGTCTGCACAAACTCCGATCAAGAACTACAAGGAGTTCAGAAGCTTATCAGACCATAAGCAATTAGAGTTCAGAAGCTTATCAGATCATAAGCAACTATCTTCCTTGACAAACCAAAATGGGGATGTGAAATCCATTTCATTGCAGAATGATAAGAAAAACATATATCCATCTTCGTTGGATCAGAAGTTTAAACTCAAAGATAACTCATCGCAAAACCACAAGAAAGATGATATCAAGTACTTGGAAAAAGACAGGAAAAGGGTTGGTCAGGATCCATCTGAAGAAAAAGAATCCAGGAATTTCAATGGGATAGATGATGGGGCTGATAGTGATTCAAGCTCTGATTTGTTTGAGTTGGAAAACCATAACTTGGGTATCTACTCAAGTGGCCTTCCTGTGTACGAGACAACAAATATGGATAGCATCAGAAGCGGAACATCAATTTCCAATGCCACCATATAAGAATGTGTACATTCATAGTTCCATATTTGTTGATGAATTCTCAACTTTCTGTTATTACTTTTAGATGTGAGCAGAATATTTTTCATGTATTAGAATTTGCATTGCTTTTTTTCTCTTGATTGCCTTTTGTTCTCAGTATGTACAGTATCGAATGTTTGTTTGTCTCTCCTTTATCATTTCTTCTTCCTGCTCTGGAGTGCAACTACGTCAATGAAAATCCACCATTGGAGTTGCTTGCTTAGATTGTGCTTACCCTTTGTTGCCTTCATCTTTTAGACCAAGGAATAAAAAAGATAACCATTAATGCTTGAGCTAAGTTACAGTTATTGTGGCAGTTGCAGCTGGAATGATACAACTAGGAGTCCGGATCTTCTGTCTATTTGAATCTTAACCATTTATTTATACGGGGATCCACATAAATAAACATGAGGCCCGTATAAATAGATAGCTAAAATTCAATGGATAGGATAGGACAGAGTAATCTTGGACAGAAGATCATGATTCATACAACGAGTCCGGATCTTTTGTCTAAGATTACTCTGTTATATTCTGTCCATTTGAATCTTAACCATTCATTTATGTGAGATCTATACAGGACTCATATAAATAAAACCCATATAAATAGATGACTGAGATTCAATGGACAGAATCTCATACAACTTGCGTTGGTTAATGTATTATTTTCGTTTATAATTATATTTTATTTATAACTCGCTTTTTAATTACCGAGGATAAGAAAGAAACAAAAAAGTAGATCGAAACTAAGAATAACCCTTCACATTCCAAATTATGGAAGATTCCCGTTAAGATCGAGCAATTCTATCCAATTGTGTATGATTGTACTTGTTATCAGTCGATTTTGATGATAAATAGTAAAAAAATATTATTTTTATAAAATAACTTTTTTATTTAATAGTGAGGGTCACTAATAATTACTGAATAATACATAATCCTTAAAAATATAGCTAAAGAAAAACTTAGTTGGATATATCCATTTAGCAAAACTTTTTACAATAACCCTTTTATTTTATTTTTTCTTTTTTGTTTTCCTAGCCTTTGTTTAAGCTTGTGATTAGTTAAATGTTGATTAATTAGAACTAATGATTTCCAAATTCGAACTGGAAGTTAAACCAATAAAATAAGATGTTTAAGATTTAAAATGTTCAACAGGTATTAGACTGTTAAAAGCTAATTAAAGATTGAAAAAAATTTAAAGTTTAATTTAAAATGGAGATTGTTAAATAAAAATTAATCGGTTTTATTTTTTTTATAAAAACTGATTAGTTACCGAACATGACTTATTAATTAATAAACTGATAAATTTTTAATAGAAAAGATTATTAAACTAAAATAAATTAAAAAGTTAAAAATCGAGCTACAAAATTAGTCGGTTCAAAGTTTTCACTGTTAAACTAGTTGAATCGATTCGATTTTTAAAATATTGATTAGAACCATTGATGTTAATAGTGAAAGCATGGAAGGAAAATTAGGTTTGAGGTTGAATATCTGAACGTGATATTTTTTATTTGCAAATATAAAGATCGTGAAGTGCTAGGAACAGATATTTGGTATACGCAAAAGCAATGGAAAGATTTAGGATTACGGGTAAGCTTCATTAATTTTTCAGGTAAAGGTGATGTATATACTGTTGGACATTTTTGTCCTTCTCCATAAATTGGACAACTATTAATTGTATTTTCGGTTTTTTAATAACTTATCAGTTAAGTTACGTAATTCGATCCTAACAAAGGTAATAAAGTAGCTTAATAAATGATCTGGATTAATGGGTTTTGTAAATTGCATGTGCCAATTGCGTGCCGCCAAATGGCTCAATGGGTTGAGCGACGCGTACAATGCACGCGTCTCACGCGGTGTACTCTCCCACCAGTGCGAAAGAGATGGCGCATGTTGCGCACGCGCTGCATCAGGCCTGACACGTGGATGACAGTAATCAAGACACGTGACGGTGCGTGCAACGCACAAGCCATACAGTAAGTGCGCATGTGCTCGTGGGCGACGCGTGTCGAGCACATGTTAGACGCATCTAGGCGTGTTGTTGCACGCGCGCCTTTATGCACGCCCATGCTGACACCTACTGACGTCAATGCACAGTGATGCGTTGACGTCAATTCTACAGTATTGCTGATGTCAGCACAAAAAAGGGAAAATTTTTAGAATTTTTGTAAATGTACCTCGGGTCCTTTTGGGCCAGTTTCTGGATTCGAGCAATTTTAGAAAGTGATTTTTCAATTTTTATGGATTTATTACGTTGGTAATTAGATCATGGAAAAGTTTTCAAAGCCTTTTAAAGCTAATTTTGAATGCATTTTTGTACTCCGAACTACACATGAGAGAGATACTTAAAGTTTTATGTCTCGTGTGGTAGGTTCGGTATTAGGGAAAGTACAATAAACACTCTCATTAAGAATTTTTTAAAAAGTCTCAAATAAAGTTTAAAGGTAATGTTTTTAGTACTGATATGTGATTATTTAATTGTGAATCTATTTTTTACAGTTATAATCAATTTTCACATACATTATGCCCCTATAGAATATGAAGATGATATAAAGATGTATCTCTTGTGTTTGTGGACTTTCTAGGGTACTAATGAGAATGAAGTCACCAAAGTAGCCTTTCAAGTCAGTATTTTGGATTGTCCTGCTCACATGTTGGGGGATGTCTCTGGCCTTATATTTGTTATTCTAACCAAAGGTGTTGACCTTACATAGGGTTTTGAGATGTTCATAAAGGCATTAGATGGAGGAAAGTTGTTGCTTAAATGATCTATTCACCCAAAGGAGGTAGTGTCATGAGAGTTGATAGTTTGTACTCTGATTCCTTTTCTGTGGGGATCTAATTACATATATTATATATTCAGCCCAAAGGTGTTACATAATATGTGTGATCGAATTCTCAATAGAGATACTGCTTTCATGCTTTAAGTATCGCTGTTGTCCTGCATTTAAACTAATTTTTTCTGTTGTCTTTTCTATCTTGAAGTCACCTTTTTTGTAAACAACAATGTTGTCACAATTGAGGCCTTAAATGGTTTCAATTTCAAGAAGTGGAAGAAGGATGTAGAGTTTGCAATGAAGATGGTTGACGTCAGTATGACGATGCACATTAAGAGACCTTCTCCACTTACAAATATCAGCTCAGAAGCTAATAAGGTAGCTATGACAGTCTAGGAGCGATCAAATAAGATGTGCTATTTGAAAATCAAGAGGTCAATCCTAGATCATCTGTTGAGTGGTTTACCGGATACGACCATAGCGAAGGAGTTTATGGATAGCATTTCCCATAAATACAAGGTGTCTTCTTATGCGGAGCAGAGCACCATGATTTAGGAACTATTCTCCATGAAGTATATAGGAGAAGGAGGCGTTCAAGAGTTCATTATCAGGATGGTACACATTCAGACTAGGCTGAAGGCGTTTGATGTACCAATTCCTGATAATCTCATAATGCATCAGGCACTAAATACTCTCCCTCGAGAGTTTGAGATGTTGCTACCTCCTACATCTCTCAGGATGAGACCTAGGACATCAATGACTTGATTTCCCGATGTGCTGCAGCGAAGAAAAAGATTAAGAGTTCTCCTCATACAGTTATGTTTGTAGCTACCAAATGTAAAGGAAAGGCTAAACCCCAACAGCCTAAGGGTAAGGGTAAGAAAAGCCCTCTCTAAGGATTCAGACTGGACAGTCCAACATTGCTAAGGGGCCACATGACCTAAAGTGTTTGAGGTGCTTCTTCTACAAGAAAAGGGCATAGGAAGGCTAATTGCGAGAAGTACAAGCTGCGAAAGGTTAGGCAGGAACTGTAAGGTAACTCCTCGGCCTATATGATTCATGAATTCAATTTAGCTATGACCACATCAAGCTCTTGGTGGTTAGATAGCGGAGCTTCTAACTATGTTGCTTCCACAATGCAGGGGTTCAGATCCAAGAGAAGGCTAACTAAAGGAGAGGAGAAGCTGATGGTTGGTACTCTATTAGATTCATTTTGTGCTAATATTCCTAGGAAGATTGGCACCTTTTCTTCAATAGGCAGATGGTCAGTATTCGCCAATCCACCATTGGCTTGAAGCATTTCACATAACACTGTAAATGTCTGAACGTCCATCCTTAAATCCCACTGACTATTCCTATCACCCTCATGCAAAATCCTATTTACATAATTAGCTTCCCTTGATGGAACTTTCAAAGCCTTACTCCCTAATGCAAGATCACTCCTCTTTCGTTTTCTTCTGTATACTGCCAACACTACCAATATTACCACTTTCATTAATTCCAACTGCCCATTCCAAACATCAAGAAAAGTCAAAGCCTTAAATATCGCTTCACGACCCGAGTTATCCATGTTTGGGCAAAAAAACTATCTGCAAATAGTTCACAATGTATTGATCGTTAACTAAAATTGCACACTTATACACTGATATGAATACCAAGTCCATAATCAAAACCAAGCTCATCTTATACCTTATACCTAATGTTTTAAACCAGACCTTGTACCTTATACCTACTGTGTTATCCCTTTTCGTATAGATGTTTTCTGGTGGAAACTATTACTATAGGTACTAGTTTTAAGAAACTATTAGTATTAGAAGCTAAATCAACTAGAAGTGGCATAGCAATTCTTCTGATGCAAGAAGGATGTCCTCTTATATATGCAAGTAAAGATTTATGTAACAGGTATATGCATTTGTTAATTATTGTGTTCTTCACTCCAAAGATCAAGAGATTGACTAAGACTAGGGAGAACTAAGGACTAACTGAAAATATAATTTTACTAACCAAAAATTTTAACCAAAGTTAAATGAAAAGTCACATCAATCTAAATATAGTTCAATCTAAGATGTTAAGCTAAGAAGCAAATACAAAAACCTGAGGCATCATCTACAGAAACAACATTAAAGACAAAAAATCTTTGAAAAGCCTGTTTGATGTTCCTGTTCTCTGCTGCTTCATCCATTTATGCTCAAAAGTTCAAACCAATCCTATCCTTCAATAAGGATCTAGATAAGCAATTGACCAGCAAATAGAACAGAAAAATATAGTTCCAACAAAACCCAATCAGACCATAAAATTGAGTATGTTATTTTATAAGTTGCTTCGGCTTTCATTATGCCATACTTGGACTCTAAACATTTGATGAAATGTTTAGGGTGTGTTTGTTTTCATTTTTTTTCCTGTTTTTAATTGTGGTTTTTGTTAAAATAAAACTTAACTCCGAAACACGTTTGGGCCTTAATATTGGGTTGCCGTGTTTTTTTTAAGCTACAACCAAATTAAGGAAACCAAAAAATTACGTTTCCCTAATATTTGACAACAGGATTTTGTTTCTTCTAAAATATATTTTTCTCGCCGACTTGCATCTTCAACTGTTGTTTTTTTTCCTCTTTGCGCCGGCTTGCATCCTCTTCTTCGACTGACTCCAGGTGGGTCATATATTATCTGTATTTGTTCCTTTCGTTTTCTCTTTCGCTGTGTGGATATGGCTCCCTGTTAGTGCATGCTCTGTTTATTATACAGTTTAATAGTGTACGTGAGTTTGAATGTTAAAACCTTCTCAGAACTCATCAAGGTGTATATATAAGATTATGCCACTGAAATCTATGTATGTTATTCAAAAAACCCATTGTTGGGTCTGTCGTTACTCAAGTTCAGATGTTGTTTTCGTTACGCCATGCTCGGGTCTGTAGTCTTCATATATCTCTTCTTTTACCACCTTTTCCATTCTTATGAACTCCATTGGCCTTGGGATTGGTACATAATGTTCCTCTGATGGTAGCTGTGCCGTTTCGCAATAGCCGAAAGGTGGTTGTTGATGTGGTGGCACAACTGATGGGAGTTTGGAGAGTAGCGCTTTAAGGCTGCTCATGGAAGGTGTAATTTTAAAGGGCATTTGATGGTTGAAGTGGTCGTAGAACTCAGTTGGTGGTGCCTATGGTGGGGTTTTGTCTGGAGTTGCTGTTAGGGAGAGGATTATTCGAGCTTTCTTGGTGGAGGAACAAGAAATCGTTAAGGAGGTCTTGGTTGGGTACTTCTTTGACGAGGGACCCTCACCAGCCTCACAAGATTAGAGGCTACTTAACAATGAAGTTCAATTTCGTAGCCTTGTCTATTTTCAGCTGCTTTATAGGAAGGGCATAAGCCATTAGTGTTTAGATTAAGGGAATCAAGTTGTTAGTGGGAGTAAAATGGTTGAGGAAGACCATCCAAGATTGATTTAAGTGTAGGTATTAATAATAACGATCCCAACAATAGCTACTTGCAATGGCTAGACTCCCAACCAAAAGATTCAGTCTTGTACATCTCA
>JAOQMR010000001.1:1298736-1308777 GCA_027563865.1 Erythroxylum pelleterianum
ATTTAATAAAATTAAGACTAAGGTTGACAACGCACCAAATTATAAGATCAGTTGTTTGATTTAAACCTAAAGTTTGATCGATCTTGGAGTAAATAATGTTATTTCAAAAACTAATCAATTCAAACTTTGTTCGTTAAATTCGAACTAAACCGGACCGGGTGAAATCAGTTGTGTGGACAGGCAGTTACGTTTGTTACGTTGATGGAGGGACAGATGGATGGATGGATGGATGGGGTGGCTTTTCTGTAATTGGAATCGGTAAGTGAGCAGATGCATGGGGTGCAGGTGCAGGTGCAGGCGCAGGGTCACTTCCCACGTGCCCCTATGTTGTGGTTAATTGGTACACGTGTCTGCTCACTATCACCTACAAGTGGCTGTCCTCCTGTCCCTTTCTCCAATCTTATCTGATTCATTCTCTACTCTCTCCCCATGTCTTAATTTCTCAAAATGCCCCTACACATCTCCGCAAATTACAATATCAACCTTAATTTTTATTAATAGAAAAACATTATTAATGGTCTAAATTATAGATAATAATTATATTTAAATTTTTCATTAAATACCAAATTTAAGATTAAGAAAAAAGAATATATTAGAAAATGAATTAATAAACTCAATATCAATTAAAATGAAGGTCATAAATATTAAAGGAAATTAATATTTAGTATTTTTGTAAATTATATTTCTAATGGCTTTGGACTTTGGAGTTTATAGAAAATTGTACTTTTAATACCTTTTAAATTTGAATTAAATATTAGTTACACGTTATTTATATTTGTAATTAAATAGAAAATTGATTAACTATACAATAGTGACCCCACGTGGTGCTACAAGACACTAGACAGGCACAAAATACAAAATCATTTAGTTAAGAATTTGGATGAAATCACTTATTATTTTCATAATTAGTTAACATAAGGTTTCATTCAATTATTAAACAAATGTAATAAAACAAGTTATGAGAAAATAAAGATAAATATAAAACAACAATAACACCCTAATGCACAAAGCTTCCGTTTTGCGATGGTTGGAGAGAGGGGTATCAATTATATGTAACATTTATTGCATTTTATAAAGAAACTATTTTCGTGATTCGAACCTATAATCTTTTAGTTATAATAAAACAACTTAACTGGCTACTCCAAGACTAGCTAAAAGAAATAGAATAAATATGAAGTAAAGAAAAGGAATAGTCTAACAATATTTAAATTAAGTTAAAATTGTCATGATTAAATGCTTGTTTTTTAAAAATGAATTATTATAATAATATTAATATAAGTAATTAATATGTAAAAAATATATTTTTTAAATTTTTAATAATTTGAAATATCGTCACTTATATATTATCATAAAATTTTAGAACTAATAATGTTAGTTTTACAAGTAATTTTTTAAAAAAATTTATTTTATTAATTTTAAATAAAAAGTAACTTAAAATTTTAAACTAAAATTTTATAATATATTTGTTGCTAAATTCATAAAATGACTTAACTTCACACCGATTTAGATTGTTTTGAGGATTAAATTTATGAATTAAAATATTATTGAAAAAATAAATTCCTCCTAATGTAGCTAACGAGCAAATAAAGAATTTGAATATTAAATAATAAGAAAGGATTTTTCTAATATAATAATATCATAGTAAAAATAAGCAAAGATTAAAAAAAGTTACTTATTTAGCCAATTAAATTGTAAAATCTTAAATCTTAAATTTTTTAATTTGATTTTTAGCTTTTTGTTTTGATTTACCTTTAATAACTATTGTTTCTAAAAATTGATCACTTTATTAATTAATCGGTTAATTTTTATAAATTAAAATAAGCTAATTAATTTTAATTAAATTTCAAATTTTTTGATTAATAAAAATAATATGTTTAAATTATATTTTAAACTCTTTAATTTTATTTAATCTTTAACTAAGTCGACTAAACTTTTTTAAGATTTAAATCTATCATTTTATTAATTTAACTTATTTTTAAAACATCAAAAAAAGAAGAGATAAAAAAAAGAAATAACATGAACACACCAAAAGAGATGGATGGATAGAAAGGGAATTACAATCACTCTCAAAAGCTTAGAAAAAAGAAAGAAAGAAAGAGCACCTCAAAGCAGTCCTTTTTGAGAGCAGAGAGTGAGCTTTGTAGTGGAAATTATGTTGACTCAGACTGCTTCTGCTTCCACCTTCTCTCCCCTTACCAACTAAATATTTTTTCAATCTCACTGTCTCTCTCTCCCTCTGCCATTTTCCAGGGTAAGGAAGGAGTGAAAGCTGTTCTGCTTCTTTCTTCTTTTCTCTCTGTTTTTTTTTCCTGTTTGCTTTGGAAGAAACTGTAGGAAAAAAAGCTTTAAACTTTGGAATCCCATCAAGTCACCAACGTCCTCATTTCTTTCCTCTGCAAATTTCTAAACAATGGTCATTAGTGTTTTCCCGTTATCGTTGCTCTTATAAGCTGAACTTTGAAGTTTGAAGCTTGCATTTGAAAAGGAAAGTTGAATTTTGGTTTGGTTTGGTTCGGTAGCTGGAATTCAAGTTTTATAATTTGGGTTTTGTTCTCGAACCGAGAACGAAGATTGGTGTAAGCATATCTTTATATTTTTTTTGCTTCTGTTTGCTGGTTCTTATGGTCCTGTTTGGTTCCTGAGAATAGTGGAAGACAGTGAAGTGAATGGTAGCTTTTATGAACCATATGATCCTAGAATTTGATTCAATAGAAATAAAGAAAAGAAACAAATCCCAGAAATCTTGTCCTACTCGGGCAAAATTCTGCTTAAAATTCATGATCTGAGCTCGTTGTTTCAATAATAACTAGCTGTTTGGTGGCTTTCGCTTTCCCTCACTTTTATTCAGAAAATGAAAGACGATTGGCCCTTTTTTCACTTTTTACTCGTCCGGTTTTCACCACCATAACCATCGTTTAGTTAATTATTGATGTTTTTTGTGTCACTGTCAACCTCTGTTATTCTATTACCACGAGGGCTTCCATGTATAAAGGGTTTGTCTCATAACAATCTACCAGAATCATGAACCCTGTCTTTGTTTTTAATCGGTTGCTATGAATATAAATTGTGTGCAGCAATTTCAGTTCAATCTATGATGCGTGGTTAAGTGTGTGGAGCCATTAAACGTGAACCATTATAGCATGCAAATTCCTGTTTCTGTTAGTTTATCGTATGATATGTTATTAGATACTTACATGTACTGTAACTGTTTATAATTGCAGCTTTTGTGATGGAGTCTTGGTTCTATGCTTCAGAAGGAAAAGGCGTTCTATTCTCGGACGAAATAGGTTTGTCAAATGATGCATGTGATAGAGGTAGAAAGCCCATAATCGAATGGGATGGAGTATCAGTTGACAGCATGGGATTTGTTGATTTGGGATCCCCTGAAATGCCCAAAAGGCCTTTCATTGTTAATAACACTGGCTTGGGGTTGCTTGATTGTAGTGAATTTCGTATGGACTCTAGTAAAATGGCCATAGATTCTCCCACTTGTATGATTGCTTCAAATTCATCAGTGGAATCTGGGCAGAATCACTCGATTTCTTGTATAGAATCTAGTCAGGATTCATCACTAATTGATTTGAAGCTAGGCCAACTATCTGATGGTAAAGATGTGTGCATCGATAAATTTATGAAAGGAAGGTCGATGTTATCTTCTGCGTTTCCAAAAGCAAAAAGAGCTCGGGCCGTGAGTTCCCGCATACAGACTCCCTTTTGCCAGGTATATTGTTGTAACAAGGATCTTAGCTCCTCAAAGGATTACCACAAGAGGCATAAAGTTTGTGAGGCTCACTCAAAGACTCCTGTTGTCATTGTTAATGGAATTGAACAGAGGTTCTGCCAACAGTGTAGCAGGTCAACATCTTTCCTTCTGTTGCTTCTCTTATGGTACATATTCGATTGACACAATGTTTTTATAATTGAAAGTGCTTCACATGACAGCATATATTGATGATGTTGAACACTTGTTAACCATGTTTTTATGGATTTACTCGAATTATTGTCGTCCTGTGCTCTAGGCTTTGTCCTTCCCTTTATGAAAGACCTTATTTTATTAATAGTAATCTGAAACCTTTTGATTAATCAGGTTCCATTTGCTGGCTGAATTCGATGATGATAGGCGCAGCTGTCGCAAACGGCTAGCAGGTCATAATGAAAGAAGAAGGAAGCCTCAATTTGGTACCCTCTCCACTAAAGTGCACAAGTTAATGCATTCATATCAAGGTATGAACGGTAAAGTATGTATTCTGCTGCTTAGGATGATTATACGCTAGTGCAATGAAGAAGACGAGTCAACAAATGTAACCTCCTCTGCTTCCCATTTTAAATGAATAAAAGCTCTCAGATTTGATCTGTTTTGTAGTTTTCTATCACTTGGACATCTCCAAGCATTTCAACTGTAACCAAATGTTGACACGATCGCATTTGTGACCATATGTTTTCCTATGCTATTGTTCATATTTCTTAAAGTAATATGATTGTAATAAATCATAATAATCTAGTTTTGAAATGCAATTTTTAACTTGGCATTACAAGGAACAATTAACACCGCAGTTTGGTTTATATGAGTTGATTCGTAGTCGATAAAGGAAACATAGAGCTGAAAATACCCTTGTTTTAAATTCCTTTCTATCTGTGGTAAATGTATTCTTATTAAAGTTAAATTTGAAGCTACATCTTGCAATTCCATCATAACTAGAAAGGCCGTGGCACTCATGGATTCCCTCTGGAATTACTGACTCATTCTGTTTTATGTCATTATCCAACTTCATGTGTTGATCTTTGATCCTTTCTGAGTCAACAGGTACCAAATTTTTGGGGAATTCTTTGTTGAAGAAATCACCTTTTCTTTTCCCAAGCATGCATCCAGGTAGTATTCCATATCCAGAAAGGTACCAACAGGCTAATAGATGTAGACTGTCTCCATCAGCAACAGAAGACTACACTTCTACAGCTGCAGGATCAACTGTTAATGATTTATCTGGGTTATGGCACTCTAGTTGTGCTCTCTCTCTTCTGTCAGCTGAAACACAGGATTTGAGCAACTCACTGGGAAGTATGACGTCGAAAATGAGTCAAGTCGGTTGTGATCATCCGATTTTCGGTTACTCCAACGTATCTTTGGGTATAGACACTAAAGAGAAGTGCATTAGAAATGGCAATTTTCCATCTGGAATTGATACCAGTGAAATTCATTATATGAGATCCTTCATGGATTCTGAAATCAGTCATGCTACTGAACAATTCGAAGCAGATGAATTTCTTCAACGACCAAAATTCTCAAATGCCAAGTATTCCGTCTCTCCTGAACATGTAACTACCGTAGATTTGCTTCAGCTATCATCACATCTTCAAAGGGTGGAGCAACAAAGGAGAATCATACAAGTTAAGCATGAACATGAAGATTTATGCAATTTCCTTACAACCTATGGAATCTAAAGGCCATTAGGTGTCAAAAAATGACAATATGAAAGTCTCTGTTGATAGCTTCTTGATATTGAGCTTTGGAACTGGACAGATTCCTTAAAAGTGACACAATCTTAGTTTCAATACTACTGAGTTCTTGACTAGATGTTCTTCATTTATCTTTTGTGCTCAGAATTGCTGCTTAGAGTTACTTGACATGGCTGGATATAACATGCATTCTGGTGCTGTTAAGTTCCATCTTTTGAACGTTTAAGAAACCAGCCAATGCCCTGTGGCTTCTGGTGGAGGCATCAAATGACTTTATTTTATGCAGAAAGCTAAAGGCTGTAAAGACTTTCAGATCGTCAAATTAATATGATTTTTAGCACTGCAAGTTTGATATGATACTGTTAATTATGATTCTGTTTTGCCTTTTCTTTATTTTTTTTCATGTTGGTAGGATGGGTGGAATGCTTAATAATACAACTTACTTTATCATTGGAGAACTTTTAAACTATGATTTGTTTTGGGAAACTCCTGCAATCTCTGAAGGGTCAAACCCTGATGGGACAGACTAAGAAGGAACCTCTCATAAAGTTTGTGGCAACAAAACAAAACAAAATTAGATTTTTTTAATTTTAAAAATTAAAAAAACTTTCTATAACCTGACTTTTTAGAAAAAAATTATAATCTGTTTCTTAACGTTGATATAAATTAATTAATTTTAAATTATCAATTTAAGTCAAATTTAACTTATCCAACTACAAAATTAAGAGTAAAATTGGATTATCATATAATGATTATTTCATGTTTTGCATTTTTTTATCGTTATTTTTTTTCCGAATTTTGAGTTAAAATATTTTTAATTTAAAATCAAGAAATCTTTCAACAATTAAAAAAAATAAATAACTAAAATTTCTTAAGTTATATAGAAATTTTAATTATTTGACCCAATTTTTTAATGCAATTGGTAATATTATATGTAGATCTATTAAAGAACTTCCCATATCTTTGTGCGTTATTGGTTAAACATGCTGCCCTGACCTAGTGGAGAGGAATATTTCTCTTTACATTCCTATATATTCAATAAACTATCCCAAAGGTCTAGGAACTTTGACCTTGTCAAGATAAATAATTAAATATTGAAGTTTCTTTTTTTTCCCCCTATCTTTAGTATCTTGTTGGTTTCAATTTATTTCCAATTCAAGCATCAAGAATAATGTCCATTAAAAAATTCAATCTGTCAGGCTAATTTAGTCAAAAAAAAAAATTTAACAGTTCAACTTTTTGACTCGATTGTTAATTTTTCGGTTATATTTATTTTAATAACTCTTGTTATTAAAAATTAATCAATTTATTAATGAATCTGTTAATTTTTGTAAATTAATAAGTTCTTATAAACTAAAATAAATCAATTAATTTTTATTTAACAATCTCTTTTTTTAATTTAACTTCAAATTTTTCGATAAGTAAGAATACTCACTTTCAAATTTTTTAATTTTATTTAATATTTAATCAAATTTATGATGATAATCTAATTCTAGTTGAATCTTTTAAACTTTAAACCTCATGTTTTACTGGTTTAATTTTTAATCCGGTTTTTAAAATATTGCTTTTTTAGTGCTATGACTTGTCCAAAAAAAATGATCATCAAAAGTTGCAAAGAATCAATTAGGAAACTTATTAAATTAATTATAAGAATTTGGGCAACTTGGTATTAAAGTAATCAAAATCTTTAGGTCTACCCATTCCATGAACTAGTATTTTATAGTATAAGATAAGTTTATATATATACACAAACGCATGACCACCACAATGTAAACGTCACCAATGATGCAAGTTCAGCTAATTCCATTAAATAAATACTCCAATTTGTAATATTAAAATTCTTAATAGTCATGTCTTAAGGTTGTTCTTCTTAGCATATCATATTTATAGTAAATAAATAAATCAGTAGTATGAAGTTGATATGCTTATAAAATGCAGCTAGTGAAGTATCGTGCATGAAATAGGCTGGTGGTATCTTCCATATGCATAATCTTCTTTTGTTTGTGCTTCAGTGATTCGCTAATATGGAATGTGGGATTGCAGAGTTACTGTTTTGGATTTTATAAGGATATGTTTGGTATAAGGTTTATTAATAGAACGAAATATAATGAAATCGGACATTATTCCATTGTTTGGGAGGAGAGTTTATAATGAAATGAGATAAAAGAGGAGAGTTTCATATTTCATCTCATTTTATCTTAAACAATAAAAATAAAAAACTTACGATTTGGAGGGTTAGGATAGAATGTAAAATGATAAACAAATTTACACTATATTACATTATGAATCTTTCCATCCTTCCCAAAAAATATTTTTCTAATATTACATTCATTTGCATTACATTCTATTATAAATCATTCAATTCCATTTTATTTTATTACATTTCATTATATTAAAAACTTTACGTCTAACTAAACATAGCCTAAAGTTTTTTAAAAAAATATATATCCTCCCATTTGATTAAGAAAAAGGGTTAATTATAAAAAAAATCTCGAACTTTATTGAATTTTATAATTATAGTCACAACTTTAAAAAGTAGAATTAAATGTTCAATTTTTTTTCAATTCTTGCCCGACGTTAGTATCTCCATTAACGTTGTTGACTTAGCTTGTCACACGAGATAGATACCCTTAACACTTATACACATTGTACTTAATTAAATTAACTAATTAAGTTTCAATAAGTTATTTAACTAAACTACGTCGTTTTGGGATCAAAAAACCTTAATGAACTATGGACACCGAGTTTTATTAAGGTTTTTCAATGCCAAAACCATGTAGATCAGTTAAATAACTTAGTGAAATTTAATTAGTTAGTTTAATTAAATATGACGTGTATGAGTGTTAAGGGTATGTCTTATGTGGCAATTCACGTCAGCAACATTAACGGAGATATTAATATCGTGTTATAATTGAAAAAATTAGAAATTTGAGTATTTAATTGCCAATTTTTAAAGCTCAGATTATAATTGTAAAATTGAGTAAAGTTTGAGATTTTTGTAATTAATCTTAAAAAATTAATTGAATTTTATCATAATTTTTAAAATTTTGATATTATTATCTATAAAAACTAAATTTTGTGTTATTTTAAATTATGTTTACTTAATTTTAACTTTAATTATGTTATCTTAAAAGACATAATTTACATATAAGAGTAGAAACTGCTATTATATATTTTAAGTCATTTATTTAGGAAGTTAAATTTTTTAATAGCCTCTCATACTCGAATTCAATTTAAAAACTAATTAATCTTAATTTAATTCATTAATTTTCGAGTCATGGTGAATTTGTCATATTGGAATCTAATGATGTTATGCTTCAAAGTTCTCACCAAAAAATAATTGGATGGCTAAAGTTTTCATATTGAAAGGTTAAGACTACATACTTCGAATCGGTTAAATCGGTTCAACCATGAAAACTTTGAGTTAAATAATTTTGCATTTTAGTTTTTAATTTTTCGGTTCAATTTATTTTAATAACTTTTTTTGTTAAAAAATAATAAGTAATAAATAAATAAATTTTTATTTAGCATTCTCCTTTTAATCAAACTTCAAATTCTTTAATAGATAAAGACAATCTCTTTCAATTATATTTTAAATTCTTTAATTTTATTCAATTTTAAATAATTTTATAATGGCGTGAAACCTTTTAAATCTTAAATATCTTGTTTTATAGGTTTAACTTATTATCTAATTTTAAAACATTGCTTAAGATTCTAAATTCTTTAATTTTATTCAATTTTGAACGTTTTTATAATGATGTGAAACTTTTTAAACCTTAAATTTATTGTTTTATCAGTTTAACTTATGATCTAATTTTAAAACATTGCTTAAAGTTTTAGACTGATCAAATTTAAATAAAAGAAAATTATATTATGGTTATTTTAATGTCACTCTACAATAACATTTTAATGACCATAATTAGGATTGGCAAAATAGTTTATGCCCAATCGACTCGATCCAAAACCAACAAGAAAAATCTATTTTAGTTATGATTCGAGTTGATTTCAAACTAAAAAAATTATTTTTTTTAAATTTAAGCTTGAGTTTACGAACTGACTTAAACCGATTAACTAGGACAAAAATGACATTGTTTTTAGATTTAAGCTTGAGTTTACAAACCGACTTAAAATGAACAATTAAGACAAAAGTGACATTGTTTTGTTTATTTTAAAACTCCATAGAATTTTGGATTTTTTTGACTATTCATAGACTAAAATAAAAGTGATTTAGACTCCACTTTATCATCAATCACCTATATAGAGTCCTTTTATTTTCTCATAATTTTAAGGGAAAACCTAAAAGAAATTCAATATCAACTAATTAACTCTTTAAAGTATTAAATCTCATACTTCAAACCAACTATTTCCGAAGCCAACAACGTTAGTAATACATAACAAAGATTTCTCAAGACATGAAATTTAGTAAGACATGAAACTTTCTGGCAATGGCAATACATTGACATGATCCTCTCCTCAGCTTCACTTCAACCCTGCAAAATGCAACCCCTAAAAAGGCGTCAATCTCCAAACTTTATCCAACAAATAATAAACCTAAAATTCATAGACGTTTCACTACTTCTGCAGAAG
>JAOQMR010000001.1:1314364-1334843 GCA_027563865.1 Erythroxylum pelleterianum
TGAGCATAAAACGAAGGGATTTAAAGAAATGGGTATTGGATTAGGTGACCCTGCAACTCCATTAAACCAAAATCAAGAGCTCAACAAAGTAAAGTGCAAAAATAGAAGGACCAGAGGAGACTTTTAGAGACAGAGAATCATCGGTCATGCCTTTTGAACTTTGGACTGAGACACATTACAGACTTGAGAGAAAGAGACGTCATTGATTAGTGTAAGAAATCAAACTTTGGAAATTGTTGGGATACTTCTTTGTTCTTTCTCCATATCTCAGATTCTGTATCTTTCGATGCGTATGGATCATCTCTGATCAGCCTGTAAATTTCCTACGAGTCACATATATATATATATATAAAAGGGATAATTAATTAATCATTATTTTTTAATTTTTATTGAAATATCTAATTTTTTGAACTTAATTATTATATTTAAAAAATTCAACATTTACTTAGAAATTTAATATATTAAATGCTAAAATATTAGTTTATGTAACTCTTTTAAATATTAATTCTTATGTTTTATTATATTTATATTTCATATTAATTTTATTTCCTATAAAAAATGAGACATATATTTAAATTATTTCCTACAAGATGGTTATCTAAAATTTCCTTCAACATGGTACTTTGCATATTGTTTAATATACTTTAAAAATTATTTGACATAAATAATTTTATTATAAAATAAAATATAGTTAAAATTAATAAAAATATTTTTTATTTTTATGTTGCCAAATAGTCTACTGTGTGAAAAAGCTGTTTTTTAAATTGACAGCCAAACAACCAACTGGCTTTCAAAAAAAGCTCTTCTCAGAAAAGCTCTACTGATAAAAATTCTACCAAACGGGCCCTTAATTATGCGGCGTGATAGTTTTTTTACTTATTCATTTTTTTCTGTGTTCTGCATCATTATTTTGTATGTCACATCTGTATGTGGGTCTTTTGAAAACAATCTCTATTATGTAAAGGTAAAGTTGCGTACTATATGACCTCCCTAAACTTCACTTCATAGCGAAATTTCAGACTGGGTGCGATAATGATGATGATGATGATGATATCATAGCCTAACACGACATTAATTTAGTCAATTAGTTCTTAAACCATAGAATAATTTGACAGTGTTTGTTAGAACCGATCAATTCACGAAATCAATTCCCTTTGAGAGTATTTGAAACAGAAAAAAATAATTGAAATAAGAGAAGGAAAATATTCCATGGCATTACCGTAATCTTTAGGAATGGAACATAGCCACTTACCAATAGTCTCCGCAGGAGCACTGACCACCCTCAAACCTGTGAAACCTATTGGCGTCTCTCACCATAAATACAGGTTTTAAGATCTTTGACAAGCCCTTGATGAACTCATGGCAATCCCCACAAACCCGCAAGTTCTTGAAGACACGAATAACCCTCTTTTCCAAGCCACCTTGAACCAATGCCAGACCAATTGCTAACTTCTCACTATGAACTCTTAAACTATCTTCCTTGGACTCCTCTTCCACATCATGTAATGCATATTTCACCCCATAAATGTAGCCCAACTCCTCCTTCATTCTCCTTTCCATTTCCATCAGTACCCCATGGATTTTGTCAGTATGTGGGTGTGCATCATCCCCACCATAGAAGAAGTGAAGCTTCTTGTCAATTTCTATCCAGCTGAGTCCAGCCTCTTTCTTAAGCTTCTTTATCTTCACCAATTCTCTTATTCTCTGACTCTCGCTCCAACAGCCAGCATTAGCATACATGTTTGACACTATCACGTAGTTGACTGGATTATTTCCGTCCAAATTCAAAAGAATGTTACTTACTTCTCTTCCAATATCCAAGTCTCCATGTACTCTACAAGAACTAAGCAACGTTTGCCATATACCTACATTTGGCTTTAGAGGCATTGTGTCTATGAGATTCTTAGCTTCTTTTAAGCGCCCAGCTCGGCCAAGGAGATCAACCATACAAGCATAGTGGTCTACTCTAGCTTTAATTCTGTGGTCAGCACACAACCTTGAGAAGTATCTTTGACCTTCTTCAACTAGACCAGAATGGCTACATGCAAAGAGTATGGCCAAGTAAGTTACATCATCAGGCTCGATATCATCTAATTGCATTTTTTTAAAGAGAGTAATTGCCTTTTCTCCAAGGCCATGTTTCCCGTAGCCCGTGATCATAACTGTCCAAGATATCACATTTCTAGAGGTCATTTCACTGAAATATCTGTCTGCCTCGTCTATCATTCCACACTTTAGATACATATCCACAATCGAATTGCGTACTGATATGTCTAAACCAGGTCGGACTTTGGTTGCATATGCATGGATTTGCTTGCCATGCTCCACAAGTGCAAAATCAGCAAACACTCCCATCATGGTAGAGAGAACAAATGCGTCGATTTCAATCCCACTCTCAATTAGCTGCCTAAACAAATGGATGGCCTTTGCTAAGTTTCCTTCTTGGGAATAACCAAGAATTAGAACACTCCATGATGTCACATGCTTCTTTTCTATCTGGTCAAAAACTTTCTGAGCTTCAAACAACTTTCCACATTTCACATATACATCAACAAGTGCACATGCAATGCTTGTCTTAACCAAATATTTGAATCCACTAGTGATCAAGGAAGCATGAATTTGGATAGCTTCTCTAATAGCACCAAGACCATTGCAAGCCGTTAAAGTAGTTGTTACTGTAAACTCATCAGGGATTTCCCCTTCTTCTTGCAATAGTTGAAACAATAACAATGCTTTCTCACAAAATCCTGCTAGAGTGTATCCAGCAATCATTGAGTTCCAGCTTATAAGATTTCGTCCCAGCATAGTTTGAAATATCTGGGCAGCTTCGATGATTCTACCACATTTGGAATACATGTCAATAAGAGAATTTCCCACCACATTCACTGCATAGAATCCAGTTTTCATGCAAGTACAATGAATCTGCATGCCAGTGCAGAGATAATTCAACATACCACACGCTTTCAGATTAGTAGAGAAAGTGAAATCATTTGGTTTCTCACCTGATGATTCCATTCTAGAGAATAAAATTAACGACTCTTTGGCATAGCCACTTCGCACGTATCCACACATAAGAGCTGTCCAAGAAACTACATTACTTTCCAGCATTCTATCAAACACTTCACGAGCAACGCCGACTCTACCGCATTTTCCGTACATGTCAATAAGATTCGTGCAAAATATTGAATCAGTCCCAAACCCCATTTTCACCACGGCTCCGTGTACTTGTGCTCCTTGATCAGACAACAAACACCTTGAGCAGTGCTGCAATAGCTCCACAAATCTCTGCCTCTCTCTTAACATTTAAGATGACAATTGTTGATCGATTATGGAAAGCAAAATATCCAAAAATTTGGGCCAGAATTGAAACGAGAATCGGGAACCTATGAAACTCCCAGGAAGGCCACTTTTTAGCCATTTCTTTGAATTGAAAAGACATGGCAGAACTGAAGATACTTCATGCACATACCACGAGGAACCAACGACCATGGAGAAATTATTGATGAAAAAAGTGGACTCAGTAGGATCAAATAACAAGAGCTTCTACTTAAGAATGTAGGTAGAGAAGCGCTACCATTATCTATAAGCAACTGATCAGTTACGAGCATCCACTATAGGAAAGTGAACGCCCATTTTCAAGTAACAGATTCACTCGCTCATGACAAAATGGTAGTCAATAACTCAATAATTGGACTCCTGGTTATGCAATTTCCGACTGAATTCCTGCTCCAATAAGATAAAATTCGATAATTTAGTGAATGCACAACAGATGTTTGATGGTATATATGAGACTAATTATAGTGTCTTGACAGTGGAAAGAATTTGTTGAGGTAAGCGTGAATGATTTCAACTCCAACTCTAGAAGTTCTTAAGGATGGGAAATGGATGCATATGTATTGCTTGCTTGATGAAAAGAGCGAGAGGGACGGACATGGGACTGCTCTTTTACCAATAACTAGCAGAGTAATTTTAATCTATAAGCTTTTTAATTTGTCTCTCGTCAAATTTTCTCATCTCAATGGTTACCTGTTTTAGATTGTTGGCGATCTTTATCATTCAAGCAGTTTCATACATCTTGATATAACGAAGAGTATGTGAACTATTATGTGCTTTTTTATTTCTTGCATGTTATCTAATAAGTAATTCATCTAGCTCATTTTGACGATCGTATGTCTCTTTTATGGCATTTTTCAAATATCTTTTGCGCTCGAAATAGCTGAAATTCATATCTGCCATTAAAATAAACAAATCAGTATATAAATGTCAAAATTAGTTCGTAACTTTATTGACCACAGTTCTATATTATTTTATTTGATTTAAGATATTCTGAAATATGTCATGTGAGTTAGGAACAATAGAGAAAAAATAAATATGATCATACCTCAGCAATGGAAGAATGCACAAGAGAACGAGCAGGGAACCTTAAAAAAGTGGAGTGTAGATATAGTCAGAATAATAAGACGAGGAAAAAATTTTAAGGGGACAGTGAATAAAATTGGGAAAATGTAATAAGCAGGAAATAAAGAAACGAATTTTTTGAAATTATAAATATAAAAAATTGGAAAAAAAAGTAACGGACAAAAGAATGGCTCACTGATATGAACGGTTGTTCTTTGTTTGTTGAAGTAGAAGGCGTAACTTTCACTGTTTTTATCTTTGTGGAATGGAGGATCTGATGTATTTACGTTAAACAAGAAGAAGCCAAAAGAATAGGGTAGTTGAGAGAAGCTGAGTTTCGAGGGAGAAAATGTTTGATTGAAGTTAGAGGAGAAAAGTTTAAAAGTTAAAATATAGAGGCGTTAGCGGACCGTCTGGCACGCAAGAAATTTCGATGTGACTTATTAGCAATTTCTGAATAATTAAGGTTAAAATGGATTATTGCGCTGCATTAAATGAGGGGCAGCATTCCGAGATGATATAGTGAAACAAAAGTGATTTTGCGAGAAGAGGAAAACATTTGAATGTTGGGTTTTCAAGAATAAACTGCGTTGTATTAAATAATGACTGCTACATTAAATAGGTTAAATAGAAGTGGATCTGTAAGGCATCTAATCTCTAAGCCTCTGTTTGGACGGAGAGAAAACAAGAGAAGAGAAAGGAAGAGAAATACAATTTCTCTTCCTTTCCATTGTTTGGACAAGAAAAAATGGAGAGAAAGGAAGGGAAATTTGGGCATTTTTAGTCTTATCTTGCATTTCCCTCCCTTTCCCACCAAATTGGTGGGAAAGGAAGGGAAATGCAAGATCCTTTCCCTTCCCTCCCCTTCTCTCCATCCAAACAGAGGCTCAGTCTTCCAATTTTCCTCTCATATTATAAATAAATTAACATAATTATGAGGATATAACTGTAATAATCCATCTCTGACTTTCAACAAACTTCTTCAGTGCCACACATCATTAGTTTAACTCTTAACAGACCAAATGGAGTTATGTTTAAGAATATTTGTATAAGCCCATTTCTGCTGAAGAAAAATCTGAATAGAGCTAAGCTAAATGTTGAATCATTGCACCTTTATTCCAAGCAAGCATTTCCTTGAAACCACGCCCACCTTCCTCTCTTGGAAGAGTAACAGTTTGCGAACTCATAAGACTTTTCCTACCCATAAGTAAGATCTACAAATAGATTGAATCTTGGCAATCACAAACTTAAGAATGAGAAAAACAGAACACCAAAAGTTCTGGATACCATAAAGTACAGATCTATTCAATTCCATTCTACCAGCATAAGATAAGGTACAAGCACCCCAACCCTTAACTCTAACTGTCATTTTCTCAATTAATACAACATAATAAAAAATTCTAGGTCTACTGGAACTAAGAGGAATACCCAAGAACCGAATGGGTAATCTTCCCTCCTCAAATTCGAGCAGATTAAGAATCTGATTTTTCAAATCAGTAGTGACTCTCCCAAAGAAAATTTGGCTTTTATCATATTAGTAACAGAATAAATATCGGCCTTACAAAAGACTAAAAGATCATCTGCAAAGGTCAAATGAGTTAGATTGAGCTTCCTGCACTTAGGATGATAATGAAATTCCCTGTCACTCCCAACCGCCATAAAAGTTCTCGTCAAATATTCCATAACTAACACAAAAAGATATGGGATCTCCTTGTCTCAAACCTATAGCCTTAGGGAAATAGCCTTCAAGACTACTATTTACCAAAATAGAAAACTTAGCAGTTCTAACACAGCTCATAATTCACTGTACAAATCTATGGGGAAATCCAAAACCAATAAGCAGATCTTCAAAGAAGTCCCAACTGATTGAATCATAAGCTTTATGAATATCAATTTTGAAAGCACACTGAGGAGAAATATTACCCCAACCACAATGTTTCAAAATATCTTGACTAACCACAATATTATTCACCATAGATCAACCTGGAACAAAAGCCCCTTGAGCTGGATCAATCAAATCCTGAATCACCTTCTTCAAATTTTCAGTCAAAATTTTTGTGATTCCCTTATACAGGGCATTACAATAAAAAATAGGTCTAAAAATCCTTCATGTAAGTCGGATTTTTAACCTTAGGAGTTTAACTAACTAAGAAGTTTTCCATAATGAAAGAACTCTTTAAAAGCCAAGCAAATATCTTTCCCAATAATATCCCAGTTCCTCTTGTAAAAATGAGCATTATAGCCATCAGGACCTAGTGAATTATCATTATCAATACTAAAAAAAGCTCTCTTGATATCTTCATCAAAAAGCAAAGCAAGCAATATATTAGCTTGAGACTGAAAAATAACAGGACCTCTAGCATAGACATCTTGTTGGAAAGAAGCAGAATCTTTAACATTACCAAATAAGTTTTTATAAAAATCAACAGCATGGGCTACTCATTTGAATCAGTAACTTGAGTACCAGTATCATCAAAAAGTAAATTAATTTTGTTCTGACTTCTCTGCTGTTTGACAGAAGCATGAAACATTGCAGAACAATCATCTCCATATTTCATCCATTTGAGCTTTGCTTGTTGAGAGACATGAAAAGATAAAGATTTTATAACATCTGCAAAATCTTTTAATAGACATCTTTCTTTAGCAGCCAACTCAATATTCAAAGGATCATCTCTAATCTGATGTTGGGCTTGAGCCGAATGCATCTTAACATCTGAAATTTACTGCTCTATATTACCAAATTTCTTGACATTTAAATCTTTCGATCTGACCTTCAAAATCTTCAATTTGGACACCACCCCTATACATCTCAAAACCATCAGCCCTAGAATAACAAACCTCTTTAACCAAGCGTAGGAACCCATCATCATCAGCCCAGGCATTCTTAAATCGAAAAGGAATTATTTTCGGTCTTTGAGAGACAAATAAAGAGACCATCATAGGACAATGATCAGAAACTTTAAAATCATCAAAATGAGCTTGCACATCAGGATAGGAAAACAACCACCTCTGATTAACCAAGGCTTTGTCTAGCCTGCTAAACCAGAAAACTTCATTTCATGCAAATCCAGACCATCCAACAGATATGAAAGTTCTGAGGTAACATTAGTCGTAGTATTATTTTCATGCAACTTTTCAGCTTCATTCAAAACACAGTTAAAATCACCATCCAACAACCAAGGATCATATAGATATAAACTTATAAGTTAAGACTTGATTTTATGATATATGGAAATTGAATATAAAAATGTAATTTATTTTATTAGTTGGATTGGATATGTACTTATATTTTCTTATAGTTTTTGAAGTAGTCAACTCAATATATATTCATTGATTTGAATTTTTAATGATAAATTATATTAAAACATTTTTAAAACATTTATTAGAAGATTTAAAAATTTATTACAAAGTGTTTTTTAATTTTAAATCATAAAAATGCCTTTTTTAGAATAATTAAAGTACACATAAAAAATTTGTATACTTTGCTAGGAATTTTTACACGCATGCATTGCTATAAGAGTCTTTTACATTTTTAATATATAAAATAAGAAATCACAGAATTAATTCAAAATTATGCAATGTTTCAAAAACTAGATTAGATGTTAAACCAGTAAGACAAGAGGTTTAAAGTTTAAAAGGCTCAGCTTATATTAGATTGTCATAAAATTAGGTAAAGATTAAATAAAATTAAGAAATTTGAAATATGATTAAAAGAAATTATTTTTATCTATCAAATAATTTAAAGTTTAATTAAAAAAGATATTATTAAATAAAAATTAATTGATTTATTTTAGTTTATAAAAATTTATTCAAGATTTTTAACAAACCAACCATAATGGTAATCATTCATTTATCTTAACTAACTATCATAATTATAATGATTATATCCACTGTCATTCCTCACTGTATTCATTATGTTTTTTTTACTCGTTATATATATATATATACACACACACTTAAACAGGTATAAATACTTAGAGACGACATTTGGGCCTAAATTGGCCCAACCAGGCCCAAGTTGACTTAGCCTCTGACCGAGCATTAGGCTTAATTTTTTTTCAAAACGAAGGGATCTTGGGCTGTCCAAACTCAGACCAGCCCTAGACTTGACAAAACGATATCTTTTTCTATTTTTTAATTTTAAAAAATAAAAAATAGGTCATGCTCCACCTTAAGCATGCTATTTTCATGCCTGATAGAATGTTAGATCGTAATTAATTTTAACTCAATCTCTTTTTTATATTAAAACCATCGTTTTAATAATCTTTTGCAATAAACAAATATGAATTAGGAGTTTTTATTAAACATAACCATATAAAACTTATCACTATTCTAATTAAGATATTTTTAATTTAAAATACATTAAAAGCTTGATATGTTATTAAAATTAGATTTGTATTTTCACACCGTATAAACACTTTGAATATAAAAATAAATATTAAATAGATCATTGTTCAATGATGCAAATTATTAAAAGACATAGATGTCCTTAAAATTTACAAACTTTTAAAAATCTCTGATTTTTTAATTTTTTTTAAAAAATCTATTTTTAAATTTTTTAAAAAAATTAATGATTAAAGATATACAATATAAACACTAAACGTAATTAATCAAATGTTATTTGTATAGTGATTCAATAAAGTTCTTAAACTTATTTTAAATTAATTAAATTAATACTTTATTTTAATTATCTTGAATTATTAATTTAACTTAAATTTAATTCGTTCAAATCAAATTTAAAAATTAAGTTAGATTACATATTAGTAATATTTAATTAATCTACGTATTTATACTGCGTATATTTCATCGTTATTTTTTAGTCAAAATAAAAAAATTAAAAATAAAAAATAAAAAAATTTAAGCATTAAAAGACATTTTAAAATTTTGGGTTAATTATAAAAAAATCTTAAACTTTGCTCAATTTTGTAATTATAACCCGCAATTTAAAAAGTGACAATAAAATGCTAAAATTTTTAACTTTTTAATTCTAACCTTACTTGTTTTGTTTGTTCTTCCGACACTTCAAAATATTCTGTTTGTTTTTCGTTTATTCTTTTGATGCCTCATACTACTTTTAATTTTCAGTTTGTTCTCCCGATATCATAAGTGTGAGGACGTCGAAGCTACATAATCAAAAAATCAAAAGATGAGGGCATCAAGAGAACAAAATAAAAACAAAGAAAACTAAAATCAAAGCATGAAGGACTATGTAATCTAATTTTAGGTCATTTTTAAAAAATAATGTCATTTTAATCAGATGATTAAATAATATTGTCTTATTAATCTTCATTTGTTGTGTTAATTTTGACTTACGTATATTAATAGTTAAAGTTTTAGAACAAGTGACAAACTACGATATCAAACTTAACAGAAATATTAATGTCAAGTTAAAATTAAAAAAAAATTAAAAATTAAAAATTTTATTATTGCTTTTTGAAGTTCGAGTCAGAATTGAAAAAATTGAAAGTTTAAATATTTTATTATCACTTTTTAAAATTCGGGCTATAATTATAAGATTTAGCAAAATTTTAAAAAAAATTTAATTAATCCGAAAAATTCCTTAAAGTTCAATGTCTTTTTACCTTATTTTTAATGCCTTCTCACAACAATTACTCCAAACATGTCTCGTTGTATATGTACACATATATATGTACATATACAGTGCAAATGCTTAATTATTTGTCGCAAGCTACTTGAATATGGCATAAGCAATTAGCTTAATATAATTTTTTTGCTTAATTTTTTATTTAATAAGAGAACATTAAATGCTAATATTGACTTTTAAGATTTGCCAAACATAAAACCACTGTTTATAGCTTTTTGTTCTTAACCTTACCCCAAAAAAAAAAAATGCAACTACATAACTTAACTTGGAATAGCACTTACTAGTATCAACTCCAGTGACTCAAAAGTCAAAAGCAGTGTTTTTTTTTATAATTCTCAAAAGCAGTGTTATGAGTATTGGATCCTACCGACTAGTACTAGACCAGCCCAAAATCGATATCAATATTTTGATTTTAGTGCCGGGTTTAAATGCCGATTGGTACCGGTCCATTTCGACTATACCGGTTGGTATCGGCTGGTATTCAAAATGTCGGCCAAAAATCGGCCAACACCGAAAATTCAAAAAAATTGAGAGATTTTTTTGTAAAATTTTTAAAAAATTTTAAAATGTCTCTCCCTCCCTCCTACCTCTCTCGCCCCCCTCCCCCTTTTCAAAGTTTTTTAAATAATAATAATATTTTATTACTAATAATAATTATAAATTAAATAAAACTTAAAAATAAAATAATTTATTTTTATTAATAATAAATTATTTTTATTTTTATTTATTTTAATATTTTTAATAAAGTATTAATAAAAATATTTTATTTTTAAAATAAATATTTAAAAATTATCATTTCTAAACTAATATTTATTTTTATATATTTTTAATTATTAAATAAAAATTTATTTGAAATTTATGTATTTTAAAATATATTTTAAATTTAATTATAATTATTAAATTAATTGTATATATTAAATTAAAATTGTGATTATGTCTAATTAAATGTAAAATGAAATGGAACACCCAAAAACAACAAATCTAAAAAATAATTCAAAATTTTGATAAAATACAAAAATTTAAATTATTTTCATTATTTTACAATAAATTATTATATTTAGATAGTTATTATATATAGATATATATTTTATATAGATAATTTTTATATATAGAAATAATTAGAATATAATAAAGATATATATAAAGTTTAATTGTCATTATTATTTATTATTAAATACAGTACAATTGTACAATAAACTAATGGGCTATTTTGTAAATTTAAAAAATTATTTGAAACGGTACCCAATACTGATACAGTTCTGTTCCAGAACTCAATCCGGTACCAAACCCAATACGTTATTCATAACTTTGTTAAAAAGGCATATGGGAATACAAGAATATTTCATGGACCATACGTGTGAAAAGAGAAAAAATCTTTTGTTTCACTCATTCTATTCGAACTATATTTTTTGCACTAAATGTCATTTTATATATATTTAAAATAAAAGGACGTTATAATAAAAGTAAAAACATTATTGAAACAGAATAGTCGGAAAGATTATTTGAACCAGTGTGAAAATTAACATGTGTATATGCGTGTATATCGCTTTATTTTTCTTTCTTATAAAGGGTAAACAGTTTTATAGAATGAAGAGCCTAAAGCTCCGCTAACTTTGGATTAGTGTTACACAAGACCCAGTAATATAAAACTCATTGGGTTAGAATTAGAACTGATTTCAACTTGATTGAATGCAAAATTATTTAATGAAGCAATGACGCATTCAACTCTCAAAACAATTATAAGCCACATATTGTGAAGGAAAGGAACCTTTTTCTACCCATCTGCTTGGTTTTCAGCTTTCTTTTGTGAACGTCGATAAACCAGCAATTCCCCTTTGTCAGTTGCTACCACGAAGAAGCTTGAATTTGAATGATCAGTCTCGATACAGTTGATACGTGAACCTGATGCCAAAGTCAACCGGTTAATTAAAAATAAAACAGAGAAAGCAATCATCAGCAGTCTCCGCGGAATAAATTTCCAAGATCCCATCACATTCTACATAAGACTGTTTGTGGCTTCCCAGCCAAAAGAGATGCCCACTTGTATTTTCGTTATGTGGTGTTGACAAGGGAGGTTTGCTTAAGACTAAAGTTACGATAATTGGCAAGAAACATGGACAACAAACTTGGTATTAGAAGAAAACTTCAAAAGGAAAAGGTGAAATGATTTGTTTTTGAACCAGGAATGTCGATGATATGTTGAGGAAGTACCACTAAAATGATGCAGTACGCCAAGTATAACTCCTGTTATCAAGTTCCATACGCACAAAACTCCATCAATTGTGCCCATGATTCCATGACCGGCCGAAGAGCAAACAGCAGTAGCCCTGCAGAATTATTTCCAGTTCAAAGATGTAAGCTTTAATAGTTGATTCCCGGTCTCAGGTAAATAACAAATTTCTACAGACTGAATTAATAACATGGTGATTTCTACATAAGTATCAGGTTAACAATTTGTTTGCTAACCCGATACTTCTGGGAAAGTAAAAAACTATCATTCATATTACCTTAGCTTTTCACCCTACATAAAAACGATACTATTTCACTAATCCTTGCTTAACAGAGGGAAAGTCGATGTACACGGGATGTTGGTGCCCAGTTCTCATAATCACTTAACCTCTCAAGAGACTAGGGAGTAACGAAATTGGAAATGTCCACTAAATACATGGAAACACGGGCCAACATCAGCCCAACAATCTTTTATTTTATCATTCTTAGCATTCCGATGGACATCTAACCAAAGTCGAAGAGAAGCAGCACTGCCAGTTAGGAGGAAGGTTAAATTATAAAATTAGAAAATTAAACCTGCATGTACCTCGAATCCAATGAACTTCCCATGAAAAGTTTATTCTTCGAAAGTAGAGCCAACCTCCATTTCCCAACTGGACTTTTATGGTTCTCGATTGATGTATCATCTTGGGTATCAGAATCACTGGCAGTTGATACAATAAGCCAGATGGCAATATCCTCCCCATCAAGTAGTTGGTAGAAATGGTTTTGTTGCTGCTCTAGAAACCAATTTGCATCCATGATCTTATCAATGTGCTCCTCCACACTAGTGTAATTTAAGCCACCAAGCTCTCTTTGCCAGCTGAATAACCCAATAGGAAAGAATTCAAGGACTGAAGCGCTTGGAGCACAGAACTTAGACACTAAAACACGTCTTGAAATATCCCTGAAAAATACAATAAGAATTTAAGAATCTAAATATAAGACTTCCATTTTTGCCATGGGAGGATACTATGAAGTAAAAATCAACTAATTAAGAAGCATTCCAAAATAGTAACAGGAGCAGGTTAGCTTCAGATAGCAAGTAATGGTCGGTTGAGGAAGTGAAGAGTAGAAGGTCGAATAATTTGATAGAGGCCAAAAGAATTGCAATTTCAGTAAAAGAAAATTACAATTTTATGTCAGAAAAATTCATACATCAAAAGATCTCTTCTAGTGCTGTCCAATAAATAAAAAATCATACAACCATTGATTAAAAAATCACATTTCAGTGACTGATGAAGGTATTATGCAAGCCACGTACCATATGGTAAACTCTCCAAAGCCATTACGGCCAATAACTAGAGAAGCTGAAATTCTCTTCAATTCGAATATGCAAGGGGATATGGAATAATTGACTTGTATAGTGCATTCCTTTGTTTGTGCACTACAAGGGTTAAAAAAACAGAAACTACATGAAGCCGTTAAACTTATATAAGCAATAAAAGTAAAAGAATGGCTAACAGCGAGAATCAAAGAAAAGGGTTATGTGGTGCATGAGGGACTAGTTAAATCATAAAACCCTCCATAAGTTTAAGTGACTAACTAACCAAAGTAAATAGTGAATGTTACACAAAAAAAAGTAATTAACAATACATGAATATAACGAGATGGGTAACTGAGTACTGACAATATTCCAACAGCTCTGCTGTAGACTGTAGTTCTACATGGATGAATTGCTCACTTTTTTGTTTTTATGAATAGACATTACCTACCATAAGTCATGAAATAGATTGTGAAACTGAAAACAAAGAAAACCTCGTCGTATCAACTTCAATATTCACATGAAAATATGGACCGCAAGTCCTCTTTGACTAAACAATTCAATGTGAATAGTGCACGTTAATTATAAAAATCCACGACGTAAACCTTCTCTTGTGAAAGAATTATCATTAGTATCATCAAAGGTTTATCTATGTTGCAATGGCGGAAGAGTGGTGCAAATGCCTGGGTCTTGAAGTTACTTTTGAAACGTCTAAAATAGTCGCAGTAGATTTTTTTGTATTTGCATAATGGAAGAGAATAAGCCTATAAGCAATTAATGCATGATAGCATAAATTTTGAGCTTAGAAATTGAAAAAAATAGGGATGGACATTGTGTATAGACCTCCATGTTGAATTCATAGTCCACACATGCAGTGTTCCACTTTCACCAGCAGCAATGAGATGGTTAGGTTCTGACACCAAGATGCAATGGAGACTTTCAGTAGTTCTCACTTTTAGTAAAAGTGAAACATAACCGGCTTTAACTTGCACAACTTTCACCTCACAGTTTTCGGAACAGTCTGACTTGCATCTTGAGCACAAGCAATCAACTCTTCCTTCACTGAAGGCATGCATGCGAAGTTATAGCCTGGAACTTAATCTTATAGAGTAAAGAGAAACAAGCTACAGAAAGTGACCAACCTGCAATAAGGTGTTTTTATGCTACCAATTAAAACTAGGAACTGCCCATCTGGGGTGAGCTGCAAACCAGATCCTTCAGCTGCAATCTATCCGAGTCGAAACTTATATTATGAAACGAAGCGGCAATTCCAGTAAATTGAGACGTGTGATTAAAAATGACAGCTATAATTATCCGAAAGAATTTTACCTCTCTACCAGAAAGATCAGTCAAAGATGGCAAGAAAACCAACGTGTGGCCAGAAGGGCAAGGAAATCCTATACTTAGTTCTTCAATGGCTATTTGGTAAAGATACAAGGTTTTTTTCTTAGCGTCTGTTGGACCACATAATGCAGCAATGTAGAGTACACTCCCTTTTGTGCTCAACATCACCGATGAAAGAGGCATATGGTGGAAATAGCATCCCAGAAGTTCAATAATGTCTGAAAGCTCATTTTTAAGCTCCACGTTCCTTTCTGGCTTCTGGTGTGATTGTGCATCAACATCGTTGTCATTGAATGTGATATTGTTACACCATCCTGTTCCTTGTGTCTGAGATGATACAGGATTTCCAAAATCTAATATATTAGTGCCCCCAACCAGCCTCTCTTTAGGCTGGCAATGTAATTCTCTATCTGAACCTGATGGAGACAATAGTTTTAGAATTGTTGTCTGTTAAAGTATAAGCAGAAAATTGAAGTTAAAACATGAAAGGGGCTCTATAACATGCCCTTCTATTGTGAGTTCAGCATGGCAAAAATTACTTGTATGTGGTTTGTCGGTAGAATGGTGCATTTGCAACAGCTCCGAATAAGGAAACGTTTCAGTAGTTGGTCGGACACAAATTTCTTCAGAACTTCTGCATATACTTTCTGAGAGCAGAACATTATGTAGAGTTGTAGTGGAATTTGCATGTCGGACTTTCTTCCTGCTGTATATTCTTCTTGCAGTACCAGTAGTTGAAGCATCATGAACTGAGGCTGTTCCATGATTAGGAATGATGTCCTCTGGTAATTGCACGGATATCCCTGAACCTCTTGCTTCTGTAGAAATAGTCGCAGACATAGGAAATGAATTTGAAGCATCACCCACAGAATTAGGTTCCATTAGGAAACTCTTTTCCTGAGATTCAATTCTGCCATCTGTCAAGTTTCCATGCAAATATTCACTTACATTCTGATGTTCTTCAGAAAAAGCTTTATTCCCAGAAGGAATTATGTGATCAAGAGCCTCATAATCATGAGGCCTTTTATGTATTGCTAATTTAACTCCATCATGGCAGAGAATATCTTGATTAGAGCCGGCATTTACATGACAAACTGAGGAATCCTTCACACCCATATCAGCAAAATGTTCATCATTGCAGGCAGGATGAGGAACTCTAACAATATTTGATAGATCAGTTTTTAAGTTGCAAGGAGGTATAATTTGCTGTTCTGTAGCATGAAGCCCACATTGATTATCATCAAAGCTGTGAAAACCAATACACTTGAGCTGTTCAGAACCTGATATAACAGAATGATCAACTTGGACAGTTTGAACCTTCGCCAAGCCATCAGCTTCTTGAGATACTTCATCAGGTTTCGGCGAAGAAGGTAAATTCTGTAGAGGGCTAACAGATTTCTTTTTCTTCTTCTTCTTGCTAGAGGATCTTTTGAGTAGAGGTACTGCTTGTGGAAGTAGAACTGTCATCATGGACTTTGCTACTTCTTCACCAACTGAATCAAAATCACTCTTTCCAGAATTAATGTTTGAATTAGATGTGGCTATGTCTTCCTCAGGATGCGACTCAGTCACCAATCCTTCAGAAAGTCCCATATCACCTAAAATATAGACGTCACACAACCCGCAAGAATTTCTATCCTGAGTACCTGAAACAGAGTGATAATTTTATCTGCATCAAACTAGTTTCCATGTCCAGAAGCCCAGTGAGTAGAGGTTTAGTGACGATCATGGATTCAGCAAATGAAGAAATTCAGAAAACCTACGTTCTAGTATTTGATACTTTAGATTAAAGGTGTAGATATCTTAACAAGTACCATGCCCAAAATCTTCGGTATCGGGTACAAAAAGATTCATACGATGATTGCCTTGAGAATCCTCTGCTGTAAAGGCAATTTCTGCTTTTTCGTTGACCGATATCGGACAGTTTGGCTTTTTCACTTCAATATGCTGTGACCTAGGAAGCTGTAAAAACGTAAGAACAGTTCTACTACCATAGCAAATCACTGCATAAACATTAAAATCCTGTTTTGCAGAAAATAGATAAAATTGATGGCTAGCAAATGGGCACACCAAAAGAAGAGCTGACTTGACCTAGTAAATGGTAATGCCCAATTATCACTTCTTTGCAGACAAGAAATGTGGACAACTTTCAAGACAATATACATCACTATCACTCAGGAAATTTCAAGGCAAACAAAGTCCCAAAACAAAAGGTAGAGATGCTTACATATTTTTCATCTATAAGCAAGTCATTAGAAGCATCAGGTTCGCTTTCTTCATGTCCAAGGACAGACTTCTCCATCAGATGGACAGAATTGTTGAGAAAATTTTGCGTATCACCTTGGGCTGACAAATTACTAGGTTCTTCTCCACCAAGAGATTGTAAGTTTCCAGATTCTGCCATTTTCCGTGGAAGGCTGTCAAGTCCATTTTCTTCATTGAAACTTGAAATAGAGTAAGCTAAGGAATTCTGTTGTATATGCTTGATAACTGTTGCAGTTGATGCTTTAGCGATACATGTCACATCTTTCTGTTCAGTGCTATTAATTTCACCGGCATTTGATGACTTAGGATCTATAATTTTACATCTCTTATTTCTCTTCCCAGTAATCCGTGGTGTAGAAAAACAGGAAAGCAAATCAGGAAGTGCACGCTCATCAGGGTATTTATCATTTGGATATGTTCTGCAGGCTTCATGCAAGAAGCTGGAAGATGCAAGACTTTGTTCTGCAGGTCCATTAACATTAGCCATCAGTTCCCTTAGCAGTCTCTGGACCAACGGATTTTTTAACCCAAAAAACTGTAAAAAAAAAAATACGAAATTAAACCGTGAAAATTTAGTCAAATTCCTTTTTCTTATAGTTCTATGCAAGAACTGAGTATGCCAATTGCTAGCAGAATAATATGCATGACTAGCACACAGCAATAGGATTAACTCGTAGAGACGTCGTCCCAAATGGCCGGGCATAAAGTACGTCATAAGCAAAAAGAATAACTGGAAAGAAGCATTTCATATTCCATCATCTATATTCATTCAGAATTTAGTCAAATTCCTTTTTCTTATAGTTCTATGCAAGAACTGAGTATGCCAAGTGCTAGCAGAATAATATGCATGACTAGCACACAGCAATAGGATTAACTCGTAGAGACATCGTCCCAAATGGCCAGGCATAAAGTACGTCATAAGCAAAAAGAATAACTGGAAAGAAGCATTTCATATTCCATCATCTATATTCATTCAGACTAGTGCCACAGATAAAAGGAATCAGGGTCCAAATTTTATGACATTAAATTTCCAGAGTGTTAGCACTTTGAACGTATAGTTACAATGACCCAAGATTCTGGAGCTTAAGCGTAGATTATAGTTTTTCTTCAACATGAGAAATTAAACCACTTCAGACTTGCCTGCTTTAGTAAAACCAACAAAACAAACATTCAGATCCCTAATTGACAACAAAACAATGTACTTTAGAATGGTAACACGATCACTTAGCTTGAACGCTCAATACGTGTCAAAAAGGAAAAGCTAAATTGCATTACCTCCACGCCATCAATCTTGCACGAAGATCTTTTGCCGGGCCAAATTTTGACATTCTGGAGACCTCCTCTCTGAAATTTCTTCCATGCAATATCCGGAGTTTGGCCAGAGGAACACAAATGACCATCCACACTAGTAATCTAAAAACAAGATTAATTAAAAGAAAAAAACAAATGCACTAAAAATTAAAAAAATCAAGAAATGTACGAAAGGATACAAACCTCAAACAGGGGGCCTTTAGGGCCTTGACGAATTTGCATGGTATAAACTCCTCCATTATAAGATCGCCGAGCTTCGTATCCCACGGGATACGGGTATCGATCTTTTCCCTACAAGATTAAACAATTGAATTTAGCTCGTCCAAACACACACAAAAGCCTACCAGAGTCCATCGGATCAAACAAAAAAGTCAAAGAGATAATCAGACCCGAGACGAGCTCCAATACTTCTTGTCCCAGGACCCCGTGTAGAGAGATCCTATGCAGATGATTTCCAGACTGTCCGACTGCTCGTCCATCGGAGAAGAAGAGACCGTACAAATCGATTCAATTGGATTGCGCAGAGTGAGGGAGAAGAGAGAGATGAAAGCGTGACAGCGGGAATAGAACTGTACAGGTTAGGGGTCAAAATCTTCCCGCCAAAAGTGTAGTGTTTTTTAAAAAATTTACGAGGCTAAAATTGTCATCGAAAATTATGATATTTTGGCATAACATTTCTAATTAATTAACCCCGTTCAACATAATTTTAACGATTACAAATTTGGATTGGTTCGACCAATTTAACTATAAAATTTTAAATTGTTCAATTTTTTTGTTATATTTTTAACTTTTCAGTTCGATTTATTTTAATAATTCTTATAATTAAGAGCCAATCAATTTATTAATTAATCGGTCAATTTTCGTAAATTAATAAAACAAATATTTTACATCAAATTTTAATATATTCTAATTAATTATATTTAATTTATGCACCCATGAAGAAAGAATGTTTAAAATCAAGAATATTGCAGTATTTCTTTTCCAATAGCTCTTGAAGAAAAAACTGCTCTATCATTTGCTTACATCAACATATCACTAGTTATATAATGTCCTCAAAATACAGTTTAATCATTCAAAATATTGTTTTGCTGAAAAAGAAAAAAAACGTATCACTCACTTGACACTTCTTGTCACATGAATGACACTCCTGTGACAAATCCTATCACGTTGGTGATGGCTCCTGTCACAAGCGTGATACTTCTTTTTTTTAGTAAAAGGACTTCATTTCTCTCACAATCGGAGGGTATGGTGTAGTGCCCCAATCTTGGATATAGAAATAATGTTCATACAATGATAATACATCACCAAACAACTGTATTTCATTCTTTACCCATTATTGTAACACCCCAACAACTACCCTAAAAGTATTATAGCATGCTTATGGTGTATTAAAAATTGAACATAATGAATTAAATGCATCTTAGTAAGAGATATAATGGTACTTAACATAAAAGATATGCGTAAATGGATAATTTGTTTGCATCAACATGGACATACATACTTGGACGTGAAATATGTATAGAAATTTTTGATATGTTTGCTTGGATTTATGAATGTGATGTGAGGAGAATTGACAAAAGAAGTATTTCATAAGAGGAAGGGAGGGAAAGGCAATAGAAGACCTACTTTGTAAATTTTCAGGTTTGGGACTTCACTTAGTTTCTGTATTTATATATTATTGAATAAATATAAAGATTCATTTGGATGTGGAATTGTTGCTAGGATGTTACTTTGGTGTTATTTTGGTGTTATCTTGGATAGAATTGGTTGAATATGACAAGAGAGTATTGTTCAGTTGAAGTCTGTCTAGGGTTTGTTAGAGTTAGTCACATTCAGTGACGGAGCCAAGGACGGAGATATGGGGGGCTCAAATAAAATATAAATTTCACAAAAATTTTCATATCGAAACTAAATAAAAAAAACAAAGTTTTATTAAGAACATAAAAAAGCTAAAATTACAATGATCCTCGCCTACTTTTCATAGATTGAAATCTTTTCATAACAACATCATTGTCAATATTTGC
>JAOQMR010000001.1:1373752-1386184 GCA_027563865.1 Erythroxylum pelleterianum
GTATTGATGAAATGGTTAGACTAGCACATATTTGTTTCTTTCTTATGAAGAAAGTAATCGATCTCATAGATTAAAGTGTGGAGATACTTAAACAAACATGTAGGTGCTTATTAGAGAATAAGTTCACTGAAATGACCCAATTATGAGAATCCCAAATGGAACATTACTTGTATGTATGTGGATTATTTCATTATGATGGTTGTATAATTGATCCTTAGACCTGAGATTACCAAATTTATCTCATTTACGAATTACTATATTTTGATACTACTTATGTTCTATTCTTGGAGTAGTTCAATTCGGTAGTTATTGAACATAGTATGAACTATGTGGAGATAGTTAAGTAAATCAATAAAGAATTCGTTATCCTAAAGTAATTAGGGAGAACGTTCTGTTGTTCTTGATTAGTAATGATTTTGGGAATCTCTGACCAGAGTAAATTGAAATTTGGAAAAGTTGTTTTCAAAAATCAATTATAAATCATTTACTAATTAGCAAGAACAGGCATGGTTGGATTATTTAGAGTAGACACGAATTCCATATTCTAATTCCAATCGGAACATTAGATGACAAAAGGATTAATTTATACATTATAGTCATGCATAGACAGGTTAAGTCAAACCATGTTGACATATCTAATATTTGAGTGGTCATAAACATGTTGCCAGACGTAAATCATGATCTATGATTATAAATTGTTTAATTAGGGAATTAAAAATAAATTAAAAGGAGTTTTAATTTATCTAATTCTAATTATGAATTATAATTATAATTTATAATCATGGCCAACATATTAGGAACCTAATGGGTTACACATAAAAAGTCTATAAAGAAAAAAGTGAAATTGAATTAAGTTGGACTTAATTGAGAAGTTTTAGAAACTTTAAGGTCAATATGTGATATTTGATCTTATAAGGATTAATTCATAATTATAATTAAAGTTTGACTTTAGTTGTAATTTTAATAAAATCCAAGGACATAAAAAATAAGATTTTTCATATAAAAGGAAAAATTAGAAATTTGGTAGCTAGTACTTCTTCATTTTTCCTCTCAAATTGGATTGGAGTTTTCTCTGAATAGATCTGTGGATATCATTAGAGGCCGGACGATTGAACGACTCGTGGGTTGACGAATTTAAAGAAACAGAAAATTGTAACACGAAATCGAAACAGGTTAGTAAAGCTTTGTCAATTTCTTGTTTTATGTTTCTAATTTAATTACAATAAAGTTGATTCTATGGAAAATTTTATATTATTTTTGCTGCGCTAAGATTTGTTCTTACGTTAATTTTCCAACACGAAGTTCCACAAATGGGTTCACAAATAAATAAAGCATAAAAGGCCCAACAAGCAAGTCAACGTAAACAGCCCAAAAAGTTCCAAAGACAACTCTTGCAGCGACAAATTAAAAATTCATTATTCCAGTTTGTAAATTCACACGACATTCTTACATCTTCTCCCTTTTTTATGTTTGTCAGTAGTTTGTTAGAAAGTTTGTTACATATAACTTTTCCATTGTAAATCTTGTATATAAACCCCACAGCACAAATGATAAGATGAGAGTTTTGTTTTCAAAATTCTGTCTTCATTCTCTAGATAGAACCTGGAATGCTCTTCCATTGTCTAGGCTATTTATACTTCAGGAGTGATGATAGCGAACAAAGAACACAATATCCACCATGAAAAGGGATCTTTAATGTCCTGACAAGAGAAAGATATCAAAACAACCATACATAGCTGTGTCTCTTCATGAAATTATGTCCATGGATGCCACAGGGTGTTCAATGGTCTGGCGCAGCATAAAAGCAACCTGGCACGTAGTTTACGAAGGCATGAAATGGATGATCGGAGATGGCTCCAAGACGCGCTTTTGGCTCAACCCTTGGCTCGCGGGAACAGGACCGCTTATTTCCCACGCTTCATATCCAATCCCAGAGTCATCTCTTCACCTTAGCATCCCCCTTAGGATCCCCCAGTTTGTGGACTCTCCCGGTAATTGGAATTGGGAAGCTTGCCAATCTTAGTTTCCAACGCCAATTTGTCGTCTAATCGCTGGCATGTTTCTGCCTAAGCAGTATCTTGGGCCGGATAAGTTGGTATGGGAAGCTTCCCACAATGGTGTCTTCACCATAGCATCCACTTACTCCATACTTATGAGCCACGAGGACGAGTCGACTCATGGGGTTTGGAAGGCAATCTAGCAGTGCCTGGGACCGCAGCGTATCCACTCATTCCTATGGCTACTAGCGCAAGATCGTTTACTCACAAATCAACAACGAGTCTGAAGGCAACTCATTACTGACAGCACCTGTCGTCAGTGTTCCCTCAAAGAATCATCTCTACATGCTGTGAGAGATTGCCCCAAGGCTCGCCAAGTGTGGGCCACATTGTCAACACACCTCGCTGCTGCTGATTTCTTCTCCATGCCAATTCGAGAATGGCTCCTCACTAACCTCCATCAACACTGACGACTTCTGGGCCATGATTGGGCAGTTATTTTTGGAACGACCTGTTGGTTCCTCTGGTCATGGAGCAATATGTCACTTTTTGATGATCAATTCACTTGGCCATCCTCTCCTAATTTTCTCATTTTGTCTTATGCAGATCAAATCCGCATGTCTTCTGCGCAGTTAAGCCAAGCTGACACCGAGCTTCGCCCTCGCCAAGAACAAGTCATCTGTTGGAGCAAGCCGCCGCCGGGATAGATCAAATTAAATACAGACGAAGCTAGTAATCGTTCCAAATTTGCGGCTACAGCAGGTGACATCATACGCGACAGTGAAGGAAATTGGCTTGGAGGATTCACTCAGAATCTAGGATGGTGTGCTTCGATGTCTGCCGAACTCTGGAGAGTTTTCACAGGACTCTCGCTGGCCTGGAGCCCGGGCTTCCGCCTCATAGAACTGGAAGTGGATTCGCTCAAGGTGCACAAAATTATATCTTCCTCGACCAACCGTACACAGGTGTTCAACCCTATTGTAGCGGACATTCGCGAACTGTTCACCCGAAACTAGTCTATTGTTCATCAACATGTCTACCGAGAGAGCAACAGATGTGCTGACTGGCTTGCCACCCAAGCTAAACATTTTGATGTTGGTGTAACCTATTTTGATATTGCACCTATCGGGGGCTAACATATCCTATTTGAGGATATGTCGGGGATTTGTTTCTCAAACTTGTTTTGTAATCTGTTTCGACAATTTCCCTTTAATAAAAAAAAGGTCCAAACTTGAGAAACTCAATGGTCTCGCCAAAAACTAGCCATCGCATTGTTCCTAGAGGCAACCCATTTCTTCGATACCTCATGTCATTCCATTTCAGTATTAGAGTAAAGAAGCTACAGACACTTGAAACCAGCCCGCAAAACAACCATCCTAACTTGACGCTACCATTATTACCACTTAGCTTAGCTTTGGATCCGAACTTTATACGCCAGTGTAGTAAAGGGAAGAGTCTAATTCATGTGTATTTTAATATCTAGGTAATCAATTAAATGAAGGCTGTTACATATGTATAAATTACACTTATTTCTTAAAAATCGTTTTTTTACAATTTTTAAAATTTATTATTTTCTACATTTAATAGAATTATATGTAGATAGCAATATTGAAAACAACTTCTCTATTATATAGGAGTAAAATTACGTATTACTAAACCTCCTCAAATTTCGCGTATCTGCATGTTACTGTTATTGTTGTAAATGTAGCGAATATATATATATATATATATATAATTAAACCGTTTTCCTTTTTAAGCTTTTATTCCTTTTTTATTATTTTTTTCAGCTTTTGTTCTTTTTTCAAATTTTGTCATATTAATACTGTCAATGCTGATGTGATATTATTTTTAAATTTTTAAATAAAAGTAAATTTTACTGTCATATAGCAAGTGAAATTTACTGTCTGAAATGTACATCAATGGTCCATTAACATATAATACTAGATTCCATTGTCACATGACAACAAAATTCATTTTCTAATTTTTAAAAAATTAATTATCTAACAAAGAGACCTACTTTCTATTAAAAATATATAATAATTTAATGTCAATATTAACATAACATTTAACTGACGAAAAAGTTAATTTCGTGAAATTTTTCGCCCATTTGAAGTTTGATCCAAATATTTTAAAACCGTCATAATTCAATTTAAATACTTTAAAATATTATAGTTAAAGTTGTATTTTATTGTAAATGTTGAGGTTCAAATTGCATTTTTTGACCCTATATATATAAACTCAAAGTTAAAGTTACTAGAACTAAGTTTTTAGGGTAATAAGAAAAATAAAAATAATTAATTAGTATTTAAAAATCACAAAAAATTGAGAAAAAGGAAAAAAATTATATAATAACTTATAAAATACATGATTATAAAAGATTAACATCATGACTCTTATTGTGAACTTTTTTTTGAATGTATAAACATATATAATGTGTAATTATGAGTGAAATATTATTTTTATCACTCTATTTCATCTTAAAATAAAATTCAATAAACTCTATAACATGTTTTGTTTGGATAATATTTGTAAAAAAAAGGAAGTTGATATTTTATAGTAATCTATTTTACTCTAAAATTATAAATAACTTCTTATAATTATTTTTTTTCTCTTTTTCAATTTTCTTTTTAACTGCCCTCTTAGTTAGTTAGCAGCCTAAATATTTTTTTATTTAATCTAAATATTTTCTCCTATTTACTTTCTGTTTATGTATTTATTTACTTATTTTATCTTTTATTTTAATTTTTTTACTTTATTCTATGATCTTTTATGCCTATTTTTATTTTATTTTATTTTATTTTTAACTATTTCTGTTTTAAAAATACGTATATTTGTTTCCGTCATGTGGCCCACTTATTAGCGGGACTTGTATTGAATTATTGTTGTCGTTGTTATTTTTTTAAAGAGTGGAATGTTATATAATAACCAAATGAGCTTGTGAAAAGATTTGCAAAGCAAGCAAATTGAAAAGGAAGACCACAAATTTATCAAATTCTAACTGTTTAGAACTTAGATTAAGCCATTATTGTGCTTGCATTGTCCTTTATTTCCAAGTATTACATCTCTCTTTGTCACTGAAATTTACCTTCTTCAAACCTTGTAACTCTTCTACTCAGGCCAAACCTGTCTTGTCTTGGTCTTGTGCTGCTAACCTAAGCACACTTTTTTGATGATCCAGGCTACAAGAAGTAAACATTCAATATAAATATTAAGCTTCAAAAATCATGATAGAAGAATAGTTTAAGTAATTTTAATTGGTTATATAAAAAATAGTTATAATTTTTAATCTTTAAGAGAAATCATTTCTCTTAAATTTTTGTTAAAAATAATGATTGAACATCATATAGGAACTAATCAAATAAGATGGAGTAATTAAACCATATTCAAAATTATAATTTATTGTAATTATCTTAAATCTATCGATTTTGAATTGAGTATGATTGTCAAGTTTAAAAATTATGTTAGAATTGTATTAAAAACATTTTGTTGATCCATATTTGATGTTCATGTTAGGTGTGTATAAAAAAAAAGAGTTTTTTATTAAAAATTATAAAATGATTTTTGGAAAATTTTAAATAGTAATTTCTTTTAATTATAGATAAGATCCCATGCATGTCTTTTGGAAGAGGGAACAGATTCGCTGGTCCGAATTAATGTGTCATGTTATGCCTTTAAGATTCTAACCATCCAAATTATTATAATAAATGACTGAGATTTATTTAGTAACAGAATAGTAATTTTGGAGCACCAGATCTGCTAATGTTTTGCAAGATAGTTTCAATCTTGACCGAATATTTTCTTAACCATCTTACGTCATAACTCACCAAGCATGCAGTAACATCATTACATCCACACAACAGCTTTCCATTCAGAAAGTCTGTGGCTTGAAATGCTCCTCCCCCCTCACTCCTCTGCAACAAGAATGAAAATTTCTGTTAAAGCCGATTCAAATGCAGCTTGAAAAGCATTATCTACAATGTTTATCAGAAATCTGCACACTTATCTTATGAAAATTTGTTAGTTTATACCTTGTAAAAATCAACAGCAACGAAGTTAGACCATCTGTTTCCAGCTTCTGCATAACATGTATGAAGTGCATCCAACAAACTTGCAGAATTCTGAATGCATGCAAGTCCAATAAGAGGTACTGATGCGAAGTGATTCACCAGAACCAATGATTTAGTCTTATCATCTAGTGATGATGATTCTCTTCTGTTAGTACATTTGTTCCCCAGCAATCCATCGTTTCCATCTGATAGGAATCGTAATAGCAGCATTTTGGTGTTTAATATTAAAACACTTGAATATGAGTTTTATTTACTTGGTTCACGGAACTGCTTACATTGATTTTCGACCATATAGTTCCATTGATATGCTATTCCTTCTGATTCTTGCTTGGATTTAATCGAACTGAAAACAATAAGCCTTTGGTTATTGGCGATCATATGGTTTACCAGTGGCCAATCTTGACCTTTTTCAGGCATTTTTGACAATGGAAACCAATATTTCTTCAATCCAGAATCATTGAAAACTTTGGTTAATCCATTTGGAGCTTGAACATAGTCTTCCAGGATCAAAGTTACAATTTCCGATGGATTTCTTGACAAGAAAGCTTCAATTTCCCTGAAAGTATATATCGCAGGTTCCTGAAAATTGAAAAAAGAAACAAACTTTATCTGTTTCCTGCAACCTGGAAGAGAGATAACTTTCAGGTTTCAAGTAGCCTGGAAGAGAGTTTGAATTTTAACTAACTCACAAAAGCTGTGTAATCATGGCATTCACCATTAAATGAATGGCACAACCATACATCTCCTTCAAAGTCATAAGTATCGAGCATCAGTGCTCGAACACCGTTCTGCATATAAATACATCAGAAAAAGGGTTCAATCTGTTTGCAGTGAGGAAGCTTCTAAATAAAAAAGTTCTTTAAGATAGCTGTACATTAAGTTGTTCTGTGACACTGTCCTCCTGGTTTGAGAATGTAATCCGAGGAACTCCATTACGAGATGGCTCTCCTCTGATAGAAAAAGAATTGTGAGTCGTCAAGAATGCGTACTTGTTGAACGGCAGAGAATTGTTCTGTGTAAGATGATCATAAGCAAAGAACTTAACCAGATTGATTTAACTTGAAATGGATTTTAATTTAACAATTCTTCATTGTACTATTACCAGGAGCTCGAATTGGCTTGTTATGCTTGATCTTACACATCTGTGTCCCTTAAAATCGAAAGAGCAAGATAAACAAGACTCCCCAGAAACACAATCTCCGTCAGACTCGCAATCTTCTTCAAGCTAAAATGACAGAAACTATACAAACTCAAGCTCAAGCACAGAAAAACCAGAAAATTAAATCATTCCTGAATTAAATAGATTTGTTAGCACCTTGAAAGCATCAGATGTTGTGGCAATGGCGGCCCTGACAAAAACCAAAATTGTGATGAGTGCAAATGTAATTTTAGCCATTAGATAGAGGATGGTCGTGTGTTCTTTCTTTTTATTCCTGCAATGAAGTTCAGACGTTCCTAAAACATGGCAGCTTCTGGCAGATGTTACAGAACACTAAACGTCTTAATGATTTATGACATTGTAACAGTACAATCATTACGAGAAAACCCAACAGACTCTGCGTAATAATGCAACAGTCGATGGATTGGAAGTTGGAACCTTCTCTTGTTGCAAGTATCAATCCAATTCGTAGTTATTTTCAAATTCCTAGTCCTGTATGATTGAATGTTAATTAATGCAATGCAACGTAATGTGATAGAACAGAATGAAACGATTTATAATAAAATAGAATGTAATATAGTGAAAAGTTGTTTGGGAGGGATAGTAATGTAATGTAGTAAAATATTATTTAGAAGATAGATAGAATGCAATGTATAATAAATGACCATTATACCTCTTATATTAAAATGTTTGTTGCATGAGGTTTATTATTTTATTATTAATTATATAAAAATGTTATTATTAATTATTTAATATATTTTATTTTATTTTATGTTATTTATATTTAGAAATAATTTATTTATTTTTATTTATAAAAATATATATACAAACAATTAAAGAATAATTTTTATATTTTTTCTATTTTCATTAATAAAAATTTTATTAAAAATTTTATTTTATTATTAATTATATAAAATTTATTATTAATTATATAAAAATATTATTAATTTTTTATTTTATTTTATTCTATGCAATTTATATATATATATAATTTATTTAGATTTTTATTTATATAGAAATATATACAAACAATTAAAGAATAATTTTAAAATATATTTTGTATTTTTCATTAATAAAATTTTTATTTATTAATTATATACAATTTATTATTAATTATATAAAAATATTTGTGTTAAGTATTTAATAAATTTTATTATATTATATTCTATGTGATTTATATTTAAAAATAATTTTTATTTTTATTAAATATATATAATTTATTACTAATAATATAAAAAATTATTAATAATTATTTAATAAATTTTATTATATTAAATTTTATTATATTCTATTTAATATATTAATATTATGAATTGGTCACAATTGGTATTAAGAAGAATTATTGAAGGTATATTAGGTAGTATGTATTTATTAGTTTACATTCCATCCTAAACCTACCGAATCGGAAGTTTTTTATTTTTACTGTTTAGGATGGAATAGAATGTAACATGAAACTCTCCGCTTCCATTCCATTCAATTATGAAACTCTCAATCAAATGATGAAAGTGTGTTACGTTCCATCCCATCCCATTACTAACCTCTCAACCAAACAGGGCCTTAGTTATATGTTAAAAATTGAATAAATTTTAAAATTTTAAAATATAATTAAAAGAGATTATTTTTTCGAATAAATTGAAGTTTAATTTTAAAAATTATTATTAAATAAAAATTAATTGATTTATTTTAGTTTATAAAAAACATATTAACGTACAAAAATTAACTAATTAATTAATAAACTGATCGATTTTTAACCATAAGAGTTATTAAAGTTTACTTTAATAACAATAAGAGCTATTAAAGTAAACTAAAAAATTAAAAAGTTTAAGATTTTTATTGTTAAATGGCTTGAATCAGTTGAATTTTTAATTATTAATTAAAACTGATATTTTTGCAAAGAATTTTGAGTTTATTTCTTATTAAAAACAGGATTTAGTACTAAAAATTAGCCCAATATTCCTATTTACTTCAATAAAATGCTTTGAGTAGGCTCCTCTTGTTGGACTTCAATTAAACCCATTAAGTTTCAATAGAGTTATTTGAGCAATGTTAACAAAGCCGACCCCAAGTTTAGTTTGATTGATCCCTTACCCTCTGCGTAAAAAGATGATGGAGTGAACATCTATTTATTTGAGTTTTGGTTTAGATTTCTTCCTATTTTTAAATTTTATGAAAATTATAAAAAGAACTTTTGTTTGCTGTTTATTTTTTTTATAATATGATTTACTATCAACTAAATATATTATTTAATTATTTAATATTAATTATTAATAAGAATTATGAATATTTTAATTTAATATTATAATTAATTAATTAAAATTATGAATAATAACAACAACAAATTTTTTATTTTTACTTGAAAGAAAAACATAAACCAAAAATTAGAATAAAAAATAAATGCAGCCAAGCAGTTTCTTAAGTTTTGCTAATTGGTCAAATTAAGATTCTACTTAAATTTCAATCTTTTAAATTTTCATTTATGAGAACTTCATTGAGATTATTATTTAAAGTAGTACTAAAATTTTCCATTTTGTAGAGGATTCAATAAAAAATTCATTTTTTGTTACCATTTAATTAAATTTTTATGGAGTTTTTACATACAAGAAATCATTCTAAAAAAATTTAGAATATTGTTATATCATTCTTTTCAACTTAAAAACAAAATAAGAAGGCCCAATGTCCTAATGAAAATCCCAAATATTTATATTTTCCAATGATTAAAAAATTTAATTGATTCAACCAATTTAACCGTAAAAGCCTTGAACTGTCTAACCTTTCAGTTCGATTTTTAACTTTCCTGTTCGATTTACTTTAATAACTTTTGTCGTTGAAAACTGATAAATTTATTAATTAATCGGTCCATTTTTATAAATGAATAATAGTTTTATAAATCAATTAATTTTTATTTAACAATCTTATTTTTCAATTAAGCTTCAAATTTTTTATATGAAAAGACAATATCTTTCAATCATATTTTAAATTCTTAATTTTATTTAATAGCAGTTGAATCTTTTAAATCTTAAACTCTTGTCATATAGGTTTAATTTCTCGTTCAGTTGCAACTACTCAGTAACTACCAATTAAATCCTTCAAATTAAAGAAAAAAAAAGAGCAAAACTATCATGTAGGGAAAAAAGCAAAGCAAAGGCCCTTTTCAAGGCTTTTAAGACTGCTTTATATTCTGGTGAGCATTATAAGGAATCAATAATTTCTTTATACTGTATACTGTACCTTTGTTAGAATATGTTCCCAAATCTTCAAGATTAGACTAGCAACAATGAAATGATTCTTGGATGGATACCACCGTCAATAAATTGGAACAAATCTTCTGTTTCAAAAAAACGTGTCCCAAAATAATCTCATCTATCTATTGCAATAAATAAATAAAAATTAGATGAATGAGATTGTACAGGAACAGAGAGAACAGAGTATTTGAGAACAGAAGATTTGTTCCCCAATAAAACATAATTCTTAAATTTAAGAATAAAAATAGAGTTTTTATCACTAAATTAAATACATATTTCACTAAGTGAGATTCCCTTTTATAATCATATTTCTTAATATTGAGTGGGTAGAATAATTTTATAAAATAAAAATTGTATATAATTAAGGGTTTTCCTAATTGCAGCACCCTATTAGCTACCTAGCTCTAGTTAAAATGACACTAATCTAAACAATTGAAAAGAATTATTTCTTATCTTATCCCTATCTCCTACTAATAATTCACATAATTAATAGTAACACAATTTTTAAAATAAAATTTTAAAGATATAATTTAGATTTGATGAATATTATATGTTAGATTTTCTATCAATACTACTTTTTAATTTAAGTATCGTTAAGGACAAGGAGTAAGAAAGATACTCTCATTTAATATTTTTATATTTTATAAAAATTAAGTTTAGTCTAATCAGGTTTAGACATCCTAAAGTTAGCTCAAGCTGGAGTTCAACTCGATGTAATATATATTTTAAAATTTTGAAATTTTAAAAATAATAATATTTTACCTGAAACGATATTATTTTACTCAATTTCAGGCTTCAAATTGAAATAAACCACTTAAAGCTTAAAAAAATCTAGAGTTTTATTGATTTGAATTGATTCTTTTAATTTTAATATGGGGTGAGAATTTTTTGCCATTCTTAATAAAAACTTTCTATTTTTAACCAATTTAAGGAACTAAACAAGTTTAGGCGTGAACAAACTAAGATATTGACCAAATTGCAAAATAATAAAAATGATTTCAGCATTAAAAAATCTAAGTGGGGTTAGGATTGGACCAACTTCCCCTCAAGAATAGGAACCTTAGGGTTAGAATAGGTGTCGAAACCTAGGCATCCTCAAATCCATTGTCTTATTTGTAAATTATAATAATGTTACTATTGTTTTACTCAGACAATACTTCTTGGAATGTTCCAATGTCCGAAATTATACTCCAACATGTGTTAGATTGAAACAAAAAATACACAAATCTAAACAAGCCAATTTGGGGTTTTCATAACTAGGGTTACGTAAACCTCTATAATATAGGATTTTTTTTTAAACGGAGGAAGTACAGTCACTAATTTTTGAATGTGTATTGGGTAAGTCTCCGGATTGTTACAATAGTATGCAAATCACGTCAACCGAATATTCTACACTAAACAAGTTCTATACACAGTGACGGAGTCAGGATTTTAAGATAGGGGCTTAAATATTTAATTTTTTAAATTTTGAGAAGCTCAGTGTATCATTAACCTTTAAATAACCTCGCCCTAATATATATATATATATATACATGTATATATATATAATTATTTAATAATCTTGGGGTGGAGGGTCCAGTGCACCACTGGCTCCTACCTACCTCCGTTCCTGCTTATACGATAGGCTCAATCGAGAGAGCGTAGGTAGGAAATTGAATACATAACTTTTTGACCTTATGCCCCTCTACTTTACCAATTCGACCACCCCTGATGACCTTGCTTTCAACAATATCTTATATGATATTAAACAATCATTAACCTTATTGAAGTTTAACAATTTCTAATCACATGTACGATTATTACATTAATTAAAAACTATTGTAACCATTCAATTATTAATTTCTAATTGTTTAAGAGAATACTTTCTTTTTTATTATTTATTTATTTATTCATATGTTTATAAGTCATTGGGAAATAAATTTTCTATTAGTCAAGAGTAAGCTGAACCTCTATAAATTATGCATTTA
>JAOQMR010000001.1:1386284-1397232 GCA_027563865.1 Erythroxylum pelleterianum
ATCATCATCATCATCATCATCATCATCATCATCATCATCATCATCATCATCATCATTATTATTATTATTATTATTATACTAATACTATTATTATTGTTGTTGTTATTATTATTATTATTATTATTATATGTTATATGTTTTTTATTAGAGTTATAAACCTAATTTTTGTAGAATTAAATATCTAAGATCTAAAATCTTATAAGAATATTCATTGAAATACTAAAATATATAATATTCATTTTCTTATATTTTTTAAAGTCATGTCCTTATAAGTTATTTTACACTTAAACAGCTAATACTAAACAGCTAATTTTATCAAACATCTTTAACAAACAGCTAATGCAATCCGGGCCATTGTCCTTTATTTCCAAGTATTACATCTCTCTTTGTAACTGAAATTCACCTTCTTCAAACCTTGTAACTCTTCTACTCAGGCCAAACCTGTCTTGTCTTGGTCTTGTGCTGCTAACCTTAGCACACTTTTTTGATGATCTAGGCTACATGAAGAAGTAAACATTCAATATAAATATTAAGCTTCAAAAATCATAATAGAAGTATAGTTTAAGTAATTTTAATTCATTGTAGAAAAAAATTGTTATAGGAACTAATCAAATAAATGGTATAAACACTTAATTTATGATAAACTAATTAAATCTGATTAAAAATTATAATTTATTATAATTATCTTAAATTATCGATTTTGAATTAAGTATGATTATCGAGTTTAAAAATTATGTTGAATAATTATATAAATAATATTTTGTTGATTCATATTTGATGTTCATGTTCCGTGCGAATGTAAAAAAAGAAAAGTTTTTTTATTAAAATTCATAAAGCTTTTTTTGAAAATTTTAAATATTAATTATTTTTAATTATAGAGAGCTCATTCATGTACTTAAAAAGAGATCAGATCTCTTGTTTTTTATTACCGTGCTCCTATCACGTTGAACATACGTTTACGTGGAGCTCACGTAAAATATCAATGTATCAGAGGATTTGATGTCCTTCGGAAGATAGACAGAATATTTTCTGAACCATCTTACGTCATAACTCCCCAAGCATGCAGTAACATCATTAGTTCATTACAGCCACACAACAACTTTCCATTCAGAAAGTTTGTGGCTTGAAATGCTCCTCCACCCTCACTCCTCTGCAACAAGAATGAAAATTTCTACAATGTTTATCAGAAATCTGCACACTTATCTTATGAAAATCTGTTAGTTTATACCTTGTAAAAATCAACAGCAACGAAGTTAGACCATCTGTCCATCTGTTTCCAGCTTCTGTGTAACATGTATGAAGTGCATCCAACAAACTTGCAGAATTCTGAATGCATGCAAGTCCAGTAACAGGTACTGATGCGAAGTGATTCACCAGAACCAATGATTTAGTCTTATCATCTAGTGATGATGATTCTCTTCTGTTAGCACATTTGTTCCCAGAAATCCATCGTTTCCATCTTATAGGAATCGTAATAACAGCATTTGGTGTTTAATATTAAAACACTTGAATATGAGTTGTATTTACTTGGTTCACGGAACTGCTTACATTGATTTTGGACCATGTAGTTCCATTGATATGCTATTCCTTCTGATTCTTGCTTGGAGATAATCGAACTGAAGACAATAAGCCTCTGGTTATTGGCGATCGTATGGTTTACTAGTGGCCAATCTTGACCATTTTCAGGCATTTTTGACAATGGAAACCAATATTTCTTCAATCCCGAATCATTGAAAACTTTGGTTAATCCATTTGGAGCTTGAATGGGCGCTTGGTTCATTCAAAATAATGAGAATAGTTACGAGAATAAATATAAGAAAAAATGAGAATAGATATAATCGTAATAATTATGATTGTTGGTTACGATGAATGGATGATTACCATTATTATTAATAGTAGTTGGTTTGTAAAAAATATTGTAATCAATTAATTACAAAATAAATTATATTAATAAATTATATGAATTATATTTTAATTAATTACGATATTATAATTAATGAATTAATTATATTTTAATTAATTATATAATAATTAATTGATTAATAGTAATAATTTAATTAATGAATTGTTATATTTTAATTAATAATAATAATTTAATTAATGAATAGTTATATTTTAATTAGTTACATTTTAATTAATAATAATAATTTAATTTAATATAATGTAATTAATTAATTATAATATTTTAATTAATAGTTATATTTTAATTAAAAATAATAATAAATAATTTATAATGTAATTAATTAAATACTAATAATTTTTAATTAATTATATTGTAATTAATTAATTACAATATTTAAATTAATGAATAATTATATTTTAATTAATTACCATATTTTAATTGATTATAGTGCAATTAATTATTTAATTGATTTCACCGTAATTAATTGATTTCATTATATTTAATTAATTAGAGTGCAATTACTCTTATTTTTCTCTCCCATTCTTCTAGATTATAAGAGGAACGAAGGATTGCTAAAAACCAAGAAATGAAACTCTTGAATTTTCAACGATAGGTTCATACAATTATCAATTTTTATTCCGTACCTGTACTCCTTTTTCTCATACCCCTCGTTCAAGCACACCCGTATAAATTCATCATAAAAAGGGCTCAATCTGTTTACAGTGAGGAAGCTTCTGAACAAAAAGGTTCTTTAAGATAGCTGTACAATGAGTTGTTCTGTGACACTGTCCTCCTGGTTTGAGAATGTAATCTGAGGAACTCCATTCCGAGATGGCTCTCCTCTGATAGAAAAAGAATTGTGAGTCGTCAAGAATGCGTACTTGTTGAACGGCGGAGAATTGTTCTGTGGAAGATGATCATAAGCAAAGAACTTAACCAGATTGATTTAACTTGGAATGGATTTTAATTTAACAGATCTTCAATGTTCTATTACCAGGAGCTCGAATTGGTTTGTTATGCTTGATCTTACACATCTGCGTCCATTAAAATCGAAAGAGCAAGATAAACAAGACTCCCCAGAAACACAATCTCCGTCAGACTCGCAATCTTCTTCAAGCTAAAATGACAGAAACTATACAAACTCAAGCTCAAGCACAGAAAAACCAGAAAATTAAATCATTCCTGAATTAAATAGATTTGTTAGCACCTTGAAAGCATCAGATGTTGTGGCAATGGCGGCCCTGACAAAAACCAAAATTGTGATGAGTGCTTAGATAGAGGATGGTCGTGTGTCCTTTCTTTGTCTTCCTGCAATGAAAGTTCAGAGGTACCTAAAACATGGCAGCTTCTGGCAGATGTTACAGAACACTAAACGTCTTAATGATTTATGACATTGTAACAGTATAATCATTACGAGAAAACCCAACAGACTCTGCATAATAATGCAACAGTCGATGGATTGGAACTTGGAACTTCGGAACCTTCTCTTGGTGCAAGTTTCAATCCAATTCGTAGTTATTTTCAAATTACTATGAATGTCTGATTGGATGTTAATTAATAAAATTGAATATAATGTAATGGAACAGAATACAACGTTTTATAATAAAATAGAATATAATATAATAAAAAATTGTCTAGGAGTGATAACTGGGTTCATAATGTAATGTAATGTAGTAAATGTTATTTGGAATATATATGAAATGAAATGTAATGCATAATAAATAATTATTATACCCTTTATATTAAAATGGTTGTTGCGGGAGGTTTATTATTTTATTATTAATGATATACAATTTATTATAAATTATATAAAAATATTATTATTAATTATTTAATATATTTTATTTTATTTTATGTGATTTATATTTAAAAATAATTTATTTCTATTATTATTTATATAAAAATATACACAAACAACTAAAGAATAATTTTTTTTATATATTTTCTATTTTCATTAATAAAAATTTTATTATATTATTAATTATATACAATTTATTATTAATTATATAAAAATATTATTTATTTATTCAGTTTATTTTATTTTATTCTATGTGAATTATATATAAAAATAATTTATTTAGATTTTTATTTATATAGAAATATATACAAAAATATATACAAACAATTAAAGAATAATTTTTGAATATATTTTCTATTAATTATTAATAAAATTTTTATTTATTAATTATATGCAAGTTACTATTAATTATATAAAAATATTTTTATAATTATTTAATAAATTTTGTTATATTATGTTCTATGTGATTTATATTTAAAAATAATTTATTTATATTTATATTAAATATATAATTTATTACTAATAATATAAAAATATTATTATTAATTATTTAATAATATTTTTATATTAAATATTTTTATATTCTATTTAATATATTAATATTATGAATTGGTAACAGTTAGTATTAAGAAGAATTATTGAGGGTATATTAGGTAGGATGAATTTATTAATTTACGTTTCATCCTAAATCTACCGAATCAGAAGTTTCTTATTTTCATTGTTTTGGATGGAATGGAACGTAATATGAAACCTTCCACTTCCATTCCATTTCATTATAAAACTCTTAACCAAACGGTGAAAGCGTGTTACGTATATCTCATCTCATTACTAACCCTTCAACCAAACAGGGCTTTAGTTATATGTTAAAAATATAATAAAAGTTAAGAATTTAAATTATAATTAAAAGAAATTATCTTTTCTTACTGAATAATTTGAAGTTTAATTTAAAAAATCATTATTAAATAAAAATTAATTGATTTATTTTAGTTTATAAAAAATATATTAACATACAAAATTAACCAATTAATTAATAAACTTTTAGATTTTTAACCATAAGAATTATTAAAGTTTACTTTAATAATAATAAGAGATATTAAAGTAAACAGAAAGTTTAAAATTTTAAGATTTTTACTGTTATATCGGTGGAATTTTTTAATTACTAATTAAAACTGATATTTTTGTAAAGAATTTTTAGTTTATTTCTTATAAAAAAACAGGATTTAGTACTAAAACTTAGCCCAATATTCCTATTTACTTCATTTTTATTAAAGTAAACTAAAAGGTTAAAAAGTTTAAGACTTTTATCATTAAATCACTAATTAAAACTAATATTTTGCAAAGAATTTTGAGTTTATTTCTTATTAAAAAAAGGATTTAGTACTAAAAATTAACCCAATATTCCTATTTACTTCAATAAGATGCTTTGAGTAGGCTCCTCTTGTTGGACTTCAATTAAACCCATGAAGTTTCAATAGAGTTATTTGAGCAATGTTAACAAAGCCGACCCCAAGTTTAGTTTGATTGATCCCTTACCCTCTGCGTAAAAAGATGATGGAATGAACATCTATTTATTTGAGTTTTGGTTTAGATTTCTTCCAATTTTTAAAATCTATGAAAATTATAAAAAGAATTTTTATTTTCTGTTTATATTTTACAATATGATTTACTATCAACTAAATTTATTATTTAATTATTTAATATTAATTATTAATAAGAATTATAAATATTTTAATTTATATTATAACTAATTAATTAAAATTATAAATAATGACAACAAAAAATGTTTTTATTTTTATTTGGAAGAAAAGCATAAACTAAAAATTACAATAAAAAATAATTACAACCAAACAGTTTCTTAAGTTTTTTTAATTGGTCAAATCAAGATTCTACTTAAATTTCAATCTTTTAAATTTTCATTTGCGAGAATTTCATTGGGATTATTATTTAAAGTAATACTAAAATTTTCCATTTTGTAGAGGATTCATAAAAAAATACGATTTTTCTTAGCATTTAATTAAATTTTTATGGAGTTTTTACGAACAAGAAATCCTTCTCAAAAAATTTATTTTCATATCATTCTTTTCAACTTAAAATAAAAATAAGAAGGCCCAATGTCCTAACGAAAATCTCAAATATTTATATTTTTCAATAATTAAAAAATGTAACTGATTGGAACAGCTCATCAGTAAAAACTTGCAATTGTAAAATATTTTTGTTAACTTTCCTGTTTGATTTATTTTAATAACTTATATTTTTGAAAACCAATCAATTTATTAATTAATCGGACAATTTATTTAAATTAATAATTTTTTATAAATTAATTAATTTTTATTAAACAATCTCAATTTTTAATTAAACTTCAAATTCTTCTATAACTAATGATAATATCTTTTAATTATATTTTAAACTTTATAATCATATTTATTACTAGTTGAATCTATTAACTCTTAAACTCTTATCATATAGGTTTGATTTCTTGTTCGGTTTTTAAAACAATAATATCTTCTTTGCAACTGCTCAGTAACTACTAATTAAATTCTTCAAATAAAAAAGAAAACAAATCGATCATGTTAGGAAAAAGCAAAGCAAAGGCCCTTTTCAAGGCTTTAAGACTGCTTTATATTCTGGAGAGCATTATAAGGGAATCAAGAATTTCTTTATACTATATACCTTTGTTAGAATATGTTCCTAAATCTTCAAGATTAGACTAGCAACAATGAAATGATTATTGGATGGATACAACCATCAATATATCAGAGCAGATCTTTTGTAAAAAAAACGTGTTCTTAAAACAATCTCATCTATTTATTGCAATAAATAAATTCAATAAATAAATAAAATTGGATAAATGAGATTGCACAGGATCAAGAGTGAACAGAGTATTTGGAAATAAAAAACTTATTCACCGATAAAACATATTCTTAAATTTAAGAAAAAAATAGAGTTTTTATCACTAAATTAAATACATTTTTCACTGAGCGAGATTCCCTTTTATGATAATATTTTTTTAATATTGAGTGGGTAGAATAATTTTATAAAATAAAAAATTGTATATAATGAAGGCTTTTCCTAATTGCATCACCCCCATTAGCCACCTAGCTCTAGTTAAAACGACACTAATCTAAAAAATTGAAAAGAATTATTTCTTATCTTATCCCTATCTCCTACTAATAATTCACATAATTAATGTGATTAATAATAACACAATCTCTAAAATAAAATTTTAAAGATATAACTTACATTTGATGAATATTATATGTTCAGCTAGTAGTTAGTAGATTCGCTATCTATACTACCTTTTAATTTAAATATCGTTAAGGATAAGAAGTAAGAAAAGTATGACATTTAATTTTTTATATTTTATAAAAATTAAGTTTGATCTAATCAGGTTTAGACACCCTGAAGTTAGTTCAAATTTGAGCTCAGCCTGATGAAATATATATTTTAATTTTTGTAATTAAAAAATAATATTAATTTATCCAAAATGACGTTATTTTACTTAGTTTGAAGCTTCAAATCATAATAGACCACTTAAAGCAAAAAAAAAATATCTTGAGTTTTATCGACCCGAATTGATTCTTTTAACTTTTAATAAAAACTTTCCATTTTTAACCAATTTAAGGAACTAAACTAGTTTAGGTGTGAATAAATAAGTTGGAACATGACTAAGATATTGACCAATTTGCAAAATAATAAAAAAGATTTGAGCAACAAAAAATCTTAGTGGGGTTAGGATTGGACCAACTTCCCCTCAAGAATAGGAACCTTAGGGTTAGAATAGGTGTCGTAACCTATGCATCCTCAAATCCATTGTCTTATTTGTAAATTATAATAATGTTACTATTGTTTTACTCAGACAATACTTCTTGGAATGTTCCAATGTCCGAAATTATACTCCAACATGTGTGAGATTGAGATAAAAGATACACAAGTCTAGACAAGCCAATTTGGGGTTTGCCTCTCCATTATAGGTTTTTTGTTTGAAAATTACGTTAATAAGGTATTTTGCACTAGACAAGTCTTATACGATAGACTCGATCAAAAGTATAAATAAGAGAATCAAACACAAAATCTTTTGACTTATACCCTTTTACTTCACCAACTCGACCACCCTTAAAAAGGCCTCTTAGTTACAATTGCTTCAACAATATATCATATGATATTAAACAATCATTAACCCTATTGAAGTTTAACAATTTCTAATCACATATACGATTATTACATTAATTAAAAATTATTGTAACCATTCGATTATTAAATTTTAACTGTTTTTTAGAATACTTTTTATTTATTAAAATATTATACTTCATAAATTTGTTATCTTAATTAATTAAATATTTTCTTAATTGTTATTTGAATTAATCAAAAATTATAATTGACTTAATTTTTACTAATATTTTTTTTATAATTTTTATGTAATATTTTGATAAATGAAACTATCACACAAATTGTGAAATTCTAAATGTCACATAATATTTTTTAAATTTCCAAAACATGCCCTATTTATCAAAATCATTAAATTGGAAATATAATTACAAAATGAATATAAAGGTCTCTTTAATTTTTTTAATAAAACAAATTTGTGTACAAAATATTTGACAAACTGAAAAAGAATCTTGTTAATAAGACATGTGAATAAAATATTAGGATTAATGCAACTATATTCTATCCTTGTACAAGGAATATATATATATAAAGAGAGATAGGAATAAAAAAAATTACACATGAAAGCAACTTGCACTTCATGTACAGAATGGTGGGATTTGGATATCCAAATCTAAATTGCATCTCTTTTATAATGAAAAAGACAAAGGCTTTTTTGAAGCACCAACTCACCCACCTAGCTAGCTAGGTCCTTATAAAGAATAAGAATCCCAATTATATTTTACCATATTAGTGTTTGCCTTTTTTGGTTCTTATTCTACCATTCACTCAATCATTTGCAGAGGCTGCACTGTAAAGTTTAGATCAAAATAAAGGGTCCTAGATAGGGTATATATATAGTTACAACCACAACCACTAGCAAGGAATCACACCTTTTTCTTGTAACCCATTTCTTCTTTTTTTTTTTCATTTTTTGTGGTATCTTTTTTCAGCTTTTTAATCACACCATCTTTGCGAATTCTTCGTTGGAAAATTGTTTCAATCTTCTCATTTTATATCAAAATTTTAAAATAATTATAAGCTTTTTAGTCATGCCAAAATTCTCATTTTGAAGATTGTTTCTAATATTTGTACAAAACATGTAAATATTGTTTTAATCTTCTCACTTTATACCAATTTTTAATATAATTTTGCGCTTCTTTGGAGCTTTTTAGTATTATCATATATGCCAAAATTCTTATATTTGTACAAAGCATCTCAATTTGGAAGTGCCCTCTTGTTACTATCATGTTGTGGAGGTTTGGAATTGCTTATTTGTATTTGTATAAGAAAAAGAAAAACAGTTGAAAGCCTATTAGTTCTTAGAGAATTGATGCAATTCTATGTTTATCTTCCCAAAGATTTGACAATCTTAACACTAATTAGTACTCTTTATATGCGTAATTTAATTAAAATGCAAGTTCATTTATTTTATATATGAATTTGCTAAAGAAAGGCAGTTTAGCTTTATAGATATTATAAATTAAGACTCGTAGTCTTGAGTCTATTGTATTCTAATAATCACCAACCCTCCATTGTATTCTAATAATCACCAACCCTTATTGAGACAATTGGAACACAGGGAGTGAGGGAATTTGGTCTTGAAAAGAGTTCCATCAAATTAAAGAATATTCTTATACTAAGGAACAGAAGAACTCCAAAAAAATTTAAAAAATGGAGAATGAGAATAAAGGTGTGAATGAAAGGGGGGCAGATCTTCTGTCCCCTTATTTTGTACCTACTCAATATCTCCTTAATCCCTACCATTTAATGCAATAAATTGAATGGTTGAAATCAAAAAGAGACAGAGGGCACAACATAAGAGGTACACAAGATATGTACCCGAATGAAAGGAGGATGTATTGAAAAATGGGAAAGTTATATATATACAAGTTATACATAAAAGCATTATTGGCCATATGCATAAGAACAAAAAAAAAGGACGAAGAAACAAAATATTCATTCAAGAAAATTACAAAACAATAGTTAAATTTTCTATGAATAGAATATTTAGACTTGCCCTTTTGTCACATGGTGTTGCGGAGGTTTGGATTCGCTTATTTCATTATTTGTCTCTCTATATTAGGCCTAATTTATCCTTAAAAGCTAGCTCAAGAGAGGGAAGTATGCAGATTATTATAAATTGTTAAATATTTTTATACTTGTCCGATGTAGAATTCCTAATACATTCCCTCAGCTCAGAACAGAACTCGACATCTGATGGGTATATTTGGCAAAGTGACATAATCAAGCGCCGTCCCAACCATCGAGACAGACTAACTCTGATACCATGTTAGAAAGGCCTAACTCACCCTCAAAAGTTAATTCAAGAGGAAGAGGTTTGCATACTGTTATAAATTATTGAATAGCCTCATTATTGTCCGATGTAAGATTCCTGACACTTTATAAAAAAAAACAAGTACTGAAAGCCCATTAGTTCTTAGAGAATTGTTACAATTCTATGCCAAAGATTTGACAATCTTAAAATTCTTTATATACGTAATATAATTAAATTGCAAATTCATTTATTTTATGAATTAGTTAAAGAAAAGCAGTTTAGCTTTATAGGATATTACTAAACTAAGACTCACAGTCATGAGTCATTATATTCTAATAATCACCAATCCTAGTTGAGCAATTGGAAGAGAGGGAGTGAGGCTTTAAAAGCGGTCCATCAAATTAAAAGAATAATCTATACTAAGGAATCAAAAAAATCTCCCAAAAAATATATATAAAAAATGGAGAATGAGAATAAAGGCGTGAATGAATGGGGATGGTGAGCAATGAAATGGTTACATTTAGAGTAGATAACATAAAATGTGCAAGGCAAAAAGAGGCCAAGAGTGGAATTGTATAAGGTATCTATAAAAGCATTATAGGCCATTTTGCATAAGAACAATCCAAAAAGAATACAAAGATCAAGAAACAAAATTTTCATTACAAGGAAATCCCTTTTTCTTTATTAAAACTCAACTATTAGTTTATAACGAAATAGAATATAAATAAATATAATATTCAAAATTATTTTTTAAAAGATGAAATAATTCATAAATAATATATATATATTAATAGTTTATAATAAAATAGAATATAAATAAATATAA
>JAOQMR010000001.1:1406603-1419130 GCA_027563865.1 Erythroxylum pelleterianum
CAAAATTCTGAGCTTAGATCTGAAAGGTAGGGCTCGATAGATTACCTGAAGATCAGAATCTAAGCGGAGGAGAGAGTGAGCGACGAGACTGTTGCGTTTCAGAGACGCAGAGAGAAAGCGAAACGTTAAGGACTGTTTGATAATAAAAAGGTTAGGTGAGGGTGAATATGGAAATTTATTACACCTAATTTAATAATAAGTTAATTTCCATATATTTGAATTAATAAATTAATAAATATGTTTTATCAACTTTCATGAATTAAAAATTAATTAAATAAAATGTTATTTTTACATTAATTTGGAACTTTTTAGATTTTTAACTTTTAAAATTTAGCATAACAATACAAAATATATATTCTATTAAAAATAAAATGATATATAATTTGAAAAAAGAAAAAAATTAGTTTTTATTCTATATTTATGGTATCATTAATTTTAAGAATAAGATTATTGTGTTGATTAAATAGTATTTTAAATATATTTTTTAAAAAGATTTAATATTAAAATTAAAATAATTATAAGTGAAGTTAACTAGGTATTCATCATATTTGTATAATAACAACAACTCAATAAAAATCTTGCTAAAACTCGAGGTCTAGAAGATACAGTAGTTCTCAATCTTACCCCTAACTAATAAAAAGGTTGTTTTCTGAATGACCAACATAAAAAAATAATTACATTAATTAATTAATTTAAAAAGCTTATGAAATTAATCAAATTATAATTTAAAAAGCTTTTAGGAATATAAATAATATATTGATAATTATTATATTTGCCAATGACATTTTAAAATTATATATTCCTCAAAAATAACAACCTTTATTTAATTAAAACTTTAAATTAAAATCACATAGGTCAAATTGAGAGGCAAAAACAAGAAAGAATGAGAATCTTTACTTTTTCTTTGAAAAGCTCCCATGGAGAAAACGTTTTTAACAATCAAATTGCTTATTTTGAAGGGAAAAAAAATTTCAGGAGGCACTTAGATCAATTTGGATAATGATAATAAGAATAAAAATAAATATAATCATTATAATTATGATAATCGATTAAAGCGAAGAAATGATTAAAGCGAATAAATGATTATATTACTATTGATTTGTTAAAAACATTAAAAATAAAAGTTTGTTACTTCAAATTTTAATATATTTTTATTAGTTATATTTAATTGTTAAAAATATATAATATAAATAATTAATTATACTGCAATATAAATTAATTAATTATATTTTAATTAATTAGTTGTATTTAATTAATTATATTTAATTATAAAAAGATTTTAAAAAATGATGAAGGGAGTGTTACTCGGGATTGATTGGCATTCCTCTCGTGCTTGAGGTGTATGAAGTAATACCTGAAAGTTGGATATCATAATATTGTCCCTATAATAATAATATATAACCAACTACCCCTTTTTTGTTCCATATGTATTAAACCCTTCAAAAACCCATCAACCAACTACCTCTATTTAATGTTTTTAAAACCAAACCAAAAGTGAAACAAGTAAAACAAATAGTTTAAAGTTTAAAAGATTCAATTAATATTAAACTATAAAAAATTGATTAAACTTTAAATAAATTTAAAGAATTAAAATATAATGGAAAGTAAATGTTCCTATTAATCGAAGAATTTGAAGTTTAATTGAAAGAAGAAATTGTTAAATAAAAATTTAATTGATTTATTTTGGTTTATAAGAAATTATTAATTTACAAAAATTGGCTATTTAATTAATAAACTGATCAATTTTTAACAACAAGAGTTATTAAAATATATTAAAGTAAAAGTTTGGTCAGTTCAAGAGTTTTACAGTTAAACATTGAGTTTTTAATCATTAGATTTATTAATAAAATGGAAAAATTAAGTAGGAAATTTATTATAGACATATTTTCTTTAAAAAAGGGAAAGTAGATCGATTACAAATAAGGAATTTTATATTTTTTAATATATTTAAATTATTTATTTATTTAATTAAATCGAGATTTATTAATTTTCTGTTAATTTAAAAAATATTGATTCATACTTAATTAAATTATGTTATTTAAATTTTAATTAATGAATTTTTTATATATCAGTTAAATTTAATTTAGTTTTATTAATGATTATAAATATAAAAGTTTATGTATGCATTAAATAAGAAAAATACTTGCAATAAATAAAGTCGATGCAACTGAAAATGATTATTATAACAAAAGCATGTCATAAAAGGTCAAATTTGGGTCCGTTGATTTAGGATATTACATACACTCCACGTACAGTGTGACCGACAGGTTGGCTGTCTCGGTTTGCTTGGATCTCATCCCAAGTTAGCATAATCCAAGGTCAAGTTTATTAGTTAACACCAACAGTTAAAATTTTATTTTAGATAATTAAATCTTCTGTTTAATTTATTTTTGTAATTTTTATTACTCATTAATTAATTAATTATTATTATTATTAATTAAAATAAACTAATTAATTTTTATATAAAATTTATTAAACTTTAATAAATAATAATAGGTTTCTTAAATTTAATTTTAAATTTTTTAAATTTGTTCAATCTTTATTATATATTAATTTAACAACCTAATCGCGGTTAAACGCTTAGACTTATCAATAAAATAAGTTTAATTTTTTAAACATTAGCTAAGACTTATTACTTCTTTTTAATTATTTTTATATGTATATAAACACAATTTTAAATGTACAATAATTACAAATTAACTTGTTTTAAATAAATGATTTAATTAGATTTGATGGTTAAAAACATGAGTAAAAAGTATATAATTTTTCTACAATTTAAATAACTTAAAAATTTTATAATATTTAAAATTCTCAAAAAAATAAAAATTTCCTTAAAAATTAAAAATAAAAATATGTAACATAATATCACACAAATAATCAAACCTCAAACCTTAAGGTGAATTTAAAATAATAATATATTATAATTATTTAATTAATTTTTATCAAATATTGCATAAAAATAGGATGCTCCACATTTTATAATAAATTAATTTTTAATTTAATTTACTTATATTATGCATCATCATCATCATCATTTAAGACTATGTATTACTGAACTTCCTCGTACCCTACATATTAGCGAGATTCATACTGAATAGTGTTATTGTTGATCTACTTATATCATATGTTTTTATCGTTATTTTATAATAAAAGTCTAAAAAAGATGTTTTTTAAAATTAAAAAGTAAAAAGAATTATTTTCAAAAAATTTTAAAAAATCATAAATTCTAAGAACCTAGAAACTACGTTACTTAAAAATGAAATATAAAAGGGGCCACACTCTTCTAAGTCAGGTCCAATGTATGGTGGATTCTAGTGTTTGATTGGCATGCCGAAAATATCAGTATTTTGAATACAAGGGTCAAAGATGACACAAAAGGGGAACAATTAAAGCCCATATGAATGCACATGAACATGATCCTGGAACAGCCTATGAATGCATACGAACATGATCCTGAACAGCCTTTGGCTGTTTCAATTTTGTCCATTTCTGATCATAAAACTACACCAGTAACTTGTTAATGTAGGAAACCTTTGAATGCACATGGACATGATCCTGAACAGCCTTTGGCTGTTTCAGGTTTGTCCATTTCTGATCATAAAACTATACCAGTAACTTGTTAATGCAGGAAATAATTGTTCTCAGGGCTCAGGTTTTGAGGAGTACCTGACTTTGAATATCTGATGCATCTTGCCAGTACTGACAATCTTTCAGAAAGAGTTCAGAAATTTGCACAGAATTCAGAAGGTAATAGATCCGTCGAAAAACTTGTAAAAGGTGAATATCATAGAGAATTAAAAAATAGAATCGAGTGTTTTAGTTACAGTGAGGAACCTAAAGACAGGCCAATGCCAAAGTAATCATGGACAAAACATGATTAAGTTGTAAATCCAACTGCACAGAAGAACAATCGACTGCCCAGATTCTTCTTTAAGGCTAATAAAAATAATAGAACAGTACAAAATCTGGTGATGTTTATGAATATAAATGGTGAGAAGTGATATGAAATGCACAGAAATAATGCCCCTGGTGTTGGCTCATCAATCCCAGTATCAGCCATCCGATCACTACCCAAAGGCCAAAACATTCTAGTTAACATCTGGGAGAAAGGGTACACATCCCTGTAGGTAGTCCATCTAGCTTTTGCAGTATCAGGTTATGGTGGTTTTTATGGTTACATTTGTATCATGGTGTTTGTATAACCATTATACTATGTAATTGCTACACTTCCTGCAGATGCCTGGTTCGCTGCTCGATTACTTCCAAAGTTCTTGCGATTAGATTCCCTTGCAATCCTCGAACCAAACTACACCAGTAAATTTTGAGAGATTTATACATCTAACTACTAAACTGAAGGTAAGCATTTAAAGCAGTAACAAAGAGGACTATCCAAGCTTCAGCATACTTTCATCTCGCTTACCAGATTACCAAACTATAAAGCATTTAGTTCTCTAAGAAAAATCTAATTAGGGTCTTTCCTACTCAAGGTGCATACAGAGGATAGGAATGCGGAGTAACACAAACCTGGATTGCTCTTTTAGGCAGAACAGCTGCTTCACATAAACCAAGCATCCGTGCAACCTTCAAAACATATGACAGGGAAGTTATACGGACTGAACTCACCATAACAACAAATTAAAGAATGTAAAAGTTAAAAACCGACAAGGTGCACCTTAATAGCCAACACCACCCACTGTTTTATTGACTAGATCAATGAGGACAATTCATCTAAACCAAACCATTAATGTGGAAATTTTAAGGGTAGGAATTAATAACTCCCATAACAGATGATTCACACCAGGAAGGAGACAAACCTTTAAATAACATAGGTGATACAGCCAAAAAATACAAGGATGCATTTTACATATTACAGTGTCCATGAAATTGAGAAGACAAGATAGAGAAATGAAACCAGATCTAACCTTTCTCAGAATCTTCTTATCACCTGTTCCACTAGGTTGGTCAAGGTTGGCTACCTCCCATAAAGGAATATCAAGAAGAGTCCTAATTACATCTTCATCCAAGAAAGGAAATCTAGCCTAGTCAAAAAAAAAAAAAAGATCAAATAAGGAAAGAGGTAAAGGATAAAGGCTGTACTTCCAAGAATTCTTTTGAGGTAATACCTCCTTCCCATTGTCGCTAATGCATCTGTCATCTCTTCCCATATTGCGTTTCCAAATCCTCTGCATGTCCAACTTCATTTCCTCATGAAGCCCGCGCCAACTAACAACAGCAGATAACAAGAATGAATACAACAAATGAAAAGTTATTGCTTCAAAGTCACCATCTGATTTCCTTATACTTAATCAAAATATAGTTTTACATGTCATAGGTATCTTGGGGAAATATCCCTGATAAGCAACTACACAAAGAAACAACTCGAGCCTTTTTGAGCTTCAAAGGGCCCTATAAAATTAATTGCTGTTACAATACTAAGGATTTGAAGAAACAAAACTTCTACAAGTAATTAATTGTGTCCTACAGTGGAAAAATATAATCAACCGCTGCAGCAGTCGCCAAAGAAGCTTTTACAGCAGTTACCATGCGTTTTCCCTACATCCAAGCAATATCATCCAGAGGGACACAATCCTTTTGTCAGGGGTACATCAAGGGGGTGCATACGTTCAATGCTTTTTGACAAAGATTTTGCCTGTCAGAATTTGGATAAAGTTCTGTCTTTCCAGAAGGAAAATTATTTCACATTCGCTTATCGCACAGAAGAAGAAAAAGACACAACAAAAAAAATTTCCTTTCAAGACGCTTAGCTAGAAGTTAAACAATGTAATCACTTCAGTATCAACCACAGACAACAATGTCCAATGAAATTCTAACTGTAGGAAAATAACTGCCTGTGGAAGCATGACGATAAAAGTCAGCCAACGGAAATATGAAAAAGGACAAGAACTCTCTCTGTAATTCATCAGCTTAAATGTACCTTCCACATCTGTATTTAGTTTTATGCCTCCCATAGCCAGCACACTGCTCATCAGCGCCAGAACCAACAAGAACAATCCTGGCCTCGGACTTGTATCTAAAGCGTTGTTGATTCTCATTGTTGATATTGTTAGTACCTTCATAAACCCAACCCTCACCACTTGCTGCAAGCCACAACGCAGTTCCTATATTCAGGTCCTGGAATGATGGGGGGTAACTTTTTGCCTCAGAAAGTTTATGAGAAAAAATGACATAAACAAAAAGGGAGTAGGATAAGATGTTAAACAACCAAGTTGATTTGGAGTTCCAAGGGCAAGAATTACAATTATCCATCGTTAACGGATTACCCAAACAGTAACATTCTAACCTTATAAATGTCAACAACGATACTGTTTTTAATGCCATAATGGGTAAAACTAGAACACCATAAAATACAAAGAAGTAGCAGAATCAATATCAATAGAAGAAAGCTGGTCACCATGTAGGTCTTTGCAGGTTTAATGAGAGACACGACATGCTTCATTTCAGCAGTCAAACTTGACAAGTCAGCATCAATCTCTACAAGGTTCCACCTGCATTTCAACCATACTGCTATCAACATAGAGGATACACAAACAGAAGGTTATAAGATTGTTAAAAGGACCTCTTTCCTTTTCTGCTAGATGAAGATAATAAAACACTTAAATTGCAATTCAGAAATAAGACGAGTTTTAAAATTCAATCTAGACCTTTCACCATTTATCCTATATTCGCAAGGGAAAATACAATCTAATTGTATATATGATAAAGAAGCCTCATGATAACCCACTAAATGAATTGCTGATAACACTAGCAGATACACAGCTCACAGAACTAAATCTAAATGTTCTAAAAATAAAGTATGGTGATCTTAAGAATGATCTAGATGTGTGGTATTGGATCCGAATATCTGACTTCATACCTTCTCAGTGGTGCAAGTCTTCTGAGTTCCTGCAGCCCTGCCTTTGCTGAAATTCTATCAGGAGCACATTCACCATCAAAACTCACATTAAGCAAATCTATTCCATCTGTCAAAAGCAAGTATAAATCAGAATAACCAATCATAACTAACTTGCTGAACAAATCAGCAAAATAAAGTTTAAGATCAAATTCATGTTATATCCAAGGTTCGTTTTCTATCTTTTATGTGCTTCTCCTCAGGTGACTTTTTTAACACTGTTTTTCACCTTTTTACTCATGGTCATGGATTTGAAGAATGAAAACGGAATCCTTTAATCTGAGTGGATAGCAAAAGTCCTTATAAATTAAGAGGTCATTCACAACTTCAATTATCCAGAGGACCAGATACAAGTGAAAATTAAAAGATAAAGCTAGCATCAAAGAAACACTCACAGTTGAGATCTAAACATTCATTCAATAGTGCTGCAAGTATCATTGAATCCAGTCCACCAGAAAAGAGAATTGCCACAGGACCAATATCATTTTGTCTGCTTTCTGATTTTACCGCCTAAGCACACAATTCCAAAACATATAATGTGTTCAAAAGTGCCAATCAAAAACAAGCAAACTAACTTTTGTTGATGTTAATCTAATGAGCCATGTAAGTGATCACAATTTAAAAGAAAAGAACGAAATATTCCATAGGTGCTTCTAACATGTGATAGATTGTTTAGTACATATATCCTCTAACAGCATAATTTAACAAAGTAGACTTCATTTCATATTGATTCCATACCTGAAAATTTGTATGGAATGAAGTGCGCAGCATCACTGATTTCCTTAAAGCAAGTAATACATTCTGAGCTGACAAGAAAATGAGCCAAGAATTAAGTTTTCCCACTTTGGAAAAGAAAGCTAAAGATTCAGAACAATTCTTTGCATGATAATCACCTGACCAATGAAAATGGATTATATCATTGCTGAATAAATTATTGCTACATATCAATTTTACGTTCTACAAAGGCAGGATAGAAGCCCTAATTTTTATGATCTATCTGGACAAGCTAAATGCAAGTAATGTTGTGCTATTTGACTCTTACAGTGAGAAGAATGAAACACTACTGGCTGGGGTTCAACAGACAATCTATCCCATTTAATCAATCCCATCAATCTAGAATTGGTCCATCCATGTCTTTTGACTTGACCAGTGAGCCATCCATGAATCTTTTGAGTATCAAGAGACAAGCTGTATATCCCACATGAAAGCTCTTCCCAAAAGTTGACATCTGCTCCATTTTCAACTTCCATGTCTGTGTCAAATTAACTGCATTCTATTATTTAATTTTGAAACATTTCAGTTCACAATAAGAAACGTTCTACCAAGTATTATATACCTGAGTTCTGCTCCAGAGAAGAACTTGGTGATACAGATGATAGCAAAAAGCGGTTGTCACTCTCAGTTGGCCAATGAACAAGAAGACTCCGCCTACCAAATGCATCTCGACCAAACCACAATGTCCTTGATTTATACTGCAAACTCTCAAAAACGTCATCATACAAACACCAAACCAAATCAACCTAACAGATTCTTAGTCCTATCAACCACAATCACCTGCCAATAAATTACAGCCCAAGGCCCTTTAATTGAAGAAAGAACATGGGGAATCGATTCCCGGCCCTGTTCATTACTAGAGCACGCAGTTTCATGTTCACTGGAACTGCAAGAGCAACACTTCCCCAGCGTATGCAAAAGAACTTCACCGTCATTACCATCCCTATCAACATGTACTCCTCCAAAGATTTCACCTTTTAGTCATAAAACAAATGAATTATCAGTACCAACATAGGAGACTAAATTACTCACAGCAAAACTTGAAAACTAGACAAGGAAACATATACCGTTGTAAATAAGGATGTTCCCGGAGGAATCTTCAAATGGTTGAACCACAGCATCGAGTCCCCTCAACTGCAATGTGGCTCCAAAGAAACGCAATTCAGCACAACAATTTTCTAGATAATCAATCGGAGTCGAAATCCTAGATTCGAGAGTGAGCGTTTTGGCGCCCAAACTGTCGGGACCTCGTCTCAGAAGAGCTGCTTTGAGATCATCGACGGAGAACACGGCCCGATTGTAGAGGTCGGATCTATTTGTAAAGTTAATTATCTCCGCACCGGAAGTTGGAATCGGTGAATCAGTAGGTAGGCCGATTCGAACGCCAGAGACGATCAGAGCGATTCCGCACATTTTATGCCCACCTTTCCTCTCTTCTTCTCATCTGCTTTTCCATGGATTTCTAAAACACTAAACCCCAAACCTAAGAAGGGTTTCAATCGTTATTTCAAGTTCTACTATAAGAATTCGAGTCACGGGGCGAGAGCTTCCATAGCATAGTGGTAGTGCGTTCGCTTCGTAAGCGAAAGGTCGCGAGTTCGATCCTCGCTGGGAGCTTCTTAGGGAGGCTTGCCGCTTACGTTTAACTTTTGTGGTAGGGTCCACTTGACTGGAAAACTGACTTTCATTCGACTGTCTGTCTTCAAATGCCGGACTGCTGTCACTCAAACATGTTGCTCTGACAGATCTCTCTGACTCGGGTTAATCTGACGTGGCATTTTTTTTCTTTAAATGCCCGTATTTAAGGATATTGTTCCGACACTCTCGTGCCAAGACCGTGTATTACACTCTCCAAATTTCCACAACCATTCACTATTTTTATTTGTAATTAAGGTTGACAAATTAAGTTTATTCTAAATTAATAAATCAATTTTCAATTAAATTAAGATACAAGTTTGAACAATTTAATACCCTATTATATTACATCAAAATTCTATAATATTATTATTGTTATTTTATAATTAAAATTAAAACTTTAGTCACAATTTAAATTTTTAATTTTAAAAAATATTCAATTTTATTTATTAAAATACATTAGTTTTGTGATAATTAATTATTATTTTATTTTATAATTGAAGTTAATAATTTAGTTTCAATTTAAAATTATAAAAATTATATTCAAATTGATTTAATAAAATGATATTATTTTATAATCCTCACTGTGACACGTGGGGATAACAAAAACCTAAAGTACGCGGTATTGTTAGACCATATAAATAAAGAAAGACCCTTCTTGCTATAACTCTTAGCTTTGTGAATTACTTCATTAATAGGTCTTAAGAAAGTTGTATTATAGCCCCCTAAGGGGTGACCGAGTTGATAGAGTGGGGGCATAAGGTCAAAAGATCTTGTATTTTAAAACCTCTTATCTATGCTCTCTCGATCGAGTCTATTGTACAGGGCTTATCTAATGTGGAGTACCGAGTTGACGTGATTTACAGGTTATTATATCAATCTAAAGATTTACCCAATACGTATTTAAGGAATAATAAATACAGTTCCTCGTTTTAATAAAAAAAATAAATTATAGATTTCCAGCATATTCATCACCCAAATGATTTATAGAACAAATTTTTATAATAGGGACAAAGACACAAGCACAAGAAAAGTTTATAAAAGAACTTAATAAGACATAAGCATCAGTACTTTCTTTAAACCTAAATTAGACATTTAAAATAAAATGAAGATAAAATATTTATATAAAATTATTTTACAATATTAAAGAGAGAGATAGAGAGAGAGAGGGAGACCACTAATCTCCAAAAGCCCCTATTTATAGACTCTCTCTCTTTCTCCCTAAAGCCCTACTCTCTCTCAAGTCGCTTGTGCGGTGTCTGCTTTGCTCCGTCTCTCTCCTCCGGCGAGGGAGGTTCGTTTCGAATAACCCTTTTGATTGTGTTTTCGCATAAAGGACGTTCCTTTTTGATAACCCATCTTTTCCTTTGTTGCGTACACATTCCAAGATGCTTGCTTTACTTTTGTTGATGTTGGTTTTGATTTAGATCTGTTTTAGTTGTTTGGAGATTGATGTGTTGGAGCTTGAGGTCAGAGATACTGGGTTTTGTCCTATTTAACTGGAGGGTTTCGGTTTGTTTTTTTCCTTTTTGGTTGTAGAGTGCTTTTTCCTGTGATCTTTCGTAGTTAAAATTATTTTCATATTGCAATTGCTTAGAATCGTACTGGGGTTTCTGTCGAAAGTGCGTCAGCTTCAGTTGATTGGCAACTAAGGGCTTTTTTCTATGGTGGGCTTTGACCCCATGCTCTGATTCATCAACTTCTTGTTTTTAAGTAAAAGAACTTCAGGATTCATCTATTTCTTAGTTTGAAAACATAATTTTTCGAATATCAGCTTAAGAAATAGGTATGAAATCTGAGTTTGAGAATGGGTTTCTTGTTGGTATTTCCAGGTCAGCTATATTAGATTGATCAAGGCTGTCCTCGATGCAATACCATAATTTTAGTAGGGTATATGGTCATGTCTAGGGTGTATATTTGTGATCGGTTTTATTGTGTTTGCTCTCTGCTCAGACTGATCTTTTCTATTATTTGATATGTTTTTGATGTTTAGTTCACTTGATGTATGCAGTCATATTAGCTTTCAAGCATTTTGGTAACGATCAATATTCTTGTGGTTTTCATTTAGAACAAAAGGTGATGGAGGCAATGAAGCCTGCTCCAGAAGAAGTTAGTAATGCCTTTGTGGATCAGTATTACAATCTTCTCTCACATTCCCCAGAACAAGTTCATAAATTTTACCAGGATGCGAGTGTGATTAGCAGGCCTGGCTCTGATGGTTTGGCCTCCTCTGCATCAACCTTGGATGTGAGTTCTCTGTCTTTTTTATTTATCTATACCTTTTCCTTGCTCTGTTACACACACGACATTATTGATAACCACAAGCATTCAATATCTTGTGTAGCCAAAAGGAAAAATATTTGTGGGTTTTTTCTTTACCACTGGGAATTTAACTGATGATATTACCGTAACTGTCTTTAACTTAAGAATTTAATTACTTATACCTTAAAAAAATAGAATGCTTGCTACTGACAGGTATACATTTTATTGGGAATATTATAGTTAGTGCATATTTTGTTGAATGATTGTGACTTATCTATTCAAGGGATCATGTAGTTTTATGGAAATTTGTGCTTCCTGCCTCATGTGGAGCTGCTGTGCAAATTGTTCTTTTGGAATTAGTCCTGCATTTACCATCTGCTGATGAGTGAGTTGATATTCCTTGTAATTGGAGCAGGGAATTGATAAACTGATCCTCTCTCTTGATTACAAAAACTGTGGGGTTGAGATACTGACTATAGATGCTCAAGACTCTTATGGGAACGGGGTGATTGTTTTGGTGACCGGTTACCTTACTGGAAAAGAAGATATTAGAAGGAAGTTTACACAAATATTCTTTTTAGCTCCACAAGGAAATGGAAGTTTCTATGTCTTGAATGATGTCTTTAGATATGTGGATTCGGAAGACATACCAGTCCCAAAATCTGATGAGACTGATGATGATACAACTCTCACTGCTCCTGCGACATTGGACCCTGGTAAATTTGGTGCGGGTTTCTTACTGACTCTTAATATTAATTGTATCGGAGAATAAATGTTGTTGGCCTTATGACTGCAGAGTCAAATGTCATCCCAAATCATTCTGTGGTGGATCATGCAACAAATTCATTGGAGGAGGGTACTGAGCATCTAGAAGAATCTATTTCTCCACTAGAGAATGGAAAGATTTCTGATGACAAGGAGTCTGTTGCAAATTCTGTTGGTGAAA
>JAOQMR010000001.1:1426872-1460559 GCA_027563865.1 Erythroxylum pelleterianum
CGAGCCGCGGTCCCCAGAGTGGATCGGACTCGGGTATCGCTTCCCCCAGAGTGGGTCGGATACTACAGACGGGTCGCGGTCCCCAGAGTGGATCGGACTCGGGCATCGCGGGCCCAGAGAGCTCAGATGCTACAATCAAACTCTCGCCACTTGGTTAAGCAACGAAGGCATATACCACCTACGCCAATCTACTGGATTATTACACTCAAATACTTTAAATCTTATCTTAAGGAACAAATAATATTGACATTCCATTTTCTTTCAAAAATATATAGGCCAAAGTCTTCACCATTAAATAATGATGAAACTTTTTATATGTAACTTTGATTTAAATTTCATGAATTAGGTTTAAATTAAAAATACTTGAAATTGAATAAAATTTTTTGATTGAATTAAACTTAAATTTAAAAGTAAAAATATTATTTGTACTAACGGAATATTATTTTAAATTGATCTCGAACTAAGTATTATAAATTGTTAAAATTAGACCAAAGTTTGACCTAACCCAATGCAACACATTAGGGCCTTAGTCGAGTTAAAAAAATTTGGATTCAAGTTTAGATTCAACCAAAAGTTTGATTAATAGCGTAAAAAATTTTCAAATTTTGATTAAGTAGCTCAAATTTAAACCTAACTGGAAGCGAGAAATTAAAAAAAGCTCAAAACTTCACCTAAAATTTGATTAACACAACTTAAGTATGCTAACTTGGGATTAAGTACGCTATTTAAGTTTTACCATATTCATCCCTAATAATCAAACACAATAGGATTTTTGACAGCGAGGAATGACATAAATGGTATAAACTCCTCACTTAAAGCTCTCCCTTATAGGAGGTATTGAGTTCAAGTCACGTAAAAGGAGGGAAAATGAAAAAATTTTCTTGTTGATGATCCTCTAGCCTCCTAGGCAAAGTTCCTTGATTGGATCAATTACGGACGTCTCGCTTCTAACAGCATTGTGGGAGTTGAAGCTACTAGGGAACCTGATGTTAAGCAAGGTCAGTGATTAATCAGCAGTTGACTAATCAAGTATGTGACGACTTTTTGTGTACAGAAGTGTACAGACTACGTAGGAATATGAGAAATCTTAAGGTTCTAAATTTACCTCATTTAGGATTCTTAAGGTGAGATCTTAGGGGCTTAGGATTAGTCAGATTAAGCTAGATACCTAATATAATCAAACCCAAAAAAAAACACAATAGGATTCTCCTTTAATGAATAATACCCAACGCGTGGCTAATTTGGAGAGGCCTAAGCAGAGTGACACTTGGCAGGTTCTGCTTGCTAACTGGGTTCTCGACACGCGTCCTTACTTAAACCCAACTTTGTTCGGGACAAAGACAAGCACTTCCCGAAAGGACAAAACACTTGGAAACTGGAAATAAATTAACTTAAAAAAGGACAAATAATTATTCAATTCATATAAAAAAATCAAAAAAAGGTTTGTGTCAGTCACACCCACGTGTCCGTCAAATGCTTTATTGATTGCCACTTGGCAGTCTGACAGGTATCTTTTCTTCTTTGAAAAGGGTATTTTGGTCATTCAATATATTATTGACGTCATCATCTCTTTAGTCTTTATTCACCAACTCATCACGCTCTCTGTCTCTGTCCGTCTGGTCTCTGAGTCAGTGCGACTCTGTTTCGCTTTCCACTCTGGTCCTAAAGAAATCAGTAGCTTACAGTCTTCTCTCTTGTTTAATCTTCTCTTTTCTTTATCTTTTTTCGGGTTATTTTACTGGGTTTTTTTGCAATGAGTTGTGAGAGAAGAACAAGCGAAGCAGAAGGGAATTGCTTTTGCTTCTGTTTAAATTTTGTTTAAGCAGCTGGGGTGGTGTTACAATTGGTGTTTAACTAAGGAGTCTTTGATAAGGACAAGAAAGTTGAAAGCTTTTTCCTTTTTGCTCATGGGTTTGGCTCAATCTGATCAACTGGGGGTTCTTCTCAGTGTTCTGTTTCAAGGGCATGATGTTGATATCTAATGATTCTAATCCATTAAAGCACTTGGCTTCTTGCTCTGTTTTCTCTTTTTGGGTTTTCTCTCTTTTTCTTTGTTTTATATGAACTGCACGCATGGGAGACGGAAACGAGAACGAAAACAGAGGAAGTAGTAGTAACAGCAGCAGAGCAATGGAGCGGCTTTCCTTGGAAATTCGCAGGTACCCCAGAGATCTATTGCAGAGATTTATGCCAAGTGATACACAGGAACACGGTACACTGGTGACCGAGGAAGAAGATAAAAACGAGATTGAGCTAAACCTGGGGCTGTCATTAGGAGGAAGATTCGGCGTAGATAAGACAACAAAGAGAGGATTGACACGATCATCTTCTATAGCTGGCTCCATACCTCTAATCAGAGAGCATGATGTATTCAGCACACAACCTGTGCCATATCCTCCCCTGATGAGAACATCTTCTTTGCCTGCAGAGACAGAAGAGGAATGGAGGAAGAGGAAGGAAATGCAGAGTTTGAGAAGGATGGAGGCTAAGAGGAGGAGAAGCGAGAAGCAAAAGAACGTGAGTTCTGGCTTGAGAGGTGAAGTGAATTTGGAGGATGAGAGGAGGGAATTGAATTTGAATAGAGGCAATTGGATGCAAACATGGGCCAGAGAGGGTGTTATTAGGACTATGAATGCCAACAGGAGTACTAGCTTGCATGGATTGCTGGTGCAGAAACAGAGTTCACAAGGTTCTCAGGAGTCTCATAAAGGGGATTCCTCGATCTTTTCGGAGATGGAGAATGTCCAAAGTACTCTTTTTATCATCCTCTCTGTGTCTATTTGGTTGTCAGTTCACTGTTTCTGTGTTTTTGGAGTTTCTGGATTTCTATGCTATAATGATCATTTTGGTTCAGGATAGAACTCAATTTCTGGAGTTGTCAGCTACACTGTCATTACCTATTTGGAACAGTAGTTTGTTTTAACTATGGAGAAAGGAACTAACTTGGGATTGTTCTCTGGTCTTTGAGGAATGGAACTTTACTGGTTGAAGTAGTAGTGTTAGGCTCTTTGCAGGAGATTTATTTAGTCTATCAAAAACCATTTAAGAAAGTGAATGAATTCTAATTCTAATGAAGCAAGAAATTTGTTTTTGTTTATATTGATTGGGCTTAGGAGTTAATGAGGTGAAATGTGTTAGGAAATTAGACTATTTCCACACTACTAGAAAGCCAATAGAACAGACACCCGCAACACAAAATTTGATAACAGAGTTCGGCCAAATTGTGCCTATGTCTCCGGAGCTACTGCACACTCTTTTTATTAGGGAGAAAAACAACACTTACAAGTGTTTACATTTCATCAAGAATCCTTTGATGTCACATGTTTCCCATTTAAAGCTTAGAAATTTCCTGAAATATTTCAGAGAGAGTTAATGCATTGTTCTTTTTGGATTCATATCCTCTTGTATGTGCTAGAGCATTAGTTAGCAGTTAAGTATTTTGTCTTCAACTTAGCTCGATAATTGTGTATCGACATTCTAGAGCCTCTCAACTAGACCCTGCATCTCAGCGAGATTCATACTGAGACATCGTCGTATATGACATTCTAGAAAAACTGCTAGAGTATTGTTGTATCTATAGTTTTTAGGATTTGAAAAACATTGAGGATTTGCATTGTTTGAGAGCTGAGGGCTTAAATAGATTTTCATCAATACTGAGACATATTTGTTGCGTAAACCGCAGCAAGAAAAGACACTCTTTCAGCATGTTCAGAAGATTGAAACTTCTGTTTCGTAGATTAGTGTTATCCATTACTTGGGCCCATCAGATGGGCAATGTTTGAAGTCTAAACAAATGCTTCCAGTAGTATCTGCAATAAATAAAAGAAGTGAAAGCATTCCTTCTTCAGGTTGTTGAAGATTTTTCACATTCTTCCTTCCCAATAGGCAAAGTATCTGTAGGAAATACACGTTTTCACTAATCTATCCTGACATATAGTAGTTATAGGTACTTTGAAGCATTTTCAGTTGGTCTATGCTTTAGGTTTCTATATGGTTGTGAACAATGTCATTGCGGTATAAATTGAGTCTCTATGTGGTTGTGAACAATGCCATTGCGGTATACAATTTTTAGTTGCATGTGTATGGGAAGTACGATTGAGCAGGGAAACTTAAGAATAAAATTTTCTATTCTGATAATCTGTCGCTTGTATCCAGGATCAAGCAGTGTTGGTGAAGCAAAAAGCGCTAGCAGTAATCAATCAGCTCAAGAACAAAGTCACCATGAAGGTGTAGATTTTTCAGCATCAAAAACAGATGAAAATTTACATAGAACCTCAAGATCAGAGTTTGAGAAACCATCCAAGAAGTTTGATCCGGAAGTTGGGACGAAAGCAATGGAAGACATGCCTTGTGTGTTTGCAAAAGGAGATGGTCCAAATGCGAGGAGAGTAGAAGGAATCCTGTACAAGTATGGTAAGGGAGAGGAAGTGAGAATAATGTGTGTATGCCATGGCAACTTTCTCTCCCCTGCAGAGTTTGTTAAGCATGCAGGCGGAGGTGATGTCGATAATCCTCTTAGACATATAAAAGTTGCAGACCCTGCTGGTGCTTCCTTTTCATAAATCAAAAGCAAGCTTGAGGATGTGAAAATAGGAAGAGCAAATTGCCAGAGAATTTCAGGAAGATGGGTCTTAACTTTATTCTTAAGTTCTTCAAGCGAGCTTAATTGTAATTGACTATTCTTTTGATGTTCTAGCTGAGTTTTAAATGGATCTTTCAGGCTTTAAACTAGTACTTCACTTTCATTTCGTTCCTATCTCCGAAGTTAGCAACTAAGCTTGTAAGCAGAAGAAAAACCAGCAGCAATAACTATTCTCCTGCAACCTTATACTATACATGTAAGGGAGATGTTGGTTTTTAGTGTGGAGTTCTGGCAACTAACACACTGAAGTAAGAGAAGCTCCATCAGATCAAGATAAGTTTGGTATAGAATTAAGTATCTGGATATTACGAGTTCTGGAACTTGCTTACTAGTAAAAACCAAAGATTGTGTTGATATTATGTATTAGTATCAGTCACTTGGGCTCTTGTATATGTTTAGGATCTAGAGGGGACTAAAACAAAGTTTGATAGACATCCATTTCCATCTCAATGTAATGGTTAGTTCTATTCCCTCTTACAATGTACGTTTTCGATACCAAACTGTACGATCATATATTCATCTTCGTTCTGGATTTCTTGTGAGACTTGGAGAAGATGTACAAAGTAACAGGAAAGTTCCAGGCTTTCAATTCTTTTGCATTTTATTCATACGATCACAATAAACAAATGTTTGATCTTGCTTGCAACATGTATCATAGTTATTGATCAACAAAATTGCAATTATTCGAGAAGCAATTGTGTGATACAACTACAAGTATCAACTGACAGGGATCTGCAGATTTTAACTCCAAAGAGAAATCATGTACAGGTTCTTTCTCAAAGTTCATAAACACCTGAGTTTGGCTGGTGTGGTATTGATCCAAATGTGTGGTGTCAGTAGAGATTCTGCAGGAATCAGTTCTCAGCAACAACGGCAACGAGGTATAGAACACCATGACCAGCAATGAAAGCGACGAAACCAATGATAATGAGCAGGTATCCTAATCACTCTGGACTCTGATTGCTGATTTCTATTCCTTGGTCTCTTTGAGAAACTGCATAAATCAGATGAGCTATTAAGTAGCGGTGATCAAAATTGCATTGCAATATGGATGGCTAGCAAATGTGCAAATTTTTACAAGTAGTTGCTGAGGTTGGGGAGAGAGGGAGAAAGAGAGCGAGTGACGCACATATTGAAAGGAGGGCAACATCTTTTACAGCTACAGTTCCAGTTGCAGCACCAAGACCAACTACAATTAGAACAGAAGTTGCAAGGAGGGCAACATCTTTTACAGCTACAGTTCCAGTTGCAGCACCAAGACCAACTACAATTAGAACAAAAGTTGCAAGGAGGGCAACAACAGCACCCAAGCTTGCAGCTTAAACACCCAAACCTGCAGGTTGGACACCCAAACTTGCAGCTCGGACACCTAAAGCTGCAGCTTGGACACTTACAATCACAGCTAGGACTGTTGCAATCGCAGCTTGTCTTGCAATCACAGCTTGGACACCTGAGGTCGCAGCTTGGACAATTACAATCGCAGCTTGGACATCTAAACCTCCACTTTGGCCATGTACAACAGCACAATGATCGGCTACAACTAGAACAGTAGCATGATGGCCATGAACTCTTCTTTCTTCTGCAACACATATGAGGTTGGAAATGTTATTTGATAAATTCTCAGTGCATGATATAGGCATGATATCACAGTAGATATACACATTCTTTAAAACTACTTACACTGGAGCCGAAGAGAGAGTTCTGTTTCCTCTTTCATCAGAAGGGTTGGAAGTGCTAGTTGGTATCCAGGACACCTCTGGAGTTTGTTTTATTGGCTCGAGCTGAGGGTTTGTAATTGATTTTATGTCATCTTTGAAGGTTACATTGATTAGTCCACCTTCTGTGATATCCTCAAGTTTGAGAGAATTAACTTTGCAACCATTTTTGCCAGTTTCGCTAGTTCGTTCATCTGTCTTGTGCTTTTCCACTGTAGGATTTGCAGATTGATTTCGGATACTTGTTACTACAATCGGAGGTGGAGGGGTAATCATAATCAAATCGCTTGAACTTTGGAGTTCTGCATTCTTGGTTGTTTTACTCCCGCTGCCGGTTAGATCATTCTTCACAGAGGCGTGGTCTCTAGTGAAACTGTTCCCAAAACGAATGCTGAATAGTGAATCATTTGAAGCAAGACTCCATTCTGTTGGCGTTGGAGGTTTTTCAAAGATATTTAAAGGAATCCTATGTGGGTCGAAAACTTGTGGTTGTTCCATGACCTGGATTGGAGGGGATTGAGTTGGCGAAAAGCCATGTATTACGGACTGATGAGCCATATCAGAAGCTGGAGATCTTGTTGTCAGACCTGAAGAGACATTCCCAACATCTTTCGGTTTTGAGGAATTGCTACTAGAGGTATCATTTTCATCATTTTTGTCAGTGGTGAAAGGTGTAGAGTTGAAACCTTCAGTTTTATTCATTGGAATGAGATCTTCCAATGCAGCTGATAGAGATGAACGAGAACCTAAGTGAATGACTGGAATGTTTAGAGAATCAATACTACCACCATAGTCTGATAATGAATAATTTATACTATTGCTACTCCAATGATTTATATCCTGATGTATCTTTAACTGATCAGATTCATTGCTTGCTACCCGGAAATGAAGCTTCGTATAAGGCAGGAAGCGACTGAAGCTCTCATTTGAACCAATAACCTCTCGTGATGAATCTGAAAGGTTACTGCTTCCACTATCAACATCAAAGTCCATACCTGAGAAGATAGATCAAATTCAGATTTCATGATGAAAAGAAATGCATTTTAGGAAAAAAAAAAAAGGAATTCCTATCAAGAACCCAGAAAAAGGGTTTTTGATTTGCTCTCACAAATTTTCATTCATGGCCCATAAAGTTATAAGATTCTGTGTAACTATATAAAGCTCATATCATTCAGGACAAATGCCGCAACATAAATTCCAGCGCTGTGTTTCTACCTTTTATATGATTTCAGGCTTTCAGAATTTTCTTACAGGGATAATGATCGCAAAACTGGAACTTGTTTATGCCATTTCTAGTTATTCCTCATGTTTTGTTGTTGTCATTACACAACTAGCTTCAATTTTTATATTAGTTTCTTGTCAACGTTCCTTCTGATTCCCTCTTCCATTCCCGGAAAGGAAAATTGAGAAAAACAAGGACGTACAGATTGCTATCAAGAAAAATAAGAATCAAGCACTCACTTTTTCGTCATGTTATGCTCCAATAATCTTAACAATTTGGCTCCAGAGCTTATAGCAGCAGAAATCAGAGGCCTTGAACACCTGTTCCTTGATTAGTTCTTTCAATGTGCAAATTCACCTGAGGGTAGTAGGACGAAGATGATATGAAAATCACAGAAATGGATGAGAAAGAAGATTGAGGAAACAAGAAAAGAAACAGTTTGCATCAAACCCTTTACGTTAAAGAGCTTGACAAAAAAAAAAAACAGGAAAACCATTTACCTGAAGTCAAGCCCTGGAAATCGAAATCGATCTTTGCTTGATGATTTTCTACTGCTATGAAAATCTTGCAGAGGTTGTCTCTGTTCAATCTGATTGAAGATTTGAACTCAAATTCGTTGTTGTTCGGAAAAATGTGAAAGAGTATAAAGATTTAGGGGTTATGCAGAGAAACTCTGGAATTGCTAAAATTTTGGATTGAATGGAGCTGGAAGCTGTTGAGCACTAACATACCTTTGGCGCCATTTTTAACTACCTTCTGACAAAGTTGAGTTTTTAACGAACTTTAGTTTTATAAAAAGTTACAAGAAATAATGATTAAAAAATTCAACTCAGTTCGTTCGGTTCAATTATAAAAATTTCAAGTCGTTTAAATTTTCAGTTCAATTTGTAACTTTATGGTTCGATTTATTTTAATAACTTTTTTTGTTATAAATTAGTCAAGTTTAGTAAATTAATAAGTTTTTATAAACTAAAATGAATTAATTAATTTTTATTTAACAATATATTTTTCAAATAAACTTTAAATTCAGGTAAGTACAATTTCTTTCAATCATATTTTAATTTCTTTAAATTTATTTAATCTTTAGCTGGTTTTATAATGTCTAATACCGGTTGAACTTTTTAAACAGTAAATTATTTATCTTACTGGTTTAACTTTTAGTCTATTTTTTTAAAACATTGATAAGAAATAAAAATTGAAGCCAAAATTTCTTTAAAATATTTAGAATTAAAAAATATATAACTACATAACAAATCCTAATCTTTTGATTAGGCTTTTGTTCTATCTATTAACTCTTGAATATTGATTTATGTTAGCTAATAATAGAATGATTACTATAACCGATTGATTCAAACGCTAACTTTTGTCATAATTTAGGTTTTTCTTGTGATTAATCTAACTGTTTTTATAAGAAAGCCCAAGTAAGGATGTCAATTTTAGTCGGCTCGATTTGGCTCAAGATCGTCCAGGTCATGGGCCAAAATAGTTTAGCCCGACTCAACCTAACCTGAACAACAAAAACGAGGCCATCCTTATTTTAAAAAAATTACGAAACAACGTTGTTTTGTAATTTTTTTAAAAGTAAGAATGGGCCGACCCGGCTGGGCCTTCTTGTGATCTATCCAACCACGGATCGGCCAGCTCCGTCCCATTAGGTCACAGATTGACCCGCAGGCCATCCAATCTAGAGTCGAGCCGGGCCAGGCCAGGGTTAACATCCTTACAATTACGCCCAATACTACAAAATACATGGACTGAGTTAAATCAGGTTTACTAATTTAAATTGAGTTTAACCGAGGTTTAAATCTATAATTTTTAAAAATTTTAAGTAGATGTTCGATCTTGCCTACAAAATGAAATGGACCTCCCTTTCAAATTCAATTTTGATTAATTATAAAAAATAAATTTAGCTCAACCAATAAATCTTAATTTTTAAAAGCTGTTTACAATTACACAAAATATAAATTATTTATTAAAATAATATATAGATATAAATTATTTATTAAAATAATATATATTTATTTTGAAATTATATTGTAATCTCGTACAGTAATATATGCAAAATATTGATCATACAAATAAAATAAAATAAGACAAATAACTATAAAATGTAGAATTTAATAAGATCTAAATAATACAACCTTATATAAATCCTAATTAATCTAAAATAAATATTAAACTACAATTATAAGTTACTTATAAAAATCTAATTTTTTTCTTTTCTTATATAATTCAAATTTGACTTTTAAATTTTTTAACTCAAATTTTAAAAGTAAATATTATTTATGAGTATATTTTTAAAACTCAAGCCATTTCTTAATTAATATTGGAGTATTATGTAAATTTTTAATTTACCCTTTTTAATAAGTTAATATTACATCAACAATTTCGCTAATACGTTAGTTCTGGAGAGGTCCAGCAGTACGTAATCTTACTCCTAACAATAAGTTAATATTGGAAAACTATAATTTTTTCGTTGAATTGTATTATGAAAAATGATTTTTTATGAATCAAATTTTTACATACTAATATTAAATTAAGTTCTTGTAATAATTTGTTTTTTTAATCTTAGATTAAGAATGGATGAAATTTAGAACGCACCCAAATAAATTAATTTTTGATTATCTTGATTAATACTACATTAATTTATATTGTACCATTATAATAAATTCAGAGGAAAGGAAAATTGTGAATTAATTATTGAATATTCAATAATTTTCCTAAGATTATATTTAATTGAACGTAAGATTTTTAATATGATAGAATATAACGATTTATAATAGAATAGAATGTAAATAGATGTAATGTTAGAAAATTGTTGTTCAGGAAGAATTGAAAGGTTCATAATGTAATATAATGAAATGTTGTTCAGATAAAGAGTTTATAATGTAATACAGTGTAAAGCTGTTTATCAATTTACATTTTATTTTAAATCCATAAAATTGAACGTTTTTTATTTTTATTGTTTATGATGAAATGAGATGTAATATAAAATTTTTTTCTTAAGTCCCATTTAATTATATTTATATTACATTCCGTACAATTTCATTAATAAACTCCAAAGAAAACAAGTCCGTAGACAACCTGTCGACGTGTAGGGTGTGGATCCGTTCATCAATTAACCAAATTAACGTATAGTAAACGACAGGTAATCAAAAGGAAAAGCCGACAACGGCCATCCCCGACCATGGTTATCCTACAAGGTATCAATAACCTCACGTCACCCTCAAGTTTCAGGAGCCCAAATCCATATAGGCCGTTTCTTTTGATATGATCAAATTTGCGAAGTCTCTCTCTCCATTTTCGCATAGAACTGAAACTTGTGTAGACCTTCAAGTTTGGAATTTTATCTTTTTTCTGGATTCGTAGTCCGAGGTTTCTTGTCCTATAGGTACGGTTCTTGTTTCTGCCAATTGGGTTTTCGTTAATTTTGTGTTATGTTTCATGGGTAGTCTTTGATTTAATGAGTGTGGCTGCATTTGGATAATGGGCGGCGTTCAGTTTTGGTATAAGTGTAGGAGAGATAACTCCAAGACAGGGCTCTGATTATAATTGACTAAGCAGAGTGATTTAGTAGTCTTTTGGGTTTTGTGATTCGTTTCAAGATTGGTGCACATGATCACGATTTGCTTGGAGGTGGTTGATTGCTGCACTTTTTGTTAATTTAGTAGAACACTCGTGTCATGTGTAATTATTGTAGTTTCTCTGATTTGTCTTCCTCAAAACTTCATAGGGTTCTTCGAGTAAAACTGATTGCTTTTATCTAGACAAGTGGTTTTGGATTATTAAGTACCCTTGTGATTGCTATTTAGGTCTGAACTGAGAGATGCAGAAAGAATATTGATAATGTTGATATAAACCACAGCAACTTCAAAGTGCTTAATGGCTAACTCAGCTGTTGCAGAGCAGCAATTTAAACTCCAATCAAAGATTATTGGTGCAGCATTCATCTTGGACATATTATCCAAATTGGAATAAATTGAATTAAAAATGGAAGAAGCACGAAAACCACTTCTATCTTCATATCTTCCAGAGTTCAGGTCCTCTCATAACACTGGAAGCCTTAATTTTGATGTAAATGGAAATCGTGGATCTGCCTTTCCAGGCTTAAAGAAAAGAGCTCAGGGACACGGAAATCGTTCATGGATTAAGATTGATCAAGATGGCAATTCAAAAGTTTTGGAACTTGATAAGGCTACTATAATGAGACATTGTTCCTTGCCTGCAAGGGATCTGCGGCTTTTAGACCCCATTTTCATTTATCCGTCTTCTATTTTGGGACGGGAGAAGGCTATCGTGGTTAATCTTGAACAGATTAGATGTATCATCACAGCTGATGAGGTTATCCTAATGAATTCCTTAGATAGATGCGTAGTTCAGTACAACTCAGAATTCTGTAAACGTCTTCAGACAAGGAAGGATCAAGCTGGTAAGGCTGCTTCTAAGATGTTTATAATAGACACATTACTGATTCTAGTGGGAGTTTAGACATTTAATTTCTTATGATTAGGTAGATTTACTAAAAAACTTGGGAAATAATTTTTGTCCTTGAGCATGAAATTATGTAGGAATATGCTAAAGCTTCAATATACAAATTCAAAAAGGCTTCCTGAAAGGAAAGCCTTAAAATCTGTTTCAATTCATTAGAAGGGGTGCGAATGAGCTATGTAAGAAAAATAATTCAAAAGCTCTAAAATTGCGGACCAAATAGAGTTATGTACTTGTTCACCCTTCAGTAGCAACAATTAATTTTCTCTTAATAGTAGGTGCTGAATTTTCTCATGATCACTTCTAATCAGTTTGGATTCTTTAATTCTAGGAAACTTAAACTACATAATTTACTTACTGTTGCTACTCATTTGATTCAGAGGACTTGCCATTTGAATTTAGAGCTCTGGAGTTGGCTTTGGAATTAGCTTGCATGTCCCTTGACTCCCAGGTATGCTTTATCTGCATGACTAGCTCCACATTTAAAAAGTCCTTTTAGTAGAAATGTTATTGTCCATGTTCATTGTGATAAATGGCTGTCTGAAGGTTGTCAATGCACAATCTGATCAAGTGCTTGGAGTTTTCATAAGTTATTTTATCTGTTGATGCAAAAAGAAGGAAGGGCTCTTTGAGAAGAGAGCTGAACTAATGATTCAGGGAGACATTGGCTGAACATAAATTTTGTTCCGTTTTTTTTTATCATCTCCAATTGAATGGCATGAAGATGGAGTAGTAGTCTTTTCACGATGCAAGACTCTTCAATATAAATTAAATGAAATACTAAATGTATGCAAGCCTGTGTAAGTAATCGTCGGTTCTTGGGAGCAAGAATTTGAAACAGATCCAAGTTTATCAATTTTCTGTGAACTTACGATATTCAAAAGGATCTACAGCCTGGTTGCAAGGCTCAAAATTTTTACGTTGCACTTTGTAATGGTGCCTGATTTGCATTTTGTAGCAATAGTCAGATCAGATTTCCATTTTGATTGTTATTTATCTGGTTTCAATTTCATGATTATTAAGACTGTCCAATATATTTGACCAAACTCTTGGATGGAGTCCATGTGTTAGTATTTTGGGCATCTTTTGAATTAGATCACATTAGGTGGCTATTGCTTCCTGTATTATTTTATTTCCCTATATTCTCAGCTCCTGCTAAGAAATCCTTCATATACAGTCACTTATCTTCACCATTCAACTCACGTCAGTAGTTACTCTTTCAGTCTTTTCTATAATGACCATGTTTTCTTTCCCCGAAGTCAGCCTAATATGAGCTGCAGTAACTTGTCAGTTGCTTACTAATTGATGATTCTTGAGTTTGAAGGTAAAAGAGCTGGAGATAGAGATATATCCTGTTTTGGACGAATTAACGTCATCTATCAATACTCTTAATCTGGAACGCGTTCGTAGACTCAAAGCACATCTCCTAGCATTGACTCAACGAGTCCAGAAGGTCAAAGCATTCCTCCTTTTGTTTTTATTTTTTCTTGTATGCAGCCACTTGCCATGTCATTTGATCTTAGATTCAAATTGTAGGTTAGGGATGAGATAGAGCATCTAATGGATGATGATGGTGACATGGCTGAGATGTATCTGACGGAGAAGAAACAGAGGTCAGAAGTTTATTCACCAAGTGGGCTATGTATTCAAAATGATGTCTCGAGTCAAAGACGAGTGGCTTCAAAATCTGCACCGGTTTCGCCAGTGAGAACAATAAGTGGCTGCCAAAAATTGCAGAGGGCATATAGCACTGTTGCTAGTATGAGTAAACAAGGGAGTCTAACAAGTTCATCCAGTTACAGTGAGAATATTGACCAACTTGAAATGTTGCTGGAAGCATATTTTGTTGCTATTGATAACACTCTCAGCAAACTATTCTCGGTGAGAGATGCTTTTCACCATAATATTTGTGAACTTACCTAAAATTTACATGGAAGCTAGGGGTTAGTTGAGAAAATTCTTGAAATTCTGGAGGGATAATACATGAGAAAAAAATATAGGCGAGTTAAAGAACCCTATTAATTGCAAAACTGACTGATTATATACAATTACATCTCTTTGATCTTAGCTAAATGAAATGACAATGGTTACAGGTCATATTGAATCTGTATAACATGCCATTTTCACGTAACATTAGTCAATGTTTCTATGATGGCTTACTAGGACAGGAATTTATTATGAATCAGATTTTACAATGCTTGTTTAAGCTTTTCTATTATTGTTGCAGCTCAAAGAGTACGTTGATGATACTGAAGTTTTGATAAACATTAAATTGGTAAAGTTAAAACTTTCAATTTCCACAATTTTCAACAGTATTTGGTTGTTAAAGAAATTTACAGTTAGTATTTCCTCGTATATCAACAGGGCAATGTCCAGAACCAACTTATTAAATTTGAGTTACTTCTTACTGCTGCAACCTTTGTGGCTACATTATTTGCGGTTGTGACGGGAGTTTTTGGGATGAATTTTGAAGCCTCCATTTTTGATTTCCCATATGCATTTAATTGGGTGATCATTATAACAGGTGCTGTAAGTGCTGTGTTGTACTTCTTATTATTGTTATATTTAAAGCACAAGAAACTTTTTCCACTGTAACTGGAGAGTGCAGTATGCTCTGATCAAGGATACTAGAGTTATTGCATTGCAATAGTGATTCTTCTGGAATTCTTTTATGGCCTTGCGTTCTTATTTTCCCTTGTCTAATATTGAATGAAGTTTAATTACTTCTACTATATCACTGTGACTCGGAGATACTGACATAATTCGGTCAATCGAAGAAAAACAAAAGTGCTAGGTGTGGTTACGGGGCAAATTCATGCCGTGTGACAATAGCCATGATCAGAAGTCATTTGATTGTTTCAGATCTGGAAAAGGAATTGGTGAAGATGGTGTGGCACTGAAACTACTAGGACAACTGCCTTGTATTTAATGTGTTGCATTCAGAAGAGCTCCTCCGATGGCTATTCCAGTTGGACCAATATAGTCTATTGAGGGGTAGTTAGTGTGTTTATGGAAGAATCTGTTGCAGAATCTTTATTCCTCCATTTCCAGTTGTTAGGTATCACTTAAGACAGGAGGAACAACAAGAATGACAGTCCATTCTTTGTTTGCCAAGTTGGCAGTATCCAGAGAGTAGAGGTGGGTCTATAATGGAACCTGAATCATTTCCATAAATCCATTTCATTTATAAGACTTATCAAATATATTGCATAATTCTCAAGTCATTTATAGTAACATTTCACTTAAGAGAGTTATATTTTTCAAAAGCTTTAACCAGGCAGGTAGGTATACTTTCCATTCAATTTCTCAATTGCTAATGCTGATCATAAAGGTGTGAACTTTATTTTCAGCTACCCTGAAACACACATTTTGTTCATTACATAACTTGTAAACCAGATTTTGATAAGTGGTGCCTAGATTCTAACAATGTACAAATGGTACTGTTCATTCTGGGTCAAATATAATTTCAGTGTTCATCTCAAATACAATAATCATCAAAATAGCTTTAATTCATCTTAATAGTCCTTCCTTTATATGCAAGATTTGATATGAATGGGAGCATAACCACTCCCTTGGGTGAAACATCTATTGCCTTGGGTTGACATTGAATATGCAAGATGTTTCGCTGACTTGTGGCCTATAAACATTATGATATAATTATACTTGCTTCCATCTATTCCCTGGTATGAACTTTGGAAATGTGTTAATAACAAGGAAGAATATGGAATGTGCCCGAGTGACAGTCTTCTTACTCAACTGCAAGTGTAGTGCAGATTAGTAGGCAAGATGGCTCAGATATTCCTAAAGTTGCTGTTTGAAGCCATAACCACAAAAGGTCTAAGAACAAATTCAACCGGTGAAGAGAACATTTTTCTGATGATTTAGTAAGAAATAAGAATGGTGTGGAGGGAGGAAGGTGTTATTAGGAAAAATTATGGACTATAACAGTTCTGTAACTCTTATATGACCATATGAGTTCTGAACAGGAAAATGGAAAAAGAAAATAAAGAACAAGTCAAACTACAGTGTGGATCACTAAACAAGGTAACATCATTATCCATCTTCCTTTTTCATTTTTAGAATAGAGTAGTATGTACATACATTTATACATACATATCAATCAAATGATTAATGCCCGGATCACTAGATGAGGACGTACATTTGATCATTATCAACTGTTTGAGGGTTTGATGTAGTGCTGAAACTAAAGACAGATGAGATGCCAAGCTTCTTGTGCTTTGCAGAATTATGTGTCACACGGTTGTCTTGTGCTCGTATCGTAGGATCTAAGTAATTCACCATTGATAGCTACTTGTAAGATTCTGGACTTGAGCCTGCATAATTGTTGAAAAGTCTTCATGTGAGTTATATGCAAGTAAAAACATCTAAACCTTCTGATGTTACAGCAAGTGGTTTTACATTTCTCCCAAACTTTGAAGATATGACTCGAAATCATTTCCAGTGTTCCTTTTAGAAAATTTGGTGAGTGGGGTAAGAATTTAAGTTCAAAACAGGAGTGGGACTTCAAAGGATTTTAGGTTAGTGTTTAGCTATAAGGACAACTTACAAACGGTAGTTGACAGAGGAAACTGATATAATGAAGTTGTTCTTTGCCTCCAAATCAAGATGCTAGAGTTGTGCTTGGGCAACTATCCACAGTGCAGGCCAGGATATCCCTATAATCCCTGGATATTCTAAAAGAGTCATAAACCTTTCCATCTCTGCTCTTCTTGTACTCAAATAGGAGATTGGAATGATCAAACGCGGTAAGTTTTACGAATCCATGATCATAGTCTCTGTATAAACTCCAAGATGTTGGGACTGAGGTAAATTCTGAAAGTGATGCTCCTGCACCACCAGCTACCACATGTATCGTCCCATTTAGTGCTCCAGTATAATAGTGTTTCTCTTTGCTGGTGCATGTGTTCTGCAGAAAAGTAAAATGGGAAAGCCTATAGTCAGCGAAAGGGATTGAGAGGCAACGTGAACAAATAACTTATTTCTTTTCTGCTTGCAACTTGCTCGGTAAACAAGCTGAAACATGCCATTATTTGCATGCAGATCTATGGTTTAATAACACTTATAACAGTAGCTCAAAAAGCAGAAAAGAAACCCTCAAAATTTGTTCATATACCTGATAAACGGGGCACGTCCTCTCATAGTTGTGCACATGACCAAACATGGCGATGTCAACCTTATATTTTTGCCAGAGCTTCTGAAGGCTTTCCCTTCCCATTGGTTCCTCAGTTGATCCTTCTAAAGCATAATACAGGCAAGAAGAATAGCCCAGTACTCGATGTGCAAGAAAAATTAGCCATGGCTGTTTTTGTCTATCAACTGAACTTAGGCAGTGTTCAATAAACTTATATTGCTCTGATCCTTCTCTCCAATCATGTTCTGTGTCAGCTATGCAGAACCGAAACATTCCGTAATCAGTGGAGTACCTGAAAAGATCACTTATGTTATCCACTATCCAGCACATCAACAACAAAGAGAAGAATGGATCAAGACACCATAGCTTAGTTGCTATAGAATGTTGATATGCAACACGGAACCTTGATGTGGTTGTTTTTCATGTAAGATGGTTTAGACTTTCTTCATATATTAAGTGGATAGAGGGACTGTCAGAAAAGTGAGAATTTGTATGAATATGCATCTGATCAGTAAACTGCACTTAGAAGTTGGCCCCATAACCATAAACTAAAGCAACATAATAAAATTAGATGCCTGCATGAAGGCTTGGACATTTGCAGAAGTTCCTTTACCAGAACTTTTCTCTGTTTTCTGCAGGGACATAGAACATAGTCTCAGCCAAAACACCACATTCTCCCCCAGAATCCATGCTTTGATAGAAGGATCCTGTCCCCGGCCAGTCACGCTCGTGATTACCACTGCAAGGACAACCCAACAGTTTTTGTACCAGCTGAAGTAATATTCAACTCTATGATAATTGTCTCATGACGAACCTGGCAATCATGTATGGAATGGTTGATGCAATGGGCTCAATTTGTGCGGTAAATTGGTCCCATTGTGACAGGTATCCATTTGCATAGCATATGTCTCCGATGTGAAAGACGATGTCAATGTCTTCCAAGTCTTGGATGAGCTGCTTGGTAGTGTTTAGAGAGCCAGGTTGAAAATCATTGTATTCACTAGAACCATCAGCTTCACCCTGCAGAGTTTGTTAACTACATTAAAGATTGCATACTGATAAAGGCACTACAGCTAATAAACATCTAGAAGTTGGGGAAAGTTTTGTTAAACATTGATGTCTGATAAACTTTTTGGTACACTGGAAAGCATTACTATATCCTTAACCTATCTCTCACCCCCAAGCACCTACCAGGTTCTGAACCCTGGCAGATCGGGAGATGCTCCTGCCTCCCAATCGTCACCCCAAACCCCAGTGTGTGATAATAACCTTCATAATATACAAGGATTGGCACCTAATAAAGTGTAATACGTAAGGCATTTGATGACATAATCATACATTCGTACATTAGAAGTTACCCTAGATGAGATCATTGCGACACAGGACAATTCAAGACAGTACAAACCTTCCCCATGTCACCAAAAATAACTACTCTCTGGAGAGAGTTTTGACCAGGAAAAGGAGATGATCTAAACTGATACTCTTGACTCCAAATATATGTACCATTGAACAATTTGTGCCCCAGCTTGTACACATATCTGCAGAATTCATATGGAGTTGCATAAGGAAAGCTACAGTTCTAAGCTAATTACCAAGTCTGCATGCTGAATTACTGGAGATGATGATTGATAGATTGTCTTTAAATGCTATGAGTTTCCCACTTCTTCAAAACAGCTTAGAAGTTTACTCTCTCACAAAATTAAAAAATCGCTGAAAATGCATAATTTGTTTTGAGTGTCCTGTATATATATATATATCACGAATCTTCTGTACCAAAGCATGTTAAAGCTTATCTAGTTTCTGTATGCATTTTTAACATAAAATGGATCTTCTCCAACAACACATATCAGCTGATATTCTTTTGATAAAACCCAGATGAGTAATTATCAATCTAAGAATGCATATAAGTAATCAACACATACAAAACAAGATTGTCTAATTGGAGTATGGAATTAAAAAAAATACACTCTGTTGGGCCACAAGTCCTTCAAAAAGCTAGTATGTACATATCCAGGATCACGCCAGCCAACAGTCCTTGCTGGTGCACCTATGGAGAAGATGTTGGTTGGGAATGTAAAAGACAGGTAAGCAAACATTTACAGGTTAGTAAATGACAGAAAAATTCAATAGGAAAAATTAGGATTGTGCTGAATGATGTTATGAATAGCAAATACATCACACCATTATACGGTACCAATTTAGAGTTCAATGGAGATTCTGAAGCAGAAAAACCTGAACCCTAAGGCAAATATTAACTTTTTTCTGTTTTCCCACTTGTTTGTCACTCTTTGGGGGCAAAGACAAATGCTTACTTAGATACTTGATGATCTGCTAGAGTAAGCTACTTAGGCAGCAATCGCCTGAATGCTAAGTTGACATTTGCTAAGTTGCATATATTTCTTCATAATTTCTCAAAAAATTCGGTGCAGAAGAGGTAAATAAATCGTGAGTTACCCACCGCACATGCTGCTACGATCAAAAGTCAACGTTCCAGCAGCGGAACGGACAGGTTCACCACCCTTAGATCTCCATTCAACAAAAGGTTCTGCTTTATTGATCCCATATCCACTTGTCCATGTTACAGTCATCTAAGCATCAGAATGGAAATGTAGAAACTCAATGAGAAATTGTAAGCTCCAATCTATATGATCAAACACAGAACGATGCATAACCTTAATAGTGCTACTACGTCAACTCTTTCTGGAGTTTATACTCAGTAGATGCTAGACATGAACTCTATTCTGAGCATATAAACCACGAGCTTTCAGAATCACAAGTGAGGAGAAATTTGACTTACTTCATCCCATTCTTTCCCTTGTGCCAAGCGTGGATACAGTGGCGCATTTGGATTTGAGAAAGTTACTTTATTAGACACAGCAACCAGCTTTGGCTTTTATATCAGGACAAGAAGGGAAAAAAGCAGTCACAAACTGTACTGAGAAGTTAGTGTATAAGAAACAGCCATAATGTCTAGCGTCTGCAAAAAACATATGATCAAGAAGTAGCAACTAGAAAAGAAGACATGGACAATAACAGCTGAAATATGTCGATGCATATTGGAAAAGAAGAGAATTGTAAACAGTTAATGAATAATCAAGAATTTACATTGAAAAAACCACCAGTAAATAGTCCAAAAGAGAAGTCTGATCTCTGGTTGATCAACTGCAGCTTCAGCAATCCTTTCCCTGTATATTTGTACTTGGGACTTGAGTAGTTGGCATACTGGAACTGAAGAAAAACAAGATCATTATAATCTTAAAACTGCAGAGTTTACTAGAATCCTTACAAAGCTTAAAAAAACAAACTATAGAACTGTTTTCAAGATCAAGAACCTTAATAGGAGCAGAACACAACAGTGGTGGAAAAGTTCTTGGACTGTCCCAGGGGCATGTGGAAGCACTGAACATTTGCAGTCGTTTTCGATACATGTTAGACTTAAATGATTAAAAGATTGCACAACTGTAAGTAGCAATGTGAACTAATCACAAATCAAGATATACAAATTGGGTTTTTCACAGAAGTAAAATCTGTGCTGAGGATATAAAGTACCTGAAATTTGCAGGAGAAAATACTCCAATCCAGTCATCGACTGATGGGCTTGTAGAGCTGTACTCCACTGTCACCAACTCTGGATTCTGTCCCTGAAGCATTTGAACATTTTGATTTCTGCTTAGCCATTAACAAAAAAGACATGACCCCAGATTCTTTTCCAGGATTGTTAATCAGCATATCTTTCCATGGAAACGAAATCTAATCATAAGAAAGCCTGATGAACCACCAAATGGAATATAGAGGCTTATAACCAAACTCACTCTCAATCCAAGAACAGAAGGAGAGGCTTTGACATAAGCACGATCACTGAGAGCAATAGTCGTCTCGTGTATAGCAATTTTCGATAATGGATGATCCCCATGTGATCTTGCTCGATGAAGAATCGAAAGAAAAAGTAACAGCAAATTTGCAGAGATGACCAATCTCGCTCCTTTCATCTCCACCTAAAAGTCAACACTAGACAAAGCAGAGTTCAGAACCAGAATAACTGCGGTACCGAACTTGGGAGTTTCTGTCGGAGCTTGGTGAGGTAGTTCTTACTTGTGGATAAGAACAGTATCTACAAATTGACAATGTAAGGCTTGGGAGTTCTACGAAAACTTGGAATATCCCAAGAGAACATTCAAGTTGTTATAATAGTTTAACTTCCATTGGACACGTTGTGTCTGAACAATGATTGCAGATAGGACAAGAATCAACGACATCAGTTTGCAGTTAAAAATCTCATCCTTTTTTTTTTTCCCCCTTTTGTTTCTCTGATTGATAACTCAAAACCTTTTCAGCCAGAATAGTTTATCTGATAAAGACCAGTCATTTACGCAGAAAGGTGGCGTATTTAATCTTAGAAGACATAGAACATCTACGGAGGATTGTCTACCTGAACAGGTTTCTCAGAAAAAAGATGTGTGCTAATTATAAGGTAAAAGCCCTTTTCATATCAAGTTTTTTCGAGGAAAACAAAGAGAACAAAATTCTATACACAATCAATTGTTGTCCAGTTCTCAAAACAAGCACAGTACTTTTTAAGGGTGTGAATCTGTGTGAATTGTTTAAGAACCTTGTGAACATTGCAATAATGCAGAAAACTGGAAAGCAGAAAGTAGTTATTTATTTGCAGCTCCACAATGTTCTTAAGCAGTCAGTAACACTTATGGCCTGGAAGAAAAATTTTGCATAAAAAATTCATGATGCTAAGGTCGAGCTCGGACAGCTATCTACTGTGCACGCTAAGATGTCCCTGTAATCCCTTGATATCCTGAAAGAGTCGTAAACCTTCCCATCACTGCTCTTTTTGTACTCAAGCAACAGATTGGAGTGGTCAAACGCTGTGAGCTTAACAAAACCGTAATCAGAATCTTTAAAATAACTCCATGTCGTGTTGAGGGATGTAAAGTTAGCAAGATGTGCTCCTCCTCCACCAGCTACCACATGTATGGTACCATTTAAGGTGCCCTTGTAGTAGTGTTTCTCTGTGTTGGTGCAAATATTCTGTAGAAATAAAAACAGCAGCAAGTTCCAATGTCAGGTTGAAAGTAACTATTTTGAACATAACTTGGGTTACAGATCAGTTGATTACTACCAAAGTATAGCAGATGCAGATATTCACCAACAATAGAAACAGTTTTACCATCCTGTAATAGTATGAACTCACCTTATCAGAAGCAGTTGGCAGTCAAAATATAGGAATGGATCATCTCATCATTCACATATAGTTACTAAGGATGCATGGTAAACCTGACTTTAGTGATGGGGTTCTATGTTATTGAAGATGCATCCCCACATGAACTGAAAGTGCAATGGCATTTCAAACTCCATAAAAGATTATGATAACTTGTTTATGCTGCTATCGGAAATTTTCCCGAGAACTACCTACCTATTATCATCTGATTGAGGGTGCTTTGTACCAAAGACGGCAAGTCAAATGAAGGTGTGTTCAAGTAAGGTTCTAAGGTAATAATCATACCAAAGGAGAGATACATCATTATGAACTTCAAGTATCATATTCATTTACTAGCAACTACTTCAAGCAGACATGACCTGCTTATCAGAAGAAGATGGAAAGACTAATATTCACTTAAAGCAATAAGAAGCCAATTTTCAGTGTACCAGTTTTTAACAGCTAGCCTACACCCCAAGAATATTTTCGAGCAAGCAAGCTTAAAATAAGCCATTAAGCAGAATAGTACAACTTAAGTCGGGGTTATTAGTCAATGATAAAAGATACTTGGGCAAATTAAAGCAAAGATAGACAATTGACTTGCTGGAAGTAATGAATGTACCTGGTAAATGGGACATGTCCTCTCATAGTTGTGCACATGGCCGTAAAAGGCTATATCAACCTTATATTTCTGCCAGAGCTTCTGAAGGGCTTCCCTTCCCATTGGCTCCGCGAAAGATCCTTCATTAGCATACTGATCACCAGAAGAATAACCAAGTACCCTATGTGCCATAAAGATCAGCCATGGTTGCTTTTGTCTATCAGCAGTAGCCAAGCAGCGCTCAATGAATTCGTACTGCTCTGTTCCCTCCCTCCAATCATGCTCTGTATCAGCTATGCAGAAGCGGAACATACCATAGTCAGTAGAATACCTGGTGAAAGAGGAAATTTCCAATATCAGTTCCCCCGAATTTGCAAAGCAATGATCAAAGGAATATGCACGTATTGAAACCTCTAGCTTTCTGCTCTATGAAGCCAGAACACTAGATGACAAGTTCTGCTAATACGAACATCAGCAGTGACCACATTAAAAAATGAATTTCAACTAGAATAAATTAAACAAAATCAGTTCATTCACACAAAAGAATGAAGTTACAGGGGAGGAGTGGGTATCAAAATTTTCCAGCTAGTGAATGAAAAATTACAAATCTAGTAATATGACCATTTAAAATCGAAAGAATGCCATTTTTGTAGCATTTAAATTATGAATATTAAGTTCTCTTATTGAAATTCCCTTACCAAAATTTGCCCCTGTTCTCTGTAGGGGCAAAAAACATTGTTTCAGCCAAGACACCACATTCTCCTCCAGAGTCCGTGTAGCCATAGAAGGATCCTGTCCCTGGCCAATCACGCTCATGGTTTCCACTAGAAAGAAAAATCACCTCTCCAGGTAAGATGAATTGCAAGGCTAATACATGATCAAGTATGTATTGACTAATAAAATGACAAACCTTGCAATCATGTAGGGAACGGTTGATGCAATTGGCTCAACCTGTGCAGTAAATTGATCCCACTGTGAAAGATATCCATTTGCATAAGTTATATCTCCAATGTGGAACACTATATCAATGTTCTTCAAGTCCTGAATAAGCTGCTTAGTTGTGTTAAGGGAGCCATGCTGGTAGTTATTGGATTCATTCGAACCATCCACTTCATCCTGCTAGGCAATATCAAAAAAAATATTCACATTTGGAGAAATACATTTAGAGTGCACTGTACAATTAGCTACTCCAAATGGGGTATGCTTTGTTATGCATCATTAAAGCGAGGTCACCTATGGAAGAAAGAACTATGTTTACATGCAGTTCAAACCTTTCCCATGTCACCAAAAATGACGACACGCTGTAGAGAACTTTGACCAGGATATGGAGATGCTCTAAATTGATATTCTTGGCTCCAAACATATGTACCATTGAACAGCTTATGCCCTAGTCTGTAAGTATACCTGCAAAAGGAATGAAATAGAGAAAGATTTCATAAGTGGATGAAACTATTAATGGATTTTCAAGCTCAGAAATCCATATGAACAATTCCAAAAATCCAAATAATCTAAAAAAAATGATACAACTCATCTTTTAGGTTACTGGATTAACAGAAAGAAGCAGAAAGAAGCTATAATTTATCCTAAAGAGAAACATACAGCATTTCTCCAACGTACAAAATGAACAAATAAAGAAACAGTAAAGATGGGTAACTTCATAAGAAAATTATGGTGGATTGCCAATTAAATGAGCCAAAATTGTCTTCAGGCATACATCAAGACATGCACAAAAACGTTATGAAAATTATAGAACCTTCACCAATAGAAGTCGTGTAAAAAAGTAATAGAAAGGCTTATTTATTATAGGAATACTAAGGAACAACTTACTCAAGGTTGGGCCACAACTCCTCTAGAAAGCTAGTGTGTATAAATCCAGGATCTCTCCAACCCACTGTCCTTGCTGGTTCACCTGCTCTTATGCAATTGACAAGATGAGTTATCCGTGCCTATCTAAAACAAACAACTTAAGAATAAGCTTTGAGAGGTGAAATAAAAACTGAAATGAAAAGGGAAACAAAAGTATTCACATGAATTGTCCAATTAGAAGACAAAGTTCACAAAATATAACATTAAAGTGCTGAGCAATCCAATCTATCAATTACACTGCTATATCAATCGATTTTCTCTTCTAGATCAGACAGCTTCCTCCAATATCCAAGATATAGTGTAATGTTAAGATGTAATAAGATAGTCACCCACCACACATGGTTCTACGACTAAAAGTCAACGTTCCAGCTGGAGAGCGCTTCAGGTTACTTTTCTTAGGACCCCATTCAACAAAAGGCTGTGCTTCACTTATTCCGTAACCACTGGTCCATGTTACAGTCATCTGCAATACATATCCATAGCTGTATTATATCCCTGGATGAGAGAAAAGAAACTAGGATAACATATTTAATGGTCCCCGAATTTCAGCTTATTACAAGTTTGCTGTGTTATGAACAGAGCCTATAGAACTTCTGTATTCTTTTGTGCATATCATCACTAAACTTGTAGACAATATAAAAGCCTTGGACTTACTTCATTCCATCTCTTTCCCTGAGCCAAACGGGGATAAACTGGTGCTTTTGGATTACTGAAAGCAACTTTGTTCGATGCTGCTACCAGTTTTGGCTGTTAAGAGAGAAGAAATAGATACAGAAAAACATTTTGGATTAATGAAAGCAACTTTATTTGACACTGTCACCAAATTCAGCTGTTGTGCAGGAAGAGATAAGTAGAAAAACACAGCACAATCAAAAGTCTACTTGAGAAAACTGATGAAAAGTGTCCACTCTTCTCTAAATTTTTGGAAGTCACCACAAGAGGAACCGTGCTTGCCTCTGCTTGATATGAATACTATAGCTACTGAGTAGAGGTCCACAACTTTTCAAACGATTTTACCATTGGCCCCCTTCATATTCATAATTTCTTGGATCATCTTTAAATAGATAATTACACTAAGCTTCCCTTCTCAAGTCCACTAAGCTTAAATATGTGATGGAAGCTTACCAACATTCAAGTTAAAATGGATAGGAATTCCAATGTATGGTACAGTCGCAAGACTATAAAGATAAATGCTGGAAAATCAAACAGTGGGTGCATAGTGCAAAGGACAACCAGAGCTTTAAAAAAAAGAGCGACAAGGAGAAAATAATTGGCAGAGAGGCACTAATTTACAAGAGCTTTGAGGTTCTTGACTTTACATTTTGTAGTTTCTCAATGGACCACATTTTTATAGCAGTGGAGAAAATGAAAATTTGATGCAGGAACAAAACCATGTAAGAAGTATAAGAAAATCAACAATGTGTCTAGCTTTGCCTTTGGTTCCCTGCCATTTGTTTAAAGCCTGTTATCATTCATAATCTCCAAATATGCAAACTAAAAAGTAGAAGACGGAGAAAAGGAAGGGTCGTACATTTGATAAACCTCCAGAAAATAGTGCGAAAGAGAAATCTGATCTCTGGTTAATCAGCTGAAGCCTCAGTGATCCTTTTCCTGTATCTTTGTATGAAGAACTACTATAGTTTGCATATTGATACTGCAACAGAAGAATGAGTTTATCATGTAACTTTGTACCAAACCCAGGTCAATCATGGAAAAGCTATGCAGAAGAACCTTAATAGGAGCAGTACACAAAAATGGAGGAGAAACCCTTGAGCCTGTTGGTGTGCAAGTCGAGGCACTGAAATTGAAACAAACAAATGAAACCAACTTCCAGCTAGAAGTTAGAAACAATTACAACATTGTGAAGGTTGAGCATTGTCAAAGCCAAGAAGGTCCTTTTGCAATTCAAGGCAACCTCTATCTACCTGAAATTGGCAGGCGAAAATACTCCAATCCAATCATCATTCGACGGATTCGGAGAGTGGTAATCCAACATCACCCATTCCGAGTTTTGTCCCTGAAGTAGGACCGGGAGTTTAACAATCAGAGAATAATTTATTTCCTCACACCAGGGAGTGTCAGCTAATTCTTCAACAACACCTACCCCTCAACCCAGAAAACAACAGCCTAAAGATAAGGAACAAACGACAGCCACTAGCTAAGCAATCTAAGTTTTACCATTGTTTCAGGGAGCAAAAGGATAAGGTAAACTAGAATCAAACAGCTTACGTGCAGTCCCAGAATTGTAGGAGAGGCTTTAACGTAAGCCTTGTCATTAAGAGCAAATATTGTCCGATGAACAACAATTTTAGATAGCGGCTGAACTCCATGAGAACTTGCATCTCTAAGAGTTGCAAGAACCAAAACAATCGAAAAGATAAGCCTCAATCCTCCCATTCCCAGCAACTATCTGAGACAAAATTTAGAGAACTTAACATAAAGCAAAGAGAAGAAAATTCAACCAATAGAAACAAAGAGGCAAACCCAAAAACAGCTCACAAATCCGAAAGGATCATGCATTGATCATATAAGAAGCTCAACTACAGAAAGATCAACAGCCAACAGAGAGCTAGAAAGAGACTGACCCTGACGTCAAAATGAGCTCAAAAACAGCTCAAGACGTATACTTTAAAAAGATTTAAATGCCATTGTATACAAAAACAGTAAATTGACCGTCAAGAAATCAGGAATAAATAGTAAGAAGCAACAACCTGCAGCAAGAACTAAATTGGCAGTCAAGAAAAAGAAGAAAGCTCAAAACTTTAGGGGGTCTATGATCATTCAGACTAAGCAAGTGGAAGACGAATGAAGCACAAGGAAGAAGATTAATGTCCAAACTCCAAACTATGTCTCAGGAGTGAACTGGAAGGCCGATTTTGTAGATAATAAGAAATCTTACATACAATATAAACGGAATCTTCTTCCAGAGATTCTGGTCAATGTCCGATTAGTAACGTAAGTCAACGATCGAAAGCGACAAGCTGAAGATAGATTGAGTTGGCACATAACACGAGGCGGCTGTTAGAAATTTGGATTTTCATGTTATGAAAATACCTTAATTTCCTTTTTTATAAAATATAAAAAAATTTAAATAAGTTATGATATTATTTTAATCTTAACGTTATTAAAATAATATTTATTAAATTTGAATAGGTACAAAGGTGATATTAAAAATAATAATACTTAAAATATATATATTTAAAAAAATATTTTCAAAAATAATTTACTGTTTTAGTCCAATTATTTAATTATGACATAATATAAATTAAATTGATGATACATATTGACTAAAATTTGATAAAATTTTAATTATGTTATAATTTAAAATGTTATTAGTAATATTTTAAAAAGGTTAAATTAATAATTCATATATTAAAATTTGATAAAAATTAATTGTGTTAGAGTTTAGAACGTTATTAATACCATTTTACAAACGTTAAGTTATAATTTAAAATCATAAATAATAGTAGAAACTAATTTAAATTTTAAAAAAATGCTAATAAGCAATTTGTATTTTTTCTTTAGCTATATATTATTTTTTATCAATAATCCTTTTTTTCATTCCATTAGAGAAATGATAATTTTGTGGGACAAAAGTTTTCTAAAAATCATAATTGTAGAAGAAAAATAGAAAAAAGAAATCATTCCGTTCAAGGTTAAAAAGGTTCACTCGATATTAAACTGTCACTAATTAAAGATTAAATAAAATTAAAAGAATTCAAAAAATAATTAAAGAAGATCATCCTTAAAAATTTAAAATTTAATTAAAAATTAATAAGCTTATAAAAACGATTAGTTTGCACAAACGGGTTAGTTTTTAACAACAAAATTATTAAACTAATTCTAATCGGAAAGTTAAAAATTGAATCAAAAATTGATTGGTTCAAGATTTTACTGCAGAACTGGTTAAATCAGTTCGATTTTTAAAACATTAATTATTTAACGTGATTTCTTATATTATGCCTGAGTTAGTTGACTAGGGATGTCACTTTTGATTCGGGCCACTCTGTCCGCCCCTATTTTGGCCAAGGCCACGGGCTGGCCAAGGCCATTAATTCAAAAACGACATCTTTTTTACCTTTTTTAAAAAATAAGATAGGTCGATTGTTCCGGCCTACCCATGGCCCTTCGGGCCATGAACCGGGTCACGGGCTAATCTATCCTGACCTGTCGAGTCACGGGCCGATCTATCCCAACCTGTCGAGCCACGAGCAGAGCCACAGGTTGGCCACAAGCTGACCTATTCCGACATGTCGAGTCACAAGTAGAATCACAGGCCACCTAACCCATGATCGGGCCCGGCGAGTCAGGTGCGGCCAGGGTTCGAACCAGTCTATTGACATTTCCAAAGTTGACAAGTCCAAGGGATCTATCTGATAAAATGGTTATTTTGTCCAATATGATAGTATAAAAATATCTCCGTTTCTATATTAATATCTCATATTTTGACATTACAAAAAGTTGTACTAGACAAATGCAAATATACAATAGAATATTCCTTGGAATTTTACTTTTTCTAGGAAAAGCACGTAAAAGTCAAACACACAGGCCCACTTGGTTAATCATGTGTCAACGTCTTGCCGTTTTTGTCAAAGGCTGTAACGTGAGAACGTATCCAAAGTCATTAACTCTTGAAGCCACCCACTTAACTTCCTTCCAGAGGCTTGCTAAAATTAGTTCAACTTTATCTAAAGTATCAACAACTTATCCAAAAAATTGTTTTCCTAAGAAAAGAAAAGAATTGAGTTTATGGGATAAATGGATTTTTTTCTTTGTTGAATTAATGAATTATTTTGATTCTATGTTGAATTGGTAGGTACATGCATTAATTAACTGAAGATTTTCGTAATGATGGTCGTCCATAACAAATTCGACCGGAGTTGATCGAGTTTTAAATTAGATTTAAATTTTTATTCAAAATTTTAAATTTCAAATTACATTCAAACTTGGATTGCTTGGTCCAGCTCGATGTTTGACGCCCAAAAATTTTAAGTGAAATGATGTGTTTTTTAATAAAACTAATATTTTAAAAACCGAATCATAAGTTAAACTAGTAAGACAAGATGTTTAAAGTTTCAAAGGTTCAACCAATATTACATCGTCATCGAATCGGCTAAAGATTTAACAAAATTAAAGAATTTGAGACTATTGAAAGAGATTGTTCTTATTCATCAAAGAATTTGAAGTTTAAATAAAAAGATATTGTTAAATAAAAAATAATTGATTTATTTTGATTTATAAGAACTTGTTAATTAAAGAAAATTGACTAGTTAATTAATAAATTTATTAGTTTTTAACAACGCGAGTTATTAAAGTAAAGTGAACCAAAAAGTTGAACAGTTTAAGATTTTTACGATTGAATTGATCGAATCGGTTGGATTTTTTAATTATTGAATAAAAGATGACACTTTTTAATTTATATATTTATATTTATATTTAATCAGGCCCAATAAGGTTTCGGACCACCTAAACCTATTCAAGCTTGGGCTCTGGCCTTTACCCTCAAACACATTTTTCAAGGTAAAATTAGGTTAAGTGGGCTCATGGTTAACGTAGACCGTTGTCAGCTCTGACATCAAAGTACTAAAATATTTCCAGGAAAAAAAGCCAAAATTTTAGCTAGACTCTTAACATTGGGTGTAATAAAAACAATCCAATTTTTTATAGTTATCACAAATTCAATTTCAAATTGGTAAAAGTCTTATTCTCATCATGATTATATTAATTTTTGGTAATGTAGACGTTTTAGTATTATATATAATAAACGAGCATGAATTGTATAGAATTTCATTATATAGTATTATATAATAGGAAAATTGGCTGAACTATAAAGTAGGCTTTTATGTTGTTCAATGTTAATATAATATTATATATTGTACATATGAAACTTTTTATTAAACGCTTTCAAAAACTTTATATATAATAAATGAGCATGAATTGTATATAATTCCATCATATAGTATCATATAATAGGAAAATTGTTTAAACTATAAAGTAGACTTTTATGTTGTTCAATGTTAATATAATATTATATATTGTGCATATGAAACTTTGTATTAAACACTTTCAACAACTTTATATTAAGTATTATTAATAACTTTATTATGATTTGTTCAATATTAATGAAATGTTATGTAATGATTATAAATGGGATTGCAATGGTACAATTCAACCATATAAGTTTTTTTTATATTTCAAAATAGAACCTAAATTGACTTATGCAATCAATAAGCAAATATCTTTAACAAAGTGGACTTTAATTATGTGAGATATAGACATATATATCAGATAGGGAAGGATCTAGGGTACCTTTAAGTTGACAAGATAAACTATAGGATATTATGTTTCAAATTTAGTGTTTTAAGACTTGTTATATAAAATGGCTGTTGTATTAGGCTAATCAACCTGATAAAAATCATAGAATGGTTAATATGTATGTTACAGATAATCTAGATATACAATTATTTGCACCTGACATATTTGCCTATAACTGGAGGAGAGAAGATTGTTAAGGAAAATGATAAACATATTAGAAGTATTTTTGAGGAAGAGGGTGGATATAAAAGTGAATTAAAAGTGAGCAATCTTAAAACAACAACATAGCTATAAATGTAAAAGAATCATAAAACTTCTTTATTACAATTTAAAAATTATACATTTACTTTAAAGTCATAAAGAGATGATGAAGGCATTTGAAACCAATATCTAGGTTTGGAAGCTTGTTTCTTAAAGACAAATTTATAAGGCTAGTTGCTAAGTGCAATTAGGAGGGATGTATCAATTGATGTGGGTTGTTATAAATATATAAAACACTAACTTATAGAGTTAGTTTATAAATCTCCTTGCATCTAACCTATAATTAAAGAATGGAGAAAGATTTATAGTAATATATGATATGTAAAAGGAAACTTGTACTTAATATTGTCGTTTGATTTAAATATTAACTTTATATTTAGATTGACTTAATTTGTTTTAACTATTTTATCGGTTAGTAAGAGATGTAGAGGTGACATTACCAAATGCATTACATCGAATGTGCGCTACACATATTTACTATAATTAGCATAAGAACTAGAGTGAAAATGACTTTAAAATGTAGTTTCAAACTTGTGCATGGTCTACTTATGTAGAAGATATCAACGAGCAATTTATGAGGCTAAACAAAATTAAACTCAATCTTATACGAATATCTAAATAAGAGGTGAATAATAGATAATTAATCATTTAGATCCAAATATCTTAGTTGACGATAATATAAGTGAAATATTCAATGGATGGTTTTTGCCTGACGAAGAAAAATCAATAATTAGTATACTTGAAATAATAAGAACCATAGTAACAAAAAGGCATATAAACAATAGACAATATATATGTAGATGAAAAAACAACATTGCACCAACAGTTGTAAGTAATCTAGAAAAAGAAGTAAATGCAATACAATAGAGAATAGTCTGAAATGGAGATGAGGTATATAAAGTTTTAAAGGGAGATAAAAAACACATTATTAAAATTGGTAAGAAATAAATATGTAATTACAAAGGCACGTGAGCTATATGGCTACCATTTAAACATGTCATCTATGTTATTGAACACTTTAGAAAAAGGTTGAGATATGTATAGATGATTGCTACGTTAAGGCCTGGTTCCTTAGTGCTTATAATCATATGTTACAGCCTATAAAAGGTATTACTTTTTGGGCAACAACTGATTATGAGCAAATATGCTCACCATCTAAAAGATTTATGTTAAGTAGATCCAAAAAGAGCAAGAAGAAAAAACAAAATTAAGCTAAAGAATGTGTGGCATCCAAACAAATTATCTTAAAAGGGTCAAGTGTAAAAATGTAAAATTGTAATAATTTTGTACATAACTCAAGGTAATAAATCAAAGAAGCCCAAAAATATCAACAAAACTATCTTCAAATGTGAATGCCTTTTATTTTGAAAAAAAATATTTGCAAGTATGTATATGAATAAAATGTGAGTGACTTTTATTTGGCATATTTTGTTCAAGTCATTAACTTAGATTATATTAGAGGTCCAAACGTTGCAAACGAGACATCATCATAGGTGTATGAAATGAAAATGTTGTGCTATTTGAAAAATGCTTCACAAGTGTATGTTCATTGACTTTTATTTGATTGTCGTATTGCTAATATATGTTATTCATGTTAACAAGATATTGTTATACCTAGTCAACAAAGTAATAATGCAAGTTTCATCTATAATATTTATTCATGTAAATAATAACAAGTTTATGTAATATACTAAATACAAGATTGCTAGTACGTTGGTAACTTTACACATGGCAAAAAAAATATTGAGATGTTGATCCTCGTACATTTAAGTGGTCATTTGAATTAAATGATTTAAGATTTAAAGGAAATCAAGTATATATTCAAAATAGTTACAAGTTAAAGCTAAAAAGGAGTGCATCATTAGAAAAAAAAGTAGACAGTCATCATAAAATTTGGTGATGCTGTCGCTTGCAACCAAATATAAAAGAAATCACTTTTGTTAAAACAAATTAATGTAGAAGCGATAAGCGGATATCGTTCCCACGAGGAATCTTTAACGGTAAAGGTTAGCTAGTTTAAACGGGACAAATAACAAAAGGGGGGGTTGGTTTTGATTCACGAAAATATAAGAAAATCAAAGGAAAAATCACAAATCGAAACAATAATTAAATCCAAAAAATCAATGAGAAAATACCTTGGTTTCGGGTACCGATATTACCATGCTATTATGGATCCTCGACATAAAATTGCAATTGTTAATAAACATTCATTGGGG
>JAOQMR010000001.1:1502566-1531238 GCA_027563865.1 Erythroxylum pelleterianum
TATTATTATTATTATTATTATTATTATTATTATTATTATTATTATTATTATTATGTTTTTATTAAAGTTATAAATTGAATTTTTGTAAAATTAAATATCTAAATCTAAATTCTTATAAGAATATTCAACAAAATACCAAGAAATATAATATTCATACCCTTATAATTTTTTTAAAATCATGCTCTCATAAGTTATTTTACACATCAACAGCTAATACTAAATAGTTAATTTTACCAAACATCTTTAATAAACAGCTGATGTTATTCGTTGGTCAAATCTAACCGCTGATAAAATCAGCTAACAACTAATGAAATCCGTTGTTTGTCAAACAAGGCCAAAGTCTCTTATTCAAAAGTTGTTATTAAGGATGACAGTGGGTTTTCAACCTGATTAATATCTGCACCACCCAACCTGAAAAAATAGACATGGAGGCTAAAACAATGGATTTTAAATATATGTGGATGTGGATGTGGATATGAATTTGAAAATGGATCTAGTAATAACTCGAACTGATGGATACCCATACCCTACTCCTTTGTTATTAAATCTATTTTTCTGTTTTTTCCTTGAATATTTATGGTTAAATATAATATTTTATGAAAATAAACAACTTTAAAATCTTCACTTTATTCCTCAATTCTCGCCTTTTTCATCATATTTTATTTTCTTATAGGATGATAATAATGCAAATGATATGGAGATAGAGTTTTGAATGTTATGGAGTTCACTTAAAGACAATTTGAAACTTTGGATATTTTTGTCTTTGTTTCAATTCTTGATTGTGAAAAATATATGTTGTCTTTACACTGGACATTATGATTTTTATTATTTCAATTTTATGGTTTTTTCAAGACATACAAATCAAATTCTTGACTTATTATTATTAAAGTAATTTTGATTTGGAGCGTTCGCAAAAATCTGTTGTTTAAAAATTTAGAAGTTATATTTTTACGTGCCATACAACCTGCTAGATATCCAAAAACTTGAACAATCCAATGGATTTGGATATGGGTAGTAAATCGAGAAACTGGTGGATTTTAAATCGATAATGGATTGAGTCATAAAAAATGGATATGGGTATAGGTAGAGTAATACTCAAACCGAACCCTACCTATTGTCATCCTTAGTTGTTGTTGTTAACAAACAAGGTGCTTCTAATAAAAGAATGATCGAAGCAGATCGAGTTGGCAATCAAGCTTGGCGCTCGCGCATAAAGATGCTAATGAACGGGGTAAATTTGTTAATTTTTTAAATTAAAAATATAAAATAATATTTTTTATAATTAAATCCGAGTATAAGCTGCCAAAACTTAGGCTTGCTTGAGGACAGTCGAGCTCGAGCCCTGCCCATAGGGATGGCAATAGACCAGCCCATAGGCCAAATAAGCCAATTTTTTTTAAAAATATTTTTTAAAATTAAAAGTGTAAAACAACGTTTTTTTTTATTGGGTCCAAGTTTGGGCTACTTAGGCTCAGGCCTGCTTGAAGCCCAATTTTTCTAACGAAATATTGTCATTTTGCTTAAAATAATTGAGTTTCAAGTCGCTCTGGATCTAGAATTAGTCATGGATTGGCCCATTGTCATTTCTACCTGACTAACCCGATTTGAAGTCAACAGGCTAGATTCGATTTAAACAAAACTTCGGCTTTTGTTCCTTTAAAAGATCAAGTCTCAGATCAAGCTTGAGCTCGAGATACTCAAGCCTAACTCGATTAAAGGCCCGATAATTATAAGAAAAATGAGATTATCTTTCAAAAAAACAATGTCTAACTAGGTCTAGTTTGGCTCGAGCTCAATCTTGGTTGCCTCAAGCCCGAGTCCAAGCAAAAGTTGTCAAGTCAATTTTGACTACCTTTAGAAGCAGAATTCTTATTTCTACCTTCTCTTTTATGAATAGGGATAACAATGGATTGGGTTAAGCTAAAGCCCTGCAATTGGGCCCAAGCCTAGCCCAAAGCCCACGTGGGCCAAAGAGAGCCCCGCCCGATCTCATGCCTGACTTGACCTGACTCAAATTTATTAGACATTAATATAAATGCATTTACGCTTCTATATTTGGGTGAATCTTCGTAATTGTACTATAATTACCTTTTTTACATAAGTTTTAAGATAACATATATTATTATATTTGGTATTAATTGGCAACATAATAGTTATAAAATGACACCGTTTCACTTTCAAACCTAATTACATTACGTTTCATTAAATATTTTTTTCATCCCATGACACGTGGCATGTTAACTTTAATTATAGCCTCACGAATATTGATGTGATTTTTCTAAAAAATTTATATTTTATGCAAATTTAGATTATTGTTATAATATTTATTATTAAGAGATAATTTTACTTTTTATCTCTATTGACACTCAGAAAATAATCTCTCTACTGGTTAAGAATAAGATTGCGTATTACTAAACTTTTCTAAATCTCGTGTCTCAACAAAATTTATATTAAATGTTCACATCATCTCATTGTATTGAAAAAATTTTTAAAAAATTCCTAAGAGTCACATGTTGTAATAATTGTATAACATGTAAGATTAATGATGTGAAATTTGACAAAAAAATTAATAAATTTAAGTTTGAGAATACGAATCATGTTGTCACACCACATAGCAAATATGGAAGAATGTGACAAAATGTGGTGCCGCATTTAGAGGATTAAAGTATGGAATTGCAATGATTATTCTCTTAATGAGTGTGTAAGGCATGGTAAGATTTCGATAATGACAATTTTTAGCCCGGCTATTTTTGTTCGAGTTGATCGAGTTTTAATTTAGGTTTAAATCTTTTTGAATTTTAAATTTTGAATTAGATTCAAGCTTAAACTGTCTTACTTGATCTTACTCGAAGCTCGAGAATTTTTAAGAAAATATTATCTTTTTAATGAAATGGTGTTGTTTTTAATTTTTAAAAATTAAGCCTCGGACATAATTGAGATTTTGATCATGGGTTTAATACAAAATTTCAAGCTCCATCCGACCCGCTGCCAAGTCTAATAAGGTTTCGATTATAATAACAATAATTAAGTGAAAGTCTTGCTGATAGGTAGAGTTAGAGGAGGTCTAATAGTACGATGTATTACTCTTAATTATGATTAAATGCATATTATTCCTTAATGTTTTTGCTTTGTGTTTGGGCCTGGCTTAACACTTCAAGTGAACTAATCCAATAAGGTCTAAGCCTAACCCAATTCACAATCTTAAGCCCAATATATCAACTTGTTTACTGCCCACCAATTTCAAGATAACTTCCAAAAGGCCACTGACCCCCCAAAATTAGCCCTAATCAGTAGAACGCTTCAATTTAGCAGTTTCTCGCTTCAAAGTTCATCAATGGCGTCACAAATGACGATCCTCACGCGCACTAAAACCCTGATCAAAACCCTAAACCCAGCAAAACCAATCTCCACTTTCACCTTCTTATCGCAAGAACCCCAACTCGCACCCGACCCAGTCCACTCCGATCCCCATCCGGTCACCGGCGTCACGCCGCTGCCGCCCAACCCAGCTTCCGGAAGTCCGCTCTACAACGAGAACTGGCGCCATCCAAACCCATTTCCCAACTCACCGCTGACACAGTCCATAATCCCAGTCGGGTTCCTGCATAACACCCCTGGAGGTCGCATGCATTCAATGGCGCAAACTCTTGATCTGAACTCGATTTTGAACTTGTTCGCCGACTGGATGACGTCGCAACGGTGGTCGGATATCAAGGAGTTGTTTCAGTTCTGGATACGGTCGTTGGACAAACATGGGAAGCCGAATAAGCCGGACGTGGACTTGTATAATCATTACTTGAGGGCCAATTTGATGATCGGAGCAACCGCCGGAGATTTACTCGACTTGGTTGCGCAAATGGAGGATTTTGCAATCTCGCCAAATACGGCCTCGTTTAATCTGGTCTTGAAAGCTATGTTTGAGGCTAAAGAGACCGAGGCTGCTGAGAAGTTGCTCCAACGGTTAGCTATTCACTCTCTTTTTGTGTAACGAGAAAATGTATGAAGATAAATTTGCGTTTAAGTTTTATATTGGACCCTAAAGTCATATTCTTGTTTTGGTTTTTGATATTATTTGTCACAGAACGTAGTTATATGTTTGAAGTTTGAGTTGGGTAACTGGTAAAAACCGTGTGTTAAATGGTTCAGGATGGAAGAGACGGAGAAAGAATCTCAGCCTAATGATGAATCATATGAGTTGGTTACATGCTTGCTGTTCTCTACTGACAAACTTGATGCCGCCTTAAATAACATTGATAAAAATTTGAAATCTGGGAACATCTTGTCTATGAGCGTGTTTGCTGATTGTGTTAAAAGCTGTGTTAATCATGGAAGATTGGACTCATTAGTGTCAATTATCGAGAAGTGCAAGGTACTTGACTAGTGCGACTAATAATTGAGTCGTCATGGTTAATATTATAGATATTATGATGCTTATGTTTTCTGTGGCAATGTTCACATTGTTGTCAGGCTACAGATCAGAATAAGGCTTTGTTCCCAAGTTGGAACATGTGCTTGGCAATTGCAGAAACTGCAATGCAAGCAGATAACAGCAAGTTGGCATATTACGCTCTTGAATTTATGGCCAAATGGATTGCTCGAGGCGAGAATGTGAGGCCTCCTGTCCTACTATCTGTAGATGAAGGACTCGTGGTCTCGGCGCTAGGAACTGCTGCCAGGACTTACAATTCTACTCTTCTGGATGCATCATGGGCCATTCTTCGACGCTCTTTACGTGGCAAGAAGGCCCCTAATCCAGAATCTTATATTGGGAAGATATATGCCTATGCATCAGTGGGAAATTTACAAAAGGCTTTCAGTACCCTGCGGGAGTTTGAAACTGCTTATGGAAATTGTGACAGAGAAACAGAAGAAGAACTTTTCTCTCCGTTTACCTCTTTATATCCTTTGGTTGTTGCTTGCTCCAAGAATGGTTTTGAGACTTTGGACTCGGTATGTATTTATTTGTCGCCATCCTTATACCTTGTTGCGGATATCATATATGCTCATTACATCTCAAACATTTAGATCATAACAGCTGAGTTTCTTCATTTTCTCCTATCCATTGTTTTTCAGGTATATTTTCAACTAGAAAATTTAAGCCGTGCAGAAACTCCATACAAATCTGTTGCTGCGCTTAATTGTATAATTCTTGGCTGTGCAAATATACGGGACCTTGACCGTGCATACCAGACTTTTGAGGCAATCGGCTCCTCTTTTGGGTTGACCCCTGATATTCATTCCTACAATGCTTTGATGTATGCATTTGGAAGACTCAAGAAGGTCATCACTTGAGTCACATCATCTCTTCTCTCTCTTTTTTTATCAAACACATGCATGCACACACCTATAGCTGACATACTCATGGGTTCCCTGTTTTTATGTATGGCGGACTTTGATTCACACATTTAGATGACATGTTCATGGGTTCTATATGTTACGGACTTTGAAGAACTACCTTGCGAAGTCATTGGAGATGCACCAAAAAAATAAATTCTGCATTCTAGTATGCATGACATAACTGTTTGGTTCTGCAGAAAGTGCTATTTGTAATTTTTTGTTCCATGTTATAGTTCAACTCCTAGTCACACATACTAAAAGGCATGCAGTTGCATACATGCAAATGTTGCATAGAACGATTTTCCCATTATTGAGAAAACTTCTTGTGATTTTATGCAGACAGTTGAAACTTCGAAGGTTTTTGAGCACTTAATAAGCTTGGGGATCAAACCCAATGCAATGTCATACTCGTTGCTTGTTGATGCTCATCTCATCAATCGGGATGCAAAATCTGCTCTCTCAGTCATTAATGAGATGGTATTACTCTCCTTTTACCTCATACCTGTCTCTATTAAGTTTCTGCCTCCAGTTTTGGTGTGTAATGAGTGCTTTCACATGGAAACTAACTGGTGTTTGATGGACCTGTTTGACAGGTATCCGCAGGATTTGTCCCCTCGAAGCTAACTCTAAAAAGTGTTAGAAGGCGTTGCATTCGAGAGATGGACTATGAAAGTAATGACCTGGTGGGTGACTTAGCTAAACAGTTTAAAATACGAATGGGACCTGAGACTCGCAGGGACTTGCTGTTCAATCTTGATTATGGCACTGATTATGCTTCATAGGTAGAACAACTGAACTCTTGCTTTCATCTACAATTCCTATTGCTTTATTTTGTATACTTGCTACTGTATGTCATAATTGACTTCATCCTTGCTTTATTTTGCTCCTGAGTTTCATGAGGAAAGTAAATTTAGTTCTCATTAGACAAGTTAATGTTACTGTTAATGAACACAACATAGGCACTTTTTCTCAAGATTCCTGTTATATCGGTTTCATTGGAAGTTAATCCAGTTAAGAGTCCTTGTTACCTGAATCAGTCCGTATGATAGTTTTCTCATTTAAATTGTTGCAGGTTTGTTTATCACATTGCTGGAAATCCTTGCTAGGACAAAACGCAATGTTGGACAAAAGTTCGGTCTTGTCCGTCTGTAAATGAGTTGATTGTATTTTGGCAGGACTCATAAGGGAGCCATTTACAGGCCAGGAGGTATGTTAGGATCATAGCCATCTATATATATCTGACCTCCAAACTCTTGGTTGGTGCTCTATGATGAGTCTATTAGTGAGCCTGAAATTGGTGGTCCAAGAAAGATGGTTGCATTTAGAAGAATAAATTATTGAACAGCTTTTAAGCATGTATTTAAGCAGGAAATGCTCTGCTTGAGGCTTTCTTGTAATCATTTTTCTATGGCCACCATTTGTGACCTTTAACTTAGGATATCTTTTTTTGATCAATTCTCCAATATTCTATTGCCCAGAACAGAAGGATTGTTTCATCAGTTTTGCAGTATATGAACATATCTTTTGTCATCAAATCTATATTTGGATTGACACTTAGGCTACTATGGTCTGAATGATAAAACCAAACCTAGCAAGTTGGATTGAGTGTTGGAAGCTAGCCTAAATAGACAAAGAGAGCTCTCTGTAATTATTAAAATAATTAAGAAAAACATTTATGTACTCTATTTGACAACATTAACAGATACACAAAAAAAAAAAACAAATATATGGAGTTTGGACAGCCGTCTCTTAGACCAAATTTTATTCTCCATTATTTGTCAAGTCTTCAAATCAACCATCCAAAAACTTCTCACCAATAAATAGTGGAGCATCAGTTATTCCAACAGTTTGTTTCCTACGATCCTGGATTTACAGCAGCTTTCTGCAGTGTATGTACATTAGAGTTCATCAGTACATTGCAAAAACAGGTATTTCTTACCGGCTGAAGTTGAGGACAGGCAGACTTAGAACATTGAACATATTTACTTGAAACTATTTGCCAACTTGATTCTGCGGAAAAAAAAACCAACTTGTTCAAGAAGAACTCACCCGTTTTGCCTCCTCCATGTTTGCTTTGATTAAGGAATAGATGGCAACACCTGCAATGGCTATTACGGTACCAATACCAGTCTGTGTAGAGATTTTATTGCCTGCAGAGTTTGCAGCCATTTAAAAGGGATGTGAGAACATAATAAAACTAACATCATAAACCAATATGTTTAATATGGATGGCATCTGATTAGCAACACATGCTACTACAGAAACCTTTTAACATTCAAGCAACTCTAATTCTAGCTTGAATACTCAGGGAATTTTCAAAATTCAATCCAAAAATATACAAGCCGAGTTCAATGACAACATTAAAATTCTTGCTGACGTTAGGAAAATTTCAAGATCTCATGAAGGGATACTGAGAGATTACCGAACGCAACAATAGAGAAGCCAATGACAAAGACTCTCTTCAACACATTTCCAACTGCATGTGTAAGTGGAGCAACTCGTTCCAAAGTGTTGGTGGCAATCTGCAATTTAGACAGTGACCAAAAGTAACACACCATTGTTCTAAAAACACGATTCGAAGTCAATGTTAAGCTTGTCAGAAAATTTCTATATGGTTAACTTTGGCATTTACCTGGTTGTAGAGATGGTAGAACATCCCCACCCAAAACAGGTCAGACAAGAATTTCACAAGTCCAACTTTGGCTATTGCATCATTGAAACCAGTTTGAATCAACTTAGGACCCTCAAGCTGTAAACACAGGAACACAGGCAGTGATTGACCATTATGCAAGATAAAGCAATCAAGATTTAAAGATTTCAGTTTGAAGTTTTTGTTCTGAGTATACTTACCACTATTGCTGGTGGAATGCAAACCAAAAGGGCAATGATTGAGATGTAAGCATACACATTGGTACTGTCCATGCCAGTCTGTTAAAGTAAGGAGGATTGTTAGAAACTTGGTGAACAATTTTGTAAAGCAAAGAACTAAAGAAGCACTGCTTCAGGGCCTATACAATCTTAATTTCTGATATCTTCCTCTTGAGTCTTGACAGACATGTAAAGGAAAGGGAGAAACTCCCCTGAATAAGCTTACCATTGCTTTCTTTGAATAGATACTTCTGTAAGTAAATGCAATGTTTGAAACCATTGCACTAATGAACCCAGTCCAGTTGAAGGAAAGTTCAGTCAGCGATGCCATTGACACACCTATAAACCTCAGTGTAAAAAGTTGAGAAATTCATACTCATTCTACAAAATGATTCGCTCAGGTCAATATTCTGTTCACTTGTGGTTGGATGAGACCAAAAACATAAAAAGGGCTAGAAGAACTATGCATACCAATAACAACAGGGGCCAATGATAGCCAGAGTGACAAAGGGATTTGTTGGCCTAGCACAAACTGAGAAGCAGCAGCATTGAAAAATGGCTCAAGGGCTGCAGAAAAGTAATAAATCATCAAGATCATAAAACTGATGCAAATGATTAGTAGTTATAACTACCGATCGATACAATACCCGGTGGACTCAAAGATCACAGTTGAAGAGTTTTATTCACAACCTCATCACACTTAAAGATCACATTACCTTTGATGGTGTGAGTAAAGGACACAGCAACAGCTGCAAATGAAACATTGGACATGACATGTCCAAGGGCATGACAGAATGCAACTGGTGTTAATAGTATCAGAAGCTCCTTATCAATTGGCTGTTTCACAAACAAATTGAAGCAATTAAGCAATCTTTCATTGACCTCATCATTGAAAAGAACAAGCAAACACTCAAACTAGTCACTCACTGCACGTTTTGGTAAACCAACAGTCCAACTAACGAGACAATAAACCACTCCAACTAGCAGATGTATGACAGAAACGAAACTGCAAAACCAAACATTCCAAAATAAAAAAACGAGGATGTCTTCAAAACAAGAAAAGAATACATTAAAAAACAGGACAGAACTACTTACTATGGATATGGAAAGTAATTATAAACCTTCTTGTTGAGTATGTTGAAGATCACATTCAAGAAGTACCTGAGTACATGATATTACATGCACATAATCAATCACTTGATCATCTAACCAGTTACACACGAATCATTGTAATTTTGACCCTCACCAAGCGAAGAAGAAGAAACCGGTGACCAGAACCGGAAATTTCTCTCCGAAGCTCTTCGCAGGCTGTACCTGCCTACACTCACAAATCAGTCAAAACTCAAGCTTTTTCACCAACCAAGCCAAGCAAAGAAAAAAAAGTCAACAAACGGAAAACTCAAACCCGTCGGCATCAGAAGCAGCGGCTTTAACGACGGGAACTCGTCGGCGAATGTGTTGAGTCCAAGAGGAGAGGGAGTTTTCCGGCAATGGGGAGAACGCCAGGTGCGGGAGTTTCCCGGCCGGAGTCTTGAGATGAACATTGGCTCTAGAAATCCGGTTCGTTGGAGACAGCAAGTAGAGTGACCGGAGACGACCGGTGTGGACAGGGTACTGAAGTGAGCTTGTGATTGACGCCATAGTTAAAAAAAACAAAAAAACAGAAAACAGAAAACTGAAAATTCAGTTCAGCTCCTCAACTACAGGAATAAGAGAACTGATTTTTGTGAAAAATAAGTTAAAGATAAATTTTTTAAAAAAGAAGGAAAATGAGGAAATTTAAAGCTTGAAAATGAAGAGAACCACACACACACGCACAGTCTGAGAGACGAAGAGTTTATAAGATACTACAGGCTAATGTATGGTCCATAATGCATGTGGATAAAACTATATCTATCATGAATTGAAAATTTAAAAAAAACATATTTCTTGTTTTTAGATTGAAATTAAAAATAACGAATTTATATTAAATTAGATTATTTAATTGTGATATCATGTAAATTAAATTGAAGGTATATTTATTAGAAACTCACAATAATTTTATTAAAATTTTAATGATGAAAATTTAAATTTAAAAAAATATTAAGGTAATTCTCACTTTTTTTAAATATAAATTTGACTATAACGGTTTGAATTATTTAAAATAAAATAGTTTAATTTAAACTTTAAATAGATAAAAAGACTTTGATAAAATTATGTCTTTGATGACTAAATTAAATTAAGATTATTAAAAATAATTAAGAATAAGTTAAATTAATTTATAATTTAATTTAAATAAATAAATTCCAATTGATATCTATATAATTAATAAAGATATATAATATAAAAACATAAATTCACCTAAATTTCCTTGCAATCAAAATTCAAATCAAACTATTTATAAACATTAAAAGTTTATTTTTAATGGTTCAGGATGAAGTTAAAATTTATAAACTTTTATTTCAGCGATTAACGATTAATTTTTAAATTTTCAGTTTGATTTACTTTAATAACTCTTATTGTCAAAAATTAATTAATTAATTAAATAGATAGTCAATTTTTGTAAATTAATAAATTTTTATAAACTGAAACATATTAATTAATTTTTATTTAACAATCTAAAATTGAAATATTAAGAATCATCATATATTCCCTAAAAAGGGTTTGTTCTATTTACCCAGCAAGACGTAACCATGTGCAAGTGAGAAACAGCAAAAGAGTCTTCATTTCCACCGTATCAACATTAATATCTCTTTTCCACTGAGTTGGATGACTAAAAAAACAGAACAAATCTGTACAAAACCATACTCTGCATACCTACTTGAATTATATTTACTTACATATTCCCCGTGCCAAAGTAGCTTCAGTAGTTTTGGTAACAGGATCATAAGTCTTTTACAGTATGATAACTGTTGTGTATGAATGATTAGGACTGAATTTGTCAGCAGTTACTCTTCCTTCACAAAATAACTCTGTGGCAAGCTAAAATCTTCCTCGTGACTAAGAATTTCTGCTTCTTCATCATCCGGTTTCTGAAATCCACGGTAAACAGAGCCAAGTCACTCAAGAACTATCCTGAATATAATGGAAGAAATGAAAATGCACATGCTTTTGTTTATCAAAAGTCAAAACATTTGGTAATTTCTATCCCTAGCTTTATCATAATTCCTAGTTACTTGGTATTCCAGACTTATCTATAAGATCTTTTCAGCACTGTAACCTTTGATTCTGGGAAGTAGCTAAGATTTATCTCTTCTACATCAACTCAAAATGTTGAGTATTTCGGTTTCTTCATGAATCAATTGGAAGTATGAAGAGCAATAAATGAGGTTGATGAAGTATTTATTGGGTTTTTTCTATCAGTGTTCATAGATAACGGGAATTATCAGAATGTAACAAGTACCAGCACTTCTATGTTGTAGAATCGATCCAGCAACTGTAGAACTTCATCAGGGGAGAAGTGTCGATCAAAACTGCAATATAGTCATCAACACATTAGCATATGCAATAGAAAATCTGGCTAAAAAAAAAAGAACCTATGATTGATAGTAGACTTCTTAATTACGTACCTTTTCCTCAGATATTCCATCATACCATAAAGGACAAAGTGGCGATGCATGCCTGCATGAATACAATATAGTAGTTGGTTATATACTAGGGAAAAATTCCTGGTCACAAAAGGGAATTTATGTCAGAAGATAACAAGTTAATCAAGTAAAAAGGATATTTTTGTACTTGAGAAAATTACAGCCAATAAATTTTCCATCTTCTCAACATTAGATCCATGTGTAGCTTGTGTTTATGCGATAAATGGCAACACATATTTCTTTCTATAAATTTAGACATTTATGGCTGAAAATAATAGAAAGTGTAGGGCCTTGTTGTAATGCATTTCAAATTTCATACTAATGAGCAAGGAGAATTAGGATTTAGAACAACTGGACAGGAAAAATAATAAATTAATCCTAATTAGCGGCATATAACAAATGATAAAACTCACTGGTAGCCATACTTTTGACCACTCAAAATATTTAATAACAAAAAGGATGCTCCAAAATCCCACAGTTGATAAGGACACACCTGAGTAGGTTCAAAGTTCTTTTAAAATTTCTTTTTCCTCATGTCACAGCTAATTCCTTTGAAATGCTTCAATACTAATGTAATTATACAGAATCAAACACTTCCAACAATATTATACTTGCCAGAAAAGATTTCAGAAACCACAAGGCTTTACGTGTATTAGCAACAGGACGGCAAATTAGCAATTCAAGAAAACCTTCTCTAATTTCTCTCTTCTTTCTTCAATAAAAGCTTTTCTTTTTAATTCAAACCCTAAGTACGAAATCAAGCTATCTAAGATACAGGAAATGCATAACCGGAGATCGATAAAAAAACGAAATTGAAAATAAAATCAAAGAACCTAACCTCTCAGTTTAACCGGGGGGTAAATCTCAAGAGCCTCCAAGAGCCGAAGCTCCAATTCAACCTGCAATTGCTCCTAAAAAAAAAAACCAAACAGAATACAGAAACAATCAACATCGACCAAAGAGAACGTGGAAAAGAGCGAGCGATAGACAGTTGAGAAGACCTTGGAAGGAGAAGAAGCAGAGGAAAGCGGAGCTTTACACGCAGAGTGTACGGACATTCCATCCTGTTCCTCTTCCCTATCCTTGCCATTTCCACCGCCGCCTCCGCCTCCGCCTCCTGTACCGGCAGCACCGTCCATTTTACGGGCTTGAAACTGAGAGTCTTAGGCTCTGTTCAGAAATCGCTTTCACTTGATAAAACGAAATATGGATTCATCCGGAGCATGAAACCGTTTCCGAGTTAGGTTTTACAGTTTTATTTCAGTGGGCTCAAGCCCATTAGTGTGACTTGGACTTTTATTTTTTAAAATTAATAATTAAAAGTATTTAATATTGTTTATTTAATCTATAAAAACACTTTGTTTAAATTATTCCATATAAAAAGGAAATTTTATTTTCATATTTAAAAATGACATAAAAAACTTATAGTGACTTTTTGAAATTTTAAATTAATAAAATAAATTATAATTGTTCTCAACAAAAATTTTCATAATTTAAAAATAAAGTAAAATAAGTTAATATTAAACCTCGAGAATATAATTAAATGCAAGTAAATTTTTGTTTAAGTTACTCGAATCACGGAAATAGCTTCTTCGTAAAAACACAAAGAAAAAGATGCGTATAATATGATCCTCGTCAAACTCCCGCAAAGTTGAAAATTTTGTGCATTAGATACGTTGACTTTTTTTAGTTTATTTTCATATATGAAAATCAAAATTAAAAATTATAGATTTTTGAGTTTTTTAATTACATTATAATTATTTCTAGTAAATTTTGCAAATTTAAAAATAAAAGAAAATAAGTCAATATAATTCTAATTACATAATCAACAACAGTAACTACCTAATAAAAATTTAGTTGATAACAATGTTTTAAAAATCGAACCGGACATTGAATCGGTCGAAAGAAATGTTTAAGATTTAGAGGTCTAACCAATAGTGAGCTGCTATAAAATTGATATATAATAAATAAGAAATAAAACTTATAAGAATAAGTAAAAATATAATATTTTATTGAAATAAGAATACACCAATGTCTATTATTATATAATGAATTAATAATAAATAAATATGAGTCTAATATAAACATTAAAATAACAATAAAAATAAAAATTGTATTTGTAAAAGAGGTTGTCTTATTATCGTCAAAATCTCTAAATTCTCCAAATTCAGGGTTAAAAGTGAATAAAAACACGATAGACTGAGTTCGTTGCATATTATTAAGGTTTTAAAAACCGGATCGGACCATCTAATCTGACTGAAAAAAGTTTGAACTGACCAATTTTTATACATAGAGATTATTAGGTAAAACCGAACCAGACTACTGACTAGTTCAAACTTTTTCTAGTCAGACCGAACGGTCCGGTCCAGTTTTTAAAACCTTAGTTGATACGTAAAATTTGGAGATGATTAGTAATAGTATGGAATCTTATCCATAACTAATGGAGAAATCGTTTCCGAACGACAATTCCATTAAATAAAACTTTTTAAATATTTTATCAAATACTCATATTTATTTATTTATATATATAATTAATAACAATTTTAGATGCAAATAATAAACTCTTTTAATTTGAGCCAACAAATTTTAAAATTGATTATTAAATATCATAATATTATTAATAAAAAAGTAATATAAATAAAATCACATAAAAAATTTTAAAATCACCTAAAAATTATTTTACTTTTAGAATTGAAAATCAAATTAAAAATTTATAGTTTTTGAATTTTTCAAATTAAATTAAATATATCATAAACTCTTGAAGTAAAAAATAATTAATTATTTAATAAAATTATCGGGAAAAGAAAGTAATAATAATAGGCCAGTGGTAAGATTACAGAAATAGCCCTCCCATTGAATCGACCACGAAAAGCGCGCCATAACTTTCAAAGTCAAACCGAAGATCAACGGTCCACATTCGGTCATGGTCCAGAACCCCACAATAGCTCGGTCTTTAACACCACACCCGCGCAGCACCTTCCTCTTCGCCTTCCATTTTCTTCTTCTTTAAACCTATTTTCTCTGCTTTACCTCTGTTTTCCTTCTTCTCTGGCTTCTCTTCTTCTCTCTGTTTTAGCGCTTACTCTGTGAGTTAATCTCTCTCAACAATGTCGAATGAGATGGAAAGAGAGAGTCTTGTTTACTTGGCCAAGCTCTCCGAACAAGCCGAGCGCTACGACGGTAATAGCCCCACCAACCGTAATCATCATCATCGTCATTTTCATTTTATTGGATAGTAAAACGCATTTGCTTGACTCAAAAAACAGAAATGGTGGAGAGCATGAAAAAAATTGCACAACTTGGTTGTGAGTTGACTGTAGAGGAGAGGAATCTGCTGTCTGTTGGTTACAAGAATGTGATCGGTGGCCGGCGAGCTTCTTGGCGCATTATGTCTTCAATTGTACAAAAGGAAGAATCAAAGGGCAATGAGCAGAATGTTAAACTGATTAAAGGTTATTGCCAGAAGGTAGAGGACGAACTCTCTGTGATTTGCAGTGACATTCTGTCCATCATAGACAAGCATCTGATCCCCTCTTCAACCTCTGCAGAAGATACTGTGTTTTACTACAAGATGTGAGTCATGTTTGATGTTAAAGTGCAATATCACTCTTCTTCCTTTTGCATGTTCAATTGATTACTCTTATTCACCAAATTCTTATGCATTCGCTTAAGGAATAAGTAAGTTTTGAGGTTCTTTATCTACATCATGTGATACATGGATTCAGGAAAGGTGACTATTACCGCTATCTAGCTGAGTTCAAGAGTGACCAGGACAGGAAAGAGGCAGCAGAGCTGTCACTTAAGGCTTATGAGGTATGTATCTCTTATATTGGCTATTGTAACATGTTTATCCATTATTTGTACCTCATTTTGTGTGTTCAAATTTAGGCTGCTTCTGCCATTGCAAATAAAGATCTACCTCCATCCCATCCAATTCGCCTTGGGATTGCCCTTAACTTCTCTGTTTTCTATTATGAAATCATGAATTCTCCTGAAAGGTGTGTGATTGTTTATGACTATCAAGCTGATAATTTTGTTATTCATTTTGAGGCTATGAGATCTTATCATGTAAAAACCATCAGGGCCTGCCGACTGGCTAAACAAGCTTTCGATGCGGTGATCCCCGAGTTAGACAACTTAAACCAAGAATCATACAAGGACAGCACCCTGATAATTCAGTTATTGAGAGACAACCTCACTCTTTGGACTTCTGAATTACCTGAAGATGGAGGTATAGTAAAAGAATTCCATAAAACTTTGGCTTTTATTATGGAGATAAATACTGGTGCTTCAATGAACTATATAGTGGAGCCTGTTGTCACACATTTTTTCCCCGCTTTCTCATATTCTGGAACTAATGAATAGATAAGTTGCCATACAATCCTGTTTTCTTTGACTGAGTTAAGGAGACATAGATGGATATGTGTTTTAGATAATGATCTCATACAAATTCTACAATGTAGGCGAGGAAAATTCAAAAGGGGAAGAATCCAAACCTGCTGAAGGAGAGGTTAGTGTCAAGATGATTTATTAAACCAGATTTCAGGGATCTCTTGTTTCGCTCCTGAATTCTGTTATTCTCTTTGCAGCATTGAAAGAGTACTTAAGGACTATGTTGATGCCAAGTGGGTGTCAAACTAAGTTGCAGAAGTGCCTTCTTATTAATATTTCTTGCGAGTTGATCGGATTGAAGACACTGAGGACAGTTGGTGATACTTTCATCTTCTTAGATCCTCCAAAAGCCTGAAGAAAAGATTATTCAATTTCTTTACCCATTTATTATTATTTTTGTTACACTTTTCCTACTCTTTCGAGGAGAAAGAAAAAGAGGATCTTTTCCATTACACATATTCAATATTCTTGCATGTATAAACTTCTGATGAAGATGATCTGGATGCCTTTCAATAATAGCATTTTGTTATAGTTCAGCAACAGCTTATTACTAGCGGTAGCTCGACATATATAGAACCAGTCGAATTCAGTTTACAGTTGCATTGTAATCCAGTTTAATGTTTACTGTTTAATGTTAAGTGAATATCGCCTCTTTGAGTCCAGTTGAATCGCTATACTAAAGCACCCAAGCAAACAAAAAAGATTCAACCTTCTTTTGACCTTACAAGCTATATTCCCAATATCAGATTGTTTGACAGTCTCAGTCTCTGGTCATGTTCCAAAGAACAAAAACCCTTTCCAAAAAACCAGAACCAAAACCCTCTCATTGTTTTTCTTTTCTTTTTTGGTTGTGTTTCTTACTTTTTTTGGCTCAGGAGGATAATATTAGTTTGAATTTTTTTCCGGGGGAGTGAAGTAACGGTAAAATAAATTTTCTCCAGTGATATATTATTCAGTTCACAATGGAAATGTATATTGAACTGAATATTAGAGTAGTATTTGAAACATTATACCAAATTCCCAACCGTAAACATACTCTTAGATTGTAGGTTTTACTCTGTTTTGGCATTTGAAGAAATGTGTTTTTAACTCAAAATAAAGTTACAACTTACAACTCACTGTTGCTTTTGCCTATTTGTGCTTTTCATGTCTGATTCTTTGCATGAATAGTTGACAGCTAGTGGGAAGGAAACTGAAGTACTGACAGGGCCACCGTGGTTAAACTGAAGGACTGACAGGGCCACCGTGGTTAACTTTCCAAACTCTCATTCATTGGACAGGAAGTTCAAATGAATTTGTTTTGAAGCCTAAAATAGACCCCACGAGTCCCATGAATCCAGAAAAGGATCTTTTCAAAAGTCAGGAAAGTACTCATCAACTAATTCTGCTTGCGTTTTCTGCATGACTAACAGATGTATGCAGAAACTAATCTAAAATACTCATTAAGTGAAAATTCTTAATTGATTACCTGCCATAATTGGATATTTTGCATGCACTTGCTCATTTCAATTTATGTCACTTTGCTACTTGCAGGTACAGGCGTTACTTCTTATGATCTACATTTTTCTGTTTTCTTGTCAATATATGCATGCCACCTTGTCAATATATGCTTGCCACCAGCTTTTCTTAACCTAAACCGACCACTGGATAGACAGAGCTAAGAAAAATGGCAAGTGCAGGTTCTCTTCTTCTGGCTATGGCGGTGGTGGTCTGCCTTGTTTCCACAGCCACTGCAAGGCAGAGATGGAAAGCTGCACATGCGACATTTTACGGTGACATGTCTGGCAAGGAAACAATGAGTGAGTCAGTAAGAGTCATTTTTATGTTCAATTCATAATCTTTTGTTGTTTCTAATTATGTTTTCTTGTCATCAGTGGGGGCGTGTGGCTATGGAGATCTTTTCAAACAAGGCTATGGACTTGAAACAGCAGCTCTAAGCACAGCTATTTTCAATGGAGGACAAACCTGTGGAGCCTGTTACAAAATCAAGTGCTACAACTCCAAGCAATGGTGCAAAAATGGCACCGTCAGAGTAACGGCTACCAATTTCTGTCCTCCAAATTACAGCAAATCCGATGGAAATTGGTGTAACCCTCCACAAGAACACTTTGATCTATCACTTCCCATGTTCCTGAAAATTGCAGAATACAAAGCTGGTATCGTGCCTGTCCTGTATCAACGAGTTCCTTGCTTAAAAGATGGGGGAATCAGATTTGAAATCAGGGGTAATCCTTACTGGATGCTTGTTTTGGTATACAATATTGGAGGTTCTGGCAATGTTGTTGATGTTAAGATCAAGGGTTCCAACAACGATTCTGACACTGAATGGATACAAATGAGTCGCAGTTGGGGTCAGAACTGGCAAACTTGGCACCAGTTAGCAGGCCATAGATTGTCATTTCAAGTGACTACTAGTGATGGAAAAATGGTGCAATCTGATAATGTTACACCTCCTCACTGGAACTTTGGTGATGTTTATGAAGGCAAACAGTTTCCTGTATAAAATATCGACAGACTAGTTCTTTGCTGCAAAATTGTCCTGAAATGTCTGTGCACAGTATTAATGTGCTACAAGAATAATAAAATATGCAGTTGCTAAGAAAAAAGGTGTGCTTATCTTATAGTGCGAACCTTCCACATTCATGCTGATTTCAGGAATTGTTTGAACCAATGAGCAGAGTTTTTGGGTATCTGGTGAGATTGTTGTTATAATCCACAAAGGAGAGACCAAATCTTGAAGCGAAACCGAGCGACCACTCCCAGTTATCGGTAAGGGTCCAAACTGTTGGCAGTTTACAAAAGATAACGGCCACTTTATATAACTTCCGTATTAGTTATTTGTCCTAACTAGGATTAAAGGATGAAATAAACAGATCATTAAATCATAATTACGAAACAGAGAAAATACAAGGATTTTCTTCTGCCATTCTCTCTTACGTGGAGCAATCATCAAAGGCTTAGAGTTTGGGACGTGAATTCATTGGTGACTCTAGTAGCCTACCGAAGACTAGCAACCAGCAAATCGATCCAGCACTTCCGCATTAAGGTCAGTCCTTATAATTCTACACAAACAAATGACCCTTGTACATTGCAACCGTCTTCCCTACAATGTCTAAAAGACTCCATGATTTGCCTGCAGAAACTGGTATAACTAATACCAGGTTCAATACATAGATGAGGATTGCTTATACTCGATAGAAGCTAGCAGGTTCAATAAAGAGTCATTGTGATATTTAATCCTTTTCTCATCCTTCAAAGCAGCACTAATGGAGATAAAGGCATCTTTAGGATCATCCATTCCTGCATACACCAGGAAAGCTCTTCCTTTTAGTGACAAATCAAAAGGCCTTTTCTTTTAAGACAAGTCCACGAACAGTTCAGGTTTTGTATACCATCCAACATTCCTGAACATTAGCTTCAAGGCTTGCAGAGGTTTACCATTTTCTGTAATGACTATTGGAGGGTTGTTATGCTTGTTCTTGATGTAATTCACTAAGCTTCTGATTCCTCCAGGTACAATGTATAGCCATATAACATTTGCCTGCAAATTTTATATGTTAGAAAAGTTGCTTGTCAGGCAGAAGAACCCATAACAAAAACCACAGTTCCAACAAAGCCCTCCATTTTATGTTACCCTTTCTGCAATAGGTTGCCATCTCTGAAAGTTGAAACGATCAGAAACAGATAAAATGCATTAGATTAGTAGTAAACAAAAGAAACAGATAAAATACATCAAAACCTTAAAATTTGAAGTAAAATAATGTCGTTTTTAATTTTTAAAAATTAAAAAATATATTTAACTAAACTTAGCATGAACTTGATCAAACTTCAAGAAATCAAAATCGGATTAGATTTGGGTAGGGTTTGGAGCCTCAGGCTTAATCGGGTTTCAAGCCTGATTAGGCTCAGGCTATCCAACCGAGCCAACCTAAGATCCAAAATTTTTAAATAAAATAAGATTTTTTTCAAGTTTTAAAAATTAAAAATATATTTATTCAGACTTAATTCAAATTTGATCAAGTTTCAAACTAAAGCCCGATTAAATTTAGGCTTAAGCCTGGAGCATCGGCCTAATTGGGATTCGAACGAACTCCATTGTCAAGGTTGTCTCAATTATATTATGCAGAAAAAAAAATTACATCTCCTTTATGGTTTAATTATTTTTAAGAATTATTTATATTATTTTGGATTTCTTCCAAAAAGGATTTTTTACCTTTATTTTATGATTGTAGTTTGTATTTTTAAAAATAAAAATAAAAATTCATTTGATTGTTAATATTAATATAATTACATTAATAAAATTAATTATTAAACATTAAATATAGATATTAATTAAGTAAATAATTGTATTTTAATATCAATTTGTATTATATTATATTTAAATAATTAATTAAAAATTATTTGAAGAAAATGCAAGTGAGCTAACCTCCAAAGGAATGGTTTAGTGGAAATATCATCTTTAGAAAGTAAGGAAAGTGATTTTCTTTTTTTTTTCTTATTCAATTAAGTTTTTATTTTAACTTTTAGGATTAGAGCTTAATATTTTAAACATTCATTTAAAATTTTGGCATTAAAAATTTGACAATTATTTGAATAAAAATTTATGATGAATTATTAAAATTTTAAGAGATTATATATGCTTTTCATCACCATCACATTCAGTCTGAAGTTTCACAGTGAAGCAAGGTCCGGGGAAGTCTGATAGTACGCAGCCTTATCTCTACATAGTAGAGAGCCTATTTCTCGGTAGAACCACATGCAGATGTTGACAGGAAAATAATAAGTAAAAAAAAAAGGCAAACTGAATACAAATAATAAAGATACAAATACAAAATACTAATAATGACCTAACCTAGGGAGCAAAACCTAACCTAAGGAGCAAAAATTAGAACTTTAACAAAAAAAAAATTCAAGTAGATACAAATGTGAAGAGTTTTTTTTTTATCACCAAATCATCAAACATTTTGCTATATGCATCAATTAATCGTTAAAAAAAACTACAATATTTCATTGTAACAAGTGGAACAAAATCAATTGCAATGGAAATAAATAACCATTCTTAAGATTGTACCGATCTAAGCCTTACCAGAACAATATTTCACGGGCTGGGCTTGGGTAGGGGTTGTCCTGGTCTGCCCTGACCTGTGGCCTGAAGAAAAGATACAAAACAAAATCATTTTGCCAAAATTATTAAGAAAAAATAATTTTTGTCTGATACTTAGTTAAAAATTTTTAAATTTAATATTAAAATTAAAAAATATTTTTTTATAATTCCTATTTCTAGAATGCCTCATGCTGTCATGCATGCACATGATCAAATTCCATCACAGCTACCGCTCTTACCAACTCCATCAAAATATGTTTGCTTTCTGTTTGAAAAAATGTTTCACTATTCCCTTGGAATGGAATCCAGAGTGGGCGTGGCTTGTAACTTTTGTATTTGATTAATGCAACTTAGGCTTGTTATGGGACACTCGTGGCTTATTAAAGTAAGCTAATACTCCAAAGTTCCAATTAACACTCACAAATAGGGATGATAACACACAAATAAGGTTGGTAACACACAAAAATAGGGAGGATAATAGACCGAACCAATTAACACACAAATAAGGTTAGTAACGAATCGGACCATGTTGGTTTGGCTCGACAACTTCAGTTCGGGTTTAGTTTGATTTTTTTTATCTTTTAAATTAAAATATAAAATAATATCTTTTTTTATAGAACAATATCGTTTTTTTATAATAATTATCATGCCTCAAGTTAAAATAGGCCTAAGTAGTCCGAACTTAAGACCCGATCAAACTAAACTAAATCCGTTAACTTTCGATCAAAGTTATCCAAAAAAGTGTTGTGATGTGACATTTTCTTTTGTCACTCCACATTAAATTGTAATTAAATTTATAAGCAATCATATACTTACTCCACCATAACTCCGCTCATTGTGGAAGGCGTCTTTCACTATTTAAGTTCAAGATAAGGTGTCACTTATAATAAATAACTTCCTTTATTTATCATATTAAATAAGGAATTATGATGTATAGTTTTAAAATTTATTTAGGATTATGATATATTTGCAATACAATATCATAATTCCTATTAAATAATATTATATATTTGCTTGAAATAATTTTTAAAATAAAAAATGCACCATGAACTTTCACTTTATTAAATTAACATAATATACAATTTTAAAATATATTACATTGTTTTTTTTCAAGAGAGTTTAATAAAATTTGTCATTTTTGACATGTAGTTATTATTTTGAGTCCCTCTTGCATTGACTTTTTTTATATGTTTTAAACAAAATTTATATTTTAAAATTTTAAAAATGAGAAATGGACAAAAATACTAATAATTTAAAAACCCAACATGCTCGCGGTCGAGTTAGTGGAGTTGGGAACATGGGGCCAAAAAGTCTTATGTTCGAATTCCTGTACCTGCACTCTCTCGATCGAACTTGTTGTACAAGACTTGCCTAGTACGAAGCATCTGATTGACGTGACTGCGGGTTCCTCCATTTAAAAAAAATCAACATGTCTAACTTTTCAATTTTTTCGTTTTATTTATCTTAATAACTCTTGTTGTTAAAATTTGATTAATTTATTAATTAATTGGTCAATTTTAATAAATTAATAAGTTGTTATAAACTAAAATAAATCAATTAATTTTTATTTAATAAAATTTTCAATTAAACTTCAAATTATTTTGTTTTTCCACTGAAAGTGCCTAGCGACCGTACCAACAGGCTATTTTTTTTATCGAAGGTTTGTTTTTCCTACCGAAGTTGCCTAGCTATCGTACAGACGAGCTATTTTTCCTGCCAAAGGTGCTTAGCGACCGTGTTAACGGGCCGATAAGAACAATCTCTTTAAATTATATTTTAAAATTTTTAATTATATTTAATTTCTTCTAAAATTTTTTATCTTACTTTTTAACTTTAACAGGAGTTTTAAAAAATAGAAAAATACAAATATTCTCTCTATATCAGATGACGAAATGAAATGATTTTGTCTGCTCTCTCTGTCTCCTCAATGTGAGAGCCAATTAAGATCTGATTAAATAAATAAATTTGGAAACGTGTAACTGTGCGAAGCCAAAAATAGACATTTGATGTATATGTAATCTCTTCCTCTCTCAATCTCTTCATCTTTTCTCTCTCTAATCTCTATTCTTCAATCTTCGTGTCATTTTGGCTTTCAATCTCCATCCTCAATCGGTATTATTCCCTCAAAAACCCTAATGCGCTTTCCTTCTTCATCTCTCTTGCCTTCTCTGATCTGATCTGATCTGCTCTGTGCTCTGTTTTCTTTTTCTTTTCTTCCTCAAGATCTGTAGTCTTCAATTTCGGTGGGAAAAGCAGATGCATTTTCACTTTTCTTCGAGAATTGTTTTGTTTTAGTCATCAGAAGTGAAAAGTGATTTCTGGGTATTCCTTTGTTTTATCGGTTATTTTGTTTTGTTTCAAAAGAGCCAAGAAAAGAACGTTGTGGTACTGTAAGTAAAATGGTTAAAGATATTGACTTTTGTGTTTTTGTTTTGTTGAGTTCTTGTTGTGACTTCAATGGCAGGTTGATCTGATTGGTCTGAGACTGGAAACTGCTCTCACATTGCTCAGTTGCTCAATTCTCTGTTGTTATTGGCGCACTGGCGAGTGGTTACGCTGCTTTTTGCGAGTTCAATTGTGTGAATTGTCGATTCTTTGTGAGGAATTGGTAAACATTACCTGCGATCTCGATGCCCATTTGGGATGTTTAAGACTTTGAGAAGTTGATAAAAGATCGATCTAATGTATGGTGTTGGTGTAGTGTAAAGGAGGCTCTTTCATTGATTGTAGGGATTGTTCAGGTTCATGGTAACATCTGCATATAGGTTATGGTTTCCGAAGGTACTGGAGATTTGGGTTCATTTAGTTGATATAGAGACTCACTTGTTCAATCTTTGGACATGAGAAGCCACTGGTTCAATAAACTATCTGTCACTTCCGGTCTTAAACCGAGGCGTGGTTGGTTGTTGGTGATCCTTGTTGCTGCACTTGCGTTGATCCTAATTTTAGGATCCAGTTCTTCCAGTGATTTTGATCCTGTGTCTTCCACTCCTGTCCCTGACATTTATTCCAGTTATAGAAGACTAAGAGAGCAAGCTTCACTTGACTATTTGGACCTTAGAACTCTGTCATTAGGATCTGCCGGTCAAAAGGATCTTTCGTTTTGTGGGAGGGAGAGAGAAAATTTTGTGCCTTGTTATAATGTTACGGCTAATTTGTTGGCTGGGTTTAAAGATGGGGAGGAATTTGATCGACATTGTGAGATGTCGAGACCGAGAGACTGGTGTTTAGTTCGGTCTCCTAAGGACTATAAGATCCCTCTTCGCTGGCCTGCTGGCCGAGATGTGATATGGAGTGGAAATGTGAAGATAAGCAAAGACCAATTTCTTTCTTCTGGAAGCATGACTAAAAGGTATTACTAAGAGGGTTCTGTTCTGTCATATGCTACTCGTTTTTGTGAGATAAATCAACTGATATTCTTTAACGATTTCGTAGGTTGATGTTACTTGAAGAGAATCAGATTGCTTTTCACTCTGATGATGGATTGATCTTTGACGGTGTCAAAGATTATTCTCGCCAGATTGCTGAGATGATTGGATTAGGGAGTGACGCTGAATTTCTTCAAGCTGGTGTAAGTCCTCTTCCGTTCTCCTAAGCTCTTGATAGAGTTTGGTTTCTAAAACCAGTAACATATTTGAATGTAGAGACATTTATAATGTAGCATGTTCATGTCCATAATAAATACATATGCAGCTTGACTTATTGATCTGCCCTTTTGGATTTATGTAAATGTTTTATGGGTAATGATTTTCAAGTGTTAATTGCAGGTGCGAACTGTACTAGATATTGGTTGTGGTTTTGGTAGTTTTGGAGCTCATTTGGTATCATTGAACCTAATGGTTGTCTGTATTGCTGCATACGAAGCAACGGGCAGTCAAGTTCAGCTTTCCCTTGAGAGGGGCCTTCCAGCTCTGATTGGGAATTTCATTTCACGCCAACTTCCATATCCATCAATGTCTTTTGACATGGTTCATTGCGCTCAATGTGGTATTTTTTGGGATGAAAAAGGTATAACTGCAGTTTTTCAATCTGCCAATTTTCCCTGATAGTTAACTGTGTCTATATTTTAAATGTAATGGGTTATTCTTTTATGATTCTTTGCTGCTTTATTGAAATCATTTGCTGGTGTATATGCAGATATTAGCAGCTAGACTTGGTCTGGACTGGATTTCCTTTAATAACTAGTACCTGCTCCCTTGGGTTTAATATAAAGAATAAATCCAGTATCAGTCCTCCATTAAATGCTTGATCAATTTATACATTGTGGTTTTTGGAAAGAATTTATGGTTTTGTGTTAAGTGTCAGTTATTTCCTGTTGTTAATAGGTGTATGCATGACATAATTAAAAACAGTGCTACTTGAAGCTTTCTGGATTACTGATTTAATGCCAAAACATTCGAGTGCCAATATCCCCTACTGTTATTACATTGGAGTGTCAACTATTGCGGCCTTGTTTCTACTCGAACATTCTTTACTGATATTAACTTATATTGTAGCATTCATTGCTTGGAATCATAATTTTATCACTAACAATGTTTTAATAAAACAGATGGGAAATTCCTTATTGAAGTGGATAGGCTTCTCAGGCCTGGAGGTTACTTTGTCTTAACCTCACCGGCAAGCAAGCCACATGGTGGCTCACTGAGGATGAAGAAGACAAGCATGCTAACTCCTATAGGAGAATTCACTGAGAGAATCTGCTGGAGTCTTTTGGCTCAGCAGGATGAAACATTTATCTGGCAGAAAACTGCATCTGTCCAGTGCTATAAATTTCGGTAAGGGATGCTATCATGTGTAACAGACTTCTTTTCTAGGTCAATCATATGTAGGTGTTTGAGTTTGGGTTTGGCATATTTCCACTGGATGAACTTTATACTTCAGACTTTTACCTTTTTTTTGCATAATCTACAATTTCTAATTATACCTACACTGTTGCTTTTGTTTGATACTGTAGCAAGCAGGATTTTGCACCACTTTGTGATTACAAGCATGATGTCACATCGTATTATCAACCTCTTATCTCGTGTATAAGTGGGACCACCAGCAAACGTTGGATTCCTATCCAGAACAGATCTTCTGCTTCCAATTTTGGCTCAGCCGATCTTGAAGTTCATGGAAAGTATTATTTCGAATTGCATTTAAGTATTTTTTTTGACAACTTAACTTAGTTTTTACTATCCTCATGAGATATCTAGTTTTCTTCAAGGATTCTAAAACTCTATATTCTTTGTTCATTCATTCATCCTTGCAGGAGTTGAACCTGACGATTTCTTGGAAGATTCTCAGATATGGCGATCGGCTTTGAAAAACTATTGGTCTTTGCTTACCCCTTTAATCTTTTCTGACCATCCTAAGAGGCCAGGTGATGAAGATCCATTACCTCCGTACAACATGATAAGGAATGTGATGGACATGAATGCTCATTATGGGGGTCTAAATGCTGCTTTTCTAGAAGATGAAAAGGCACTGTGGGTGATGAATGTTGTGCCTGTTAATTCTCGTAATACACTGCCTCTCATACTTGATCGGGGTTTCGCTGGTGTTCTTCATGACTGGTATCTGCTTATTTTCCCTCACAAAACAGCAGCATTCAATTCTCCTAGCCAAAACTGCTCCCCTACTTCACATAAATTAGAATGGAAAATGTCAAAAAAAAAAAACATTGGGGATGGACCTTTTGTTCAGTACTTCCATGTTAACATTTTACATATAACTTCTACTTCGACAATATACCCTTGGTTAAACTTTTAGCAGAATATAGTAGTGAAAGCTCATCAGATCTGTGGCCTTTTGTTGTCAAAAATGTTACTAATATTATCGGTGAAGTTCAATGGTGGTACGTACTTAGGAGGATTATCACTTAGAGTTACTTAGTAAATCTGTACACTATTGGACTTCTAGTCTTTCATATATGATATTGATTTTTATGGCATTGAGACATAAAAATCATTTTACATGTTGGTATGTAGCCTAAATTTCATGAAACTTTTCAAATTCATTTTACATGTTGGTATGCAGGTGTGAGCCCTTTCCGACATATCCCAGAACGTATGACATGCTTCATGCAAATGGACTTCTGTCACATCTTAGTTTTGAAAAGTGCAGAATGGTGGATTTAATTGTAGAGATGGATCGAATTTTGCGGCCTGAGGTAATATATAACCAGTCCAGCCTATGTTTAAGAAATGCCAAGTGATGCTTATCTCATTCATTTCTGGACAACTTGAAGTAATGCCATTAAATGCAACATTATCTTTTGATTGCAGGGATGGGTTATTCTTTCTGACAAACTGGGAATTATTGAGATGGCTCGAGCTCTTGCTACACAAGTACACTGGGAAGCAAGGGTGATTGACCTACAAAATGGCAGTGATCAGAGGTTGCTTGTTTGCCAAAAGCCATTTGTGAGAAAATGATTGGTCTAGCATCATGAATTCTTACCAATCTGAACCTGTACATTCTGTTCTGGTAATTCCTTATATCTCTCTGGAAATTGGCACTTCTAATGTAATCTTTAGGATTTGAACCTGGTACTACTGAGCACCATAGTTTTTTTTATATAAGTAAGGACAGTTGAAAATGAACCCTATTTCAGTTAGAAGCATCTGGGTCTTCCTGTGATTACATGGTTACCAAAAAAATATCCTAAACAGATCTAAGAACAATTAGTCATGAACTTAAATGTTTTTCACTCTTTCGACTCCCATGATTCACGAGCTTTTCGTTAGTTACGAGCTTTTCATAATGAGCTAAGGTTTCTTCCAATGCTTTTGATGTTTCTTCTTATATACTTTGAGAACTCTGAAAAGAATTATGGAATAGATAAAGTTGTAATTCAGCATATTTACTAACTTAATCTATGTCATTGCCAGATCAAATTTGTGGCAGCACCATCATCTGATAAAGTCCTGGAATCTTTCTTCCAGGACATAAGCAAAAGCAAAGGAAAACAAAAGCTGTAGATTAGAAAAGAGGCTTTCTACAAAAGTAGCTGCAACAGGATCCATTTTTTCTGTTTTTTCTTTTGTTTGTGAAGGTATTTGTAGCAATTCATTCATCAATTTTTTTTTGGTGTTTTAGTATTCTTTTTCAGTGTTGAATGATTTCTTCATTTTCTCCATATGGGACTCAACAAGTCTCTGTACTCAACAACTGCTACTTGTAAGGATAATTGACAGGCCACGAAGTGATAATCAAATTGGTTTTCGTTTTGTTCTATGCCCTCAAGTCTCAGAACTAGCTGTTTACTTCATCCTAAATTCTCTCTAGTTATAGAACATCAATGTTTAATAATCGAACTGAAAATTAAATTGGTACTGTAAAAAGTTTAAAGTTTTAAAGTTTAATTGATATTAGATCATCATAAAATTAGTATATGATAATATGAACAAAATTAAAATCAGTA
>JAOQMR010000001.1:1531338-1558599 GCA_027563865.1 Erythroxylum pelleterianum
TAAAGTTTTAAAGTTTAATTGATATTAGATCATCATAAAATTAGTATATGATAATATGAACAAAATTAAAATCAGTATTAGACTATCATAAAATTGATATTTAATAAAAATTAAATTAAATAAAAATTTAAAATTTGATTAAAGAAGAAGATTGTTTTGTTACGTTTAATTAAAAAAGAGATTGTCGGACGTATTGGATGATCATGGTCACAAGCTATGGGTTGATACTTCCAATTCCAGCCACTGCTTGGTAAGCTATGTGTTGATACTTCCAATTCCAACCATTGCTTGGCTTGGGTGGTAATGCTCGTGACTAGATGTAACACATTGCGCCGCATCACCACCGCTCCATATACGTGTCATCTCAACAAAAGGGTGATGATGATGCTGCACCAGAAAAACAATAAATGCTGGAGGTTAACTTACGCTGTCCATTTTCGTTAAATTTCCCAACTTTTCGCATGTTACTATTTCTTGCTAAATACCCATCCCTGGATTGTTGAAAGTTTCAAGATACTGGATCGTAAATGTCTGCATAAGTGCCAACATCAGCAGGTAACCGTGTGAAGAGTAGTTAGTAGTGAGGAACACACAGGAAAAAATGGTGTATGTTACTTCCTGACTACGTTACTAGTTCTTAATCAGAAAGAAAGATACATACTTTGTATGAAATATTAGTTCTTAATCCGTGATGCAATGCATATGTATATTAGTTCAGCTAACACTATACATTTGAACTACAAGTAATGATAATGATTGTATGCCCATCTTTAACATTGATCTTGTGTGCATTAAGTACTTAACCTGTACTTTTGATTCATGATTACGATATTGGGGGTGGTTTCTTGGGTTCTTGAGACTTGAAGAAATTGTTTGCAAAATGGTTTTGGGTAGCCTTGGTTCTAAAGTTTGATAACCAAGTTTGTGTTCAATTGACGGAATTGACATATAAGAAGTTACCATCTTTAATTTGGTGTGGAAAACCTTCTGGGTATGCGGTTTGGGTGGCTATAGTTTCATTTTGTTCATTGTTAGTAGCTACTTTAGATACTTATGAAGGAGAAGAACTTGATTTTTAGTAGTATTAGTTTGTTTGATGGTGAAGAGTGCTGACATTGATCATGAACTCTGTGTTTTCATTTTGAACTTCCATTGTTATAGGATTCCCGTCAATTTTTTACCCAATAAAAGAGATTGAAATATGAAGTTTGGTAAAGCATTTAAGAGAGAAATGGTTCCTGAGTGGACGGAAGCTTATATGGATTACAGAGGTCTTAAAAGAATACTGCAAGAAGTTTTGCAACACAAGAACGAAGGGCAACCCTCATCACCCTCGAGAGCTCGAATATCCTTGCACAGAGCTTTCAGTGGACTGAATCAACAGCCTAAACATGTTCAGAGAAAGAGTGACGTTGAAGATCAAGTGATAAATGTGAACATGTATCAGCAAGATGGTTCTAGGAAGCTTTACAACACCGAATTCCTGGGGCAGTCTGAAGATGGAAGAGATATTGAGGCAAAATTTTTTAAGAAACTTGATGAAGAACTCAACAAGGTTAACACCTTCTACGAGGACAAGGTGAAGGAGATGGTGAATGAAGCATCTTTGCTGAATAGACAAATGGATGCATTAATTGCATTGCGGATCAAAGTGGAAGAACCTCATGTTGATTTCAACTCTTCAAGGATTAGCTCCACTGGTGTTGCTATGAGTCCCTTGAGGACATGTGGTGAGACAAAATGTTAAACGCAGTTTCCATTTTTCTGAAGTTAACAAACTAAACGATCATTTATGGATAACTGTTATGTGTTACTTGGAAATCCAATAGAATATACTGAATGTTTGATGTTACATTTTACAGTATTTTCTTTCAAACTTGAAAACGAGAATGGGATAGAAATGGGCAATACTTGGTTAACAGACGACTATACTAACTCTCAGAGTGGTAATGTAGTTTGCATGTCTTCTAAAGACAATTGGCCCTCTTCTGCATCTATGAGATTCAGCTGTATCTTCTAAATTTTTAGAACACTTATGCTAATATGCAGGAAGTCAGTGTATAGAATTGAACATCGCGAAAGATGCAAGCAGTGATGTTGGGGAAGAGTCTGCTAGCAGTCCTGAAGCAGGTGAAGTAGGTACTGCCACTGGCTTCCCACAAGAGGGTAATACGGAAAACAGCAGTGAAAATCCTTTGAGAATACTAGACCATGTGAAAATTAATAATACAATGGATTCTCCATTATCCATCATAAAAAGGGTGTTCAAGGATTCAAAAGAAGAGGATCTGTGCTTCAAGAAAGAGGAACTTAAGAAAGTTGAGGAAACGCTGCGGGTTGTTTTCATTGAGTTTTACCAGAAACTTCGTCTGCTGAAGCACTACAGGTGATAAGTATGAACCTATTTATTCTCCTCCACATCGAAAATTCTTACTTTCATCATCATTTAAAAATTCACATGCTCATCATTTGCAAATGATTGAACCAGTTATATGAACCTAGCAGCATTTTCCAAAATCATGAAAAAGTACGACAAGGTAATACTTGGTTTATCTGATATAACAACCATATTGCTAGAGTTTAGTGAGCAAATGACAAGAACTAAAAATTGTTCGTGTTATGTACTTATTCTACATCATCCAACCAGATTACTTCAAGAAGGGCAGCCAGATCCTACATGAAAATAGTGGATAACTCTTACCTTGGCAGCTCTGATGAGGTACAATGATGGAATTTTTCTTACCATACCGAAGCAAGTTCATCTCTTTTAGTGACCAATCATGCGTTGGTGCTCCTCCGTAGTGACTCTAATCAACGGAAAAGGATTCAACATTCATTTGACTATATTTATGTTGATCGAATATGCTCTTTTACAGGTAACTCACCTCCTTGATAAGGTGGAAGGTACATTCATCAAACATTTCTCCAATGCAGATCGGAGAAAAGGGATGAAGTCATTGAGGCCAAAAGTTAAGAAAGAAAAGCACAGCATAACTTTCTCTTCAGGCAAGTAATAAAAGAAATAATGGCAAAAAGCTTGAAAATTTCAACATAAATTTATCCTACTCAAGTTTGTAAACTATCAACTTCAGGATTTTTTTCCGGTTGCTCGATTGCACTACTGGTTGCTGTAATTTTGAGAATTCAAGCTCGCAAGCTGCTTGGTCAAGAGGGGGGTGCCTCATATATGGTCAACATTTTCCCACTTTACAGGCAGGAGAAGCCATAAACGTTTAGAAACTTCTGTTATAAATTGGTTTCTTCGCTATTCTTCAATAGTCATTTGCTTTCTCTGACAATAATGTTGATCTCCTTGCAGCTTATTTGCATATATTGTACTTCATATGCTCATGTATGCCACAGACACATACTTCTGGGCACGTTATCGGATCAATTATCCGTTTATATTTGGTTTCAAGCAAGGAACTGAGCTGGGTCATCGAGAAGTTTTTCTCTTAAGCAATGGTCTTGCAGTTCTTGCACTAGCCTGTTTCCTGGCAAATCTACATTTGGATATCCACTCCAGAGTTTCAAATTACAAAACAGTCAATGAACTGGTTCCTTTGACCTTGATTACTGTAAGAGTCTATATCTAACTCAGTCATTGAGTGAAATTCGTTACTTGTTATGCACATAACCTATTGACTTACTTGAACATTTCTTGTCAATATCCTGCATTTGTTTACATGCCTCTCTGTTCCAGGTGGTTCTCGCCATACTTATTTGCCCATTTGACATCATATATCGTTCAAGTCGTTTCTTCTTTCTTCAAAGTTTGGCTCGCTGCATATTTGCGCCACTGTACAAGGTAACGAATAAAAAGTTAGTTAAATACCGTTACAAGTAGACTATACACGGACAGCAAGTTGAGGTTATGTGCAGGTCAGACTTCCAGATTTTTTCTTGGCAGACAATCTTACTAGCCAGGTAGACGCTGTAATCTTTTCATTGTCTCCAGGAGAATAGTTCAACAATTCTTGAAATTTGATTGTGATCTTTACTTCTTTTTAACTTTAGGTCCAGGCCATAAGATGTGTTGAGCTGTATATCTGCTACTATGGTTTAGGGGAGTACTCTACAAGGCAAAACAAATGTCATAGTCACAGTGCCTATAATGTTTTTTATTTTGTTGTTGCTGTTGTACCATTTTGGCTTCGCTTTCTACAGGTAACATCTTTTCTTCATTAAACTGTTATTAAAGATGTAAAGGTTCATATAACAGTTTCCAAGTTTTATGGATGGATGCACTTTCCAGAATATGATTGTTTGACAGACTTTTGTGTCATCTCTTCAACTCCTTACATCATCTTCATTGATGAGTCAAGAACCAGTTGCTATCTGATCTTATGTTGCATTATGCTTATGTCACTTCTTTAGATTCAATTAAGCATTTTGCAATGCTGAACTTATTAGTTACTGCTATAACTTGCCAGAATCAACATCAGCTTTCTTCTTGAGCTTGAAAGATGATATTGCATTCCCTTCTGATCTCAATTATTAGGATCAGCTAGTTCGGGGTTACCAGTCAAAAGATATTTGATTAGCCACTAATACAAGTTTGTTATATGTCACCTTATAGTGTCTTCGACGATTGTTGGAAGACAGAGATGCGATTCACGGATACAATGCTTTAAAATACTTCTTAACAATAGTTGCAGTTCTGGTTAGAACAGCTTTTGAGCTAAAGAAGGGAAGAACATGGATGGTGTTGGCATTGGTTAGTTCTGCTGTTGCAATAATAATGACTACATATTGGGATATAGTACAAGATTGGGGACTCCTGCAAAGGAACTCAAAGAATCCTTTTCTGAGAGACAAACTAATAATTTCACACAAAAGTATCTACTTTGCAGCTATGGTAACATGTCTTCCAAGGAAAGTGGATTCATATAGTCCATATAGTCAAAACTGATCCTGCATTCTAATTGCAGGTTTTGGATGGTCTTCTGAGAATTGCTTGGCTTCAACTGGTATTAGAATTCAATCTGGAGGGTCTTCACAAAGTGGGAGTTTCAATGCTGATAGCTTGTCTAGAGATTGTTCGTCGCGGCATATGGAATTTCTTCAGGTACCATGCCGATCATGTCCTTGATTAGTACAGGAATCCAACTATTAAACAAGTCCATAAGCATCTGGATCATATGTTTCTTGGCCTACAATTGAGTATCCACTTAATTTCATTGTTGTTAATGATGTCTTGACATGAATATGCTGCTCTGACTACAGTTTATAATCGTTCAGGTTGGAGAATGAGCACTTGAACAACATTGGCAAGTATCGGGCATTCAAGTCCGTCCCCTTACCATTCAATTACTACGATCCCGACACCGATAAGGACGATTAAGCAACTGATATTGCCACATTGTATTGATAAGCACACTTGGAGAGCAGTACAATGGAGAGTTGCAGGCTGCATTCGAGAGCAATTCATGCTTTCCCGACAGAACTGCCAAGAAGGAAATGTTATCAGATACACAAAAAGCTTTAGGAACTACAAGGCTCAGCTAACCCAGTTTGATGGGTGTCTTTGAAATATTACTTATTTTCCAGCAATCATTAACAGATTTCCAAAGTTTTCAAGAACTTTCAGATCAAAACCGTGTTTTTGTTTCAATTTTAGAGTTCATCAGCTACAGCTGTTGCCAATTAGTTTGAGCTCAAATAACATAACTCCTAGCATCCACTGAAGGTAACCTTAACTTAGCGTTTGGTTCCTGTCCCCGTTAGTAGGGAAAGAAGACAAGATAGAAAAATCCTGTCTCTGTTATACATTTGCTTGTTGTCCCCGAAGTCCTGTCCACCGTCCCCGGTGGACAGAGACAGGTTTTTGTCTCTCCCAAAAAGGAACATAACTCTCGCATTTTTTACTCATCTGACCCCCGACTCCTTGACCCTCGTCTTCCCCGACTCTTTCGGCTATCTTTGCCCCCGACTCCTCCTCGTCATTGCCACGGATCACGACCAGCATTATCTCCTTCGCCCTCACGATTGCAGTCTCTAGCCTTCCCTCTCGCACTCCGCCCTTCTTCCCCAAAACGTTCGTGTCTCCGGTGTTAAGTAAGTATTTGATTGTATGCGGGAAAAATGGCTTGGGGTTGGCTAATCATACGATAAAATAGTCTTAAGATAACATATTCATAGCATAAGGTACCTGCTTTACGGAGATTTGGGACCAGGATTCAGGTAAAGTCGTAATATACAAACTCTTTTTTTTTCTTCATATTTTTATAAAAAGATTCTTTCTGTAATTTAAACATGTAATCTTTTGTCACAAAGTGTACCTTCGACATAATAAAAAAGAAAAAGATGGTCCTTGACTTGGATTAGTCGAAAATCAAACTTGATCTAAAACCAGGATTTTGAATTCCATTTTGAACCGATCGGTACTTGTCGGTATTGGCTGTATCGGACCAAAACTAGTACAAAGTAAAGGATCGATTGTACCAAGTTTAAATACCGGTCGGTACCAGCCCGTTTTAGATAGTATGGGCAGGTAATCAAAATATTAGCCAAATACTGGCCGGTACTGAAAATTTTAAAAAATAGTGTGGTTTGTTATTTTATTTATTTCAACTTTTGTAATTATTGTGAATTTTTATTTTTGTTTTAAAAATAATAATAAATATTTTTATTACTAATAATAATTATAAATTAAATAAAACTTTAAAATAAATTATTTTTATTTAAATTTGTTTTAATATTTTATATAATATTTATTAATAAAGTATTAATAAAAATATTTTATTTTTAAAATAAATAATATAAAATTATTATTTAGAAACTAATATGTATTATATATATTTTTAATTATTAAATCAAAATTTATTTGAATTATATATTTTAAATTTAATTATATTTATTAATAATTATTAAATTAATTTTATAAATTAAATTAAAATTATTATTATTATTTATTATTATGATTTTTGGAAACATGGTTAAAAATATACAGTATAATTGTATAATATGACAATGAACTATTTTGTAATTTTTAAAAAATTTAAGGGACTATTTCATAAATTTAAAAAATTATTCAATATTAACCGGTACCGATACAGTACCGTATCAGAATCCAATTCATTATTAATTCCGGTATAGTATTCATAATATCGTCTAAAACTAATCCCAATTCAGCTTTTTAAGCTTAAGTTGTGGTCCAACCTACAATTTAAAAGGTAAAAGATATAAATATATAACCTTTTAAGAAATTTTAGAAAATTTTGTAGATTTTTTAAATTCTTAAAATCAATAAATTTGATTTAATTTTTTAATTATTAAAAATTAATTAACAATTTAAGGACAAAAAAGAAAAAGATTTGAAGAAAAAATCAAAATTAATTAAACAATAAAAGAATTGAAGAGTGTAGAAAAATTAAAAATGGAAAGAAAATAAATAAAGGGTTAATTGTTCAAGTCACTCTTGTTAGTTTTTGCCCTTAAACCCTACTCCTAATGTCCTCTCCCAAAACCCCGTAGATAGAGCCAACCACCGACCCTCCAGTACCGGAAATACCCACCGACAGCGGCTCCGATACTAAAACCCCAGATGACTCAAATAATCGAAAACAAACCATTGAAGTGAATAACGACAACAGCCAAGCTCAAGCTGATGAGGATGAAGAAGAAGAAGAAGGAGAGTGCGGGTTCTGTTTATTCATGAAGGGCGGTGGTTGTAAGGGCAAGTTCGTCGCGTGGGAAAACTGCGTGCGAGAGAGCGAGAGCAAGAACGAAGACCTTGTCGAGAAGTGCTTTGAGGTTACTTCGGCGTTGAAGAAGTGCATGGAAGCTCATTCCGATTACTATGAACCCATCTTGCGGGCGGAGGAGGAGGAAACTGAGGACGAATTGGACGAAACAAATGAACCAGTCGATGCTAACAAATGAACAATCTTTTAATTTTTTGAAAAGCTAACATCTTTGGAAAAATTCATTCTTTCTATTGACGTTGAATCCATTTTTGTTGGTAGAGCTTTAGTTTTTCTTGTTTGTTGATCTTGAATTGAAGTTACCGACTTGGTGAGAAGTCGGTTCTCAAGTAATGGGCGTTTCTGTAATACTCAAAACCTCAACATCTTGTGATCAGCTAAGTTCTGCAGAGGTTTATACATAACCATAAGCTTTGGAACACAAGCAGAAAGAAGAGCTAGATATGTAACTTGCATTTTCTGGAAAAAATCGTTTCACAAACTTTTACTAGGACTAAATGAATAATTATATCAACACGAGAAGAAGAGGGTAAAAAAAAAGAAAAAAAGAAAAATGGCATCATTCACATTTAGTAGCTTCCTTTCTGCAGCATCTCAATTGTGTGTGTATTGTGTATATACTAGTTAATTTGAGGACCTTGTTGTGGATACCAAATGGTGGAAACATCTAGCTGAGCTCTTAAATTTGTCGCCATCACCTTACAGAACTTGAGTTTGCCATAGCTAGCAAGTCTTTACAACTTGAACCCTCGCAAAGGCACTCTTGAGGATTAGCATAAAAGTAATCTTCTTCCTTGGGCCGATCGGGAATAACCCTCCGGTGAGTTGGCTGTCCCATCCTTCTTTCGTGTGCCTCTCGAACAGAGACTGCAAATTCATTCCATGTAAGTGTCCCATTCTGATGCAAATCCAGTAACGTTACAAGTCTCTTGCGATCAAGCTGGATTGTCCTTTTGAACCCAAGATACCTAAATGAGGTAAGGTTAGAGATTCAGAAATTTCTTTTCTACACAAATGACACCTCTCTCTCCTTGTTAACAATACGATTGCATACCTGCGGTGACCTTCAACAACCTTTGCCATGTTCCCGTCATAGGTAGGAATGAAAGTATTGCTGGATACTGACACCATGAAATCAAGTGCAGCCATTTGAGATGAATGATTCTGAAACTGCTGCAGCTCCACTTGATCTAACAGCATCTCTTTCCTCACCTGGAAACAACAAAAATAACCGAGATCCAGAGGCATGACCAAACAAGATAAAACCAAACTACTTTTGTAACATAAAACTAAATAAAACTCCGGAGATTATTCCAAAAGGCGTTAAATGCATTTCTCTACAGTTGGGAAAAAAATCCGAAAGATACTACGATATACACCACATTCACAAGCATTTCACCACAAGATGACAAATTATTGAAAGAGGGAGTTGACAACTCACAATCCGAGGGAATGCAGCTCTTAGAGCTGCAAGTCTTCTTTCGCTGCCATATATCTCACCAGCTGCAATATATATTTGTGTTTCCTTGTCAAAACCCATTGCTTGTAATATTAGAGCAGCCTCCTCAGGTGTTAAGGGGCACAACCCTTGCAATCTTCTCTCTTCAGAAACTATCTCTTTCTCTCTCCACCAAGGGTATGCATACCTAAAAGTATGGACGAAGAAATTTTTTTTGTTTATCTCCTTCGATGCACAATGCAGATACTGAAAAAGACAGGCTAAATGACGCCATTTGGTCAAATTTGACAAACTTTGAGAGGCTATACAAGACTGATAGTTTTTCGAATCATTTGATAGGATTGCTAAAACTGTTACTTCATTTGACTAGTTATGATTTTTCCTATCAATTATTTAAACATTGGGTACCCATCTTCTAATGGCACTGACTAGGAAAAGACAAATGCATCTCGATAAGAATACTTGAAAGTGTCAACACACCTTAACCGCTTAAGTTCGTCAGCTTCTTCATTGGTGCAGCCATGAGTACAACCTGAGAAAGCCAACATGTCCATCTCGTACCTCAAATGCAATGCCACATATGGCCCCTTGTCCTGAAGAATGCGAACCAATTTGTATCCCAATTTTTCAATCTGCGGAGTAAATTTTAGTGCCTGAAAATTCACACGGCATCTGAGTTTCTGTAATTCAACTGACAGCCCATTGTTTGCCAAGCGTGCATCAGTTTTGTTGAAATGCAGCACCTTTAACTTGCTGAAAAGGGGCAGAATCTGCATCATGACATAAAAGCAGATACTAGAATTATCATAAGAAACAGAAATCAACATTGTAACACATTGATTCGCCAAAAGATCAAATTGCAGTGCAGAAATTGATTTCCAAGATAGCTCAAAGATGCAAGATTCTAAAACTTTATCTTACCATCCCCAATCCATTTAGTTTAACATAATGAATACCAAGTGAGAAAGAACCAAAGGTATTCAAACCTGTTGCAAGTAATACGTTTCATTAGACCAGCTAACTGGTGGCATCTCAAATATTTTGAACTTGAATTTCCTAGAAAACCTCTTAGGTAGTCTTCTGACAATCCGAACTTCATCTCTTAGGGAGTTGATGAAATGTTGCACATCGAAAATGTCCTCAAAATTACTGCAATGAGAGTTAAAAGGGTTAACATTAAAGAAGTTAGAAACATGAATGTGATCTAACTTGCCAAGAACAAATGTACCTGGGGTCAGCCCAGAAAGATGTCTTATCAAGCTCCGGAACAACCAAAGTGAGATTCAAAAGTCGAGCAACAGCAACCATGTCACAGATCTGAGATGCCAAACTAATCAAGTCAATAAGCTGAGAAAATTTTAGAATATCAAACAAAAGACGAAGTACAAACCGCAGCACGCATTTGATTCAGGCCTCCATTGCAAGACACCTTAAGAAAACCTTGACTTGTATAGTTTCCTGCAAAGAACAGCAGAAATTGAAAATTTATCTCCTAGGATGAATGGATGGAGGTAAAAGATATCTATAGAAAAATGTATGTGTCACATTGTCTGATACTCTAGTCTAGATTCCATATATAAGTTAATATACAACTAATACCTCGTGAGCTTCCAAGGAATCATGCAAATATTTGAACTCCTATTTCCCAAAAAAGGAATCTTTTCCTTTTACAATTCATGTCAATTCCATATCCATTTATTATCCACTTCTAATGAGCACAAATCAAGCACAAGTATTCAAATCACAATCATCGCAGAACACCCTGTAATCCCGCATAACCCACCCACTCAACATATATATATATATATATACATATATAGCGTGCAAATGGCCTGATCTTATAACAAGCAACATCCACTAGAAGCCACGTGAATGAGACTCAGTAGCTGTAGAAAATCCAAGAATTTAAGTAACAGCATAAAAGCAGAAAAAGATTCAAAAGTCCAAAAAATGTAGAGACCTCGCTGTCACTACGTCAACCACCACACATTTTCTTTTTACAAACCCAAATCACGAAGATAACAGAAAGAATTTATCTTGACTAATTCATAAAACAAAAAAAGAGACAAACACAAATAAACAGAGACGACTCCTCACTTGCAGGAAGAAGGGGCGGCCGCGATCTGACGGAAACATGGAGGTGGCTATCGGTGGTAATCTGCGAGAATTTGTAAGTAATATTGGTGATGAACTTGGGGTGCCAAAGCTCCCCAACAGCAACAATCTGAATAATGCAGGTCCATAGCAGAATACTTGAGCAGACGCTTATAAACCATACTTGTATCCTCGTTCTTGGGATCACCGATACACTAGAACCTATCTTCTCCGACCTTCCTTGTACACTCTCAGATCTAAGTTCCATTTTTCTGCTCTTCTCTTCATCGCCACTGCATCGAATTCAATAAAAGAAATCCAGAAAATCAAACAAAATCTCGACCCCTTTGGGATCAAGTCCCCAGAAATAGAATCCCCATTATAGAATCAACAAAAAGTCGAGATCTTTTTCGCTCAAGAGACCCAAATGCCACCTAAATTTGAGGGATGGGAATCAAAATTAGGAGAGAAAAATCGGAACTTGAAATCAGAGGATGGGTTTACAAGCAAAAGGGTGTTATGGGGGCTGTGTGTGTTGTGTTATAGGGAGTACGGTTGGGAAAACAGTGCAAGAATTCAAGCTTTTAGCTTTCTCACCAACCAAACAGAGACGAGAAAAAGAAAATCTTTGTATCTTTCTATCTTCTTCCTCTAGCTATTTAATTTTCCTTTGCAATTTTCTTTCTTTTTCTCGTCAATACTTCATTTCTTGCTGTTTCAGAGATTAAATAAACTCTCAGATTGAAATACCAAAATCAATCGATTAACAAACAAAGCCGGCGATCCAACGGATGATCTCAGATAAAAACTAAATGATGTATTGTTATTATCGTGAATATTGAATATGACTATTTATTTAAATTTTAAAAATAGGATAATTTAAATAAAAATTATTTTAAAATATTTGACCAATTGAAAAATAACATTTATATATTTTTTAACTAATATTTTATTTTAAATACATAATTTTAATTATGTTTTAATTATGATCTATCTATCTCCAATTGCAATGCATATCAATGATAAGATCCAGAGCAAGATTGTAATATTACTTGAAAATTGTATATATTTGAAAATATTTTGTAGTCCAAAAAGATTATATCTATCAATAATCAGAATTCAAAATTTTGACTACACTATTACAATCCAAGAACGTAATATTTGAGATCATTGCCTTCTTTTAACCTAAATTCAAATACAAAGAAAAATGTTTTAAATATATCGGGAAGAAATTTAAGGTTTAAACGATGTTGCAAAATCGGTTAAAGATTGAATAAAATTGATGAATTTTAAAAATAATTTAAAAAAATTGTCCTTACCAAAAAATTTGAAATTTAATTAAAAAAGAGACTGATTAATAAAAACTAATTTGATTATTTTAGTTCATAAAAATTGACCAATTAATTTAAAAACTATATATTTTTTATAACAGAAATTATTAAATTAAATTAAACCAAAAAATTAGTCGATTCAAAAAAAATTTACAGTTAAACCGGTCTAATCGGTTTAGTTTGTAAAACATTGATTTTGATGGTAATAAATATTTACTTAGTTTTATTTGATCAACTATTTAACTTTATATATTTATATGTACATAATTATATTTATAAATATTTACATATTTAAGTTTATGCCATATTTTGTTTAGTTAATACACGAATTAAAATGATTTTAAATCAGTTTTTTTCAATATTCAGTTATGATTTTTTAAAATTTTGAAATAAATCTATAAACTCATTAAAAAAATCATTTATATGCTTATTTATATAGGTTGAGTTGGTTTCACTTAACCAAAAAGTTCTTGAAGTTTAAATATATAGTAAGATTTTGATAGAGTATAAGCAAATATGTGTATTTGAAATAGGATTAAAGAAGATTGTTTTTGTTTATCGAAGTATTTGAAGTTTAAATGAAAAAAAGAGATTGTTAAATAACAATTAATTGATTTATTTTAGTTTATAAGAACTTTTTAGTTTATAAAAATTAATAAATTAATTAATAAACTGATCGGTATAGTTATTAAAGTAAATCAAATCAAAAAATTTAAAATCTAACTGAAAAATAGACGGTTTTAAGATTTTTATAGTTGAATTGACTTACACATTTTTGTTAGTTGTAATTCAAAATTTTAAAGTTAAACGAGTTTTAATAGACATAAGTTTAAAATAGCATAAAATATATTAAATAATAGGGTTAATTACTAAAAAACTTGATTTTCGTCAAATTTTCAATTATAGCTCGAATTTTAAAAAATAATAATAAATTTATCAAAGTTTCAATTTTATTTAATTCTTGCCCAAACTTTAAAAATGGCAATAAAATGCTTTAATTTGTAAGTTTATTCAATTCTAACTCGACGCTATCTGTTGTTTTCCCGATGCTCTCAGCTATTTGTTTTCTGTTTGTTCTTCTGACGCCTTAAATTACTATCGCATTATAATGTACTATATCAGTAAGCTCTTCGTTTTTAGTTCGTTCTTCTTATATCCTTAGTGAAAGTTGTGTAATTTGAAAATCGAAAAGTGAAGATGTCGAAAGAACAAACTAAAAACGAAGGACAAAATTGAAATCAAAACGTAAAATTATACGATCTTATCATAATAGATATGGTCTTTATACATCGGCTAAAGTCGACCGACCTCAATAATTATTTGCATGGGAGGTGTTAGGCCAGGCTTTGATGCATGTGACAGGGGCGGACACGTGCAATCAATATGAATCTTCTATCTTCTTAATTTTCCATCCCAAAAAATGCATTCATGTCATGTAATTTTATTTTTTTTATAACACAAAAATATGTGTGCCCACTTTTATGTTATACTCTTTACATTATTAAATTTATTATAAGCTAAAGTAGCAATTGATTTCACTTTTATTTTTTGATTATGAATTTTAATTTTCGTTTCTTTTTTGTTTTTATTTTTAAAATAAAAGTAAAAACCTATTTAGTTATTAGTGTCAAAATTTAAAGATAAATAAATAAAATTTATTTAATACTTATTAAACTATTATTAAAAAATCTACTACATTTTAGTCAAATAAATACTTTAATAATTAATAATTATTTATAAATTAAAATTATATATATATATTTGAAATCGATACAATTAAGATATTTTAAACTTAAGGTATATTTATTAAAATTAAAAATTATAATTTTAAAAATAAAATTTAAAGCAATTATAAAAATTTTAATATAGCCGTATTATATTATATTAATCATAATTCTTATTATTAATTAATATTAGATAATTAGATAAAAGCATAAAAACAAAATTTAATTTTATAAGTTTTAAAAAATAGAAGAAACCACAATCAAAAGATAAAAACTATAAAATCAAACAAACATATTTTTTTACTTAAACTAAAATGGAAACAAACATATGTTAACCATCTTCAATCAATTTCCCATTGCTTATTTTATTTCTTAAAATGGTCAAAGTAAGAGTTCATTTGATCACTAAAAAGAAAACTTTTCTTTTGGGCAACAATGAAATGCTTAAGCTGATTTAACAATAAGGTAGTATAAGACAGAATTGAATTAGTTGAGAATTTCAATCTTCTTAATGTACTTGATTTTGTTAATATAAGTTATGATTTTTGGTAAAGTGGATCTTACTGTCACATGTTTTTAAATTAACCAAACTCTACTATTACATGATAGTGAGACCTACTTTTATTGGTCTCATTTGACACATGACAGTAAGATATACTTTTTTATAGATTTCTGAAAATGAATCTCACTTGTTATGTGATGCTAAGGCTCAATTTTTGTTTAAAAAATTAAAAAGAATGTCACGTTAATATTGACATAATATTTAGTTAACAAGAAATTAATCCCATTAAATTTTCTATTCAGTTAGGTCTGTTTTGATTTGAACGCTTAAAATATTAAGGTCTGTTTTGTATTCTATTATAAATATTGGGGTTCAAAATAACAATAAGGTATTATAAGACAAAATGAGTTGAGAATTTCAATATTCTTAATGTTGTTAATAGAAGTTGTTTAACTAAAAAAGTAAGGTTAACTTGATGTTAGTATGATAGTTTGACCTTTCACACTTCATACACTCTCTTGGTTAGTGCTAAGATTTGTATAATTTGTTGTGATACATTAAACTAGAAAAACATAGTTGTGCTTTAAGAATAAGCCTATAAATTGACTTTTACGTTATTTAAAAAAAAAATAGAGATCAAGTTTGGATTATCTTAAAACTTTGACATAAAAGGAGTTTTATAACATAGCGTTTGGATAGTGTTCCCGTCCCAGGGACAGTGGACAAGACACAAACACAAATGTATCCTATTGTACAAGGCTTCTCTGCTTTGCCAAGGTGTTGGGACATCAATATACACAATATTTTCTTTGCATTTCTTTTACAAAGAGGTTGTTTTCATAAAACGAATCTTTGACCTTCTGGTCACAAAAGAGTAACCTTTACTAGTTCCTCTGCGATTCGCCCTCATTTTGATGCATGAAACTTGAATTTAATTTAATTAAAAATATAGTAGTTCAATTTATAATCCAATCAAATTATTTTACCATTTTTGAGAATTAGATTAATTGATTTCACATAAGTAATTATAATGTTTTTCAAAAAAAATATAATTTATATAAAATAGGGATTTTCTAATAATGAAAATTTTAAAATGATGGTTATATTGAAATAATTGATATTCATAAAAATATGTATTAATTGGGTTAATTACTAAAAATAGTTTTCTTCAGTTATATCCGAACTTTAAAAAGAAGCAATAAAATGCTCAAATTTTTATTTTTTTCAATTTTAGCCCGACGTTAGTCTCATCGTTATTTGTGCTAGCGTGGCACAGCCACGTATTGACGTCCCTCACTAATCAGACACCTCAGCTGCTTTAAGAGAAGATTGTCTGATTAGCGAAACAACGTCGTTTCAATTAAAATCAGATGTCCCTCTCTTCTTCATCTCTTCTCTATTGATCAACGCTTAAAACTCTTACTCTGAAATCCCTAATCTATAACCTAAAATCCCCCAACGTTCATAAGAGAGTGAATTCATGTGTTGGTGCTTCTTTTATCGCAAAGTTATTTGCTCTATCAGACCAACAAGCGTTCTCTGTGATTTCGTGCATAGGTGCTTCATAAGAGAGTGACTTCATCGTCAGGTAAAAATTGAAGATTTTGTTGCCAGACTTCTTGTGGTGCCGACTAGGATACGATGGATCTTCTCTCTCTATTGTCTTTTCACTCCGATTCGGTTTTTGTATGAAATGATATGTTGTTATACTAGGATTTCAACTCCAACTAGGGTATGAAATGGTATGTTGTTGTACTAGGATTTCAAATTAGATTATACTAGGGTTCTGAAAGCACAAATCTAATTTGTTGTACTAAGGTTTCAAATTAGATTTGCGCTTCCAGAAAAATGACTTGTATTGTGCTAGGATATTAGGGTTTCAAATTAGATTTGTGCTTCCAAAATATTGATTTGTATTGTGCTAAGGTATTAGGATTTCAAATTGGATTGTACTAGGGTATGATTTGTTTGTTGTTGAAAACAAGGAATAACTTGTATGTGTACATAGCAAATTGAACAGTGAAAACCTTGAATACTCTTACACTTGGTTTTCAGTATGAAATGCAAGTCGAATAAAAAAACAGAGTAACTGAATGCATGATGGTCGATTCATACTTTGTTTTGTGTGGTATGTAGAATATATACATCTTGGTAATTACTAAAAAATATGATTTCTATTTGACTTGTTCTATGCTCTAATATTTAATATTTGGTTCAACTTGCACTCCATTTGGTAATTACTGAAAAATATGATTTCTATTTGGTAATTACTGAATGCATTTCATTTTATTTGTCTCAAATTTTTTAGTGTAGTTTCTTATTTGTATGTTGTGGATACATTCTTTTTTTAAATGGCACATCCGCAAAATGTCTTACTTATGATCGTTTCAAAAGGTGAGGCTGCTAAATTGTGAAGTATTGTGAAAAAACTTCAAGAAATTTGTAAAGGTATGTTTCTTGTGCCTTTCTAACATTTCAGTTTGCATTATTCTGATATATTACTAGCCTTTTATGAAGCTCCTTGCATATGAAAATGTGAGTGTATTATTCTGATGCAATCATACTAACCTATTTTTGTGCACTGTTAGTTAATGGGATAGAAGTGAATCATCTTAGTTATTGCTTCTTTTTTTCTTCTTAGTTGTTGCTTATCTTAGTTATTGTTTTTTTTCTTCTTGTAATATTTATCATTTTGTATTTAGTCATAGTTTGCCTTTGCAAATGTTGGACAATTTTGAATTTCATTATAGTGGAGTGTTGGAAACAAGAAAGTTAAATATGTTGGGGCTAAGATTAAAATAAAAAAGAATATGGGTATTGATGAATTAAGCATGCTAGTTCTAAAAGGGATTTTCAAAGATAAAAGACATAGAGTAATCTCTATGCGTTTACAAATTTCCACATGAGTCCAATAGAAGCTTGATGGAGTTAGGCTTAAAGTATGACAAGGATATACTGGAAATGCTGAAAAAAAATGGAAGAATTTAATTGTCAGAATGTTCAAATATACTATGATCATGGTTATGAGAATCCTGTGACAATTGGTAAGGAGTCAAATTTTGATGATGAATTGGAGCAAGATGAGGGGTTGTTCCAAGTTGAAATGGGGTAAGATGAGGACTTCATTGTTATGTAGGATAATGAATTTGGTGATGACTTAGTTGATGAGGAGTTCTTTGGAACTAATGCTTAAGAATATGTTAATGCTAGAACAAATGAGAGGAGGAGTGTGAAGATTTCTTAAAGTGGGTTTGAATTCAACAATGTTGTCGATGGTGTTGGTGGAAATGAAAACAATTTCAATGAAGTTGGTGATCATTCGAATGATACTGGAAGAGCAAAAGGAAATTCGCATTGTGCAAATAGTGATTATGATGATAGTGATGATGAAATTTAATCACCAGTTCCTAGTGATGATGAAGCATCAATACCAAAGAAGAAATACGTTAGTTTTAATCCAAAAGTTAGAATGATAGATTTTAAGTTTGAAATTGGAATGAAGTTTCAGGACGAGAAGCAGTTGAAGGAAGCTATAAGGAAATATGCAATTGCAAATGGGTATAATGTTTCAATGGTGAGATCTGGTGTACAGATGTAAGCAGTTTGTGATGTACATTGTCCTTTTCGGGTGTATGCTAACTGGATTGGAAATGAGAAAATATTTGTTGTGTAGAGAGTCGAAAACACTCATACTTAGAGTAAAGTGCAGAGGAATAAGCAAGCTAGCCAAAAATGGATTGCGAATGAATTCATACACAAGCTCAGGAGGAACCCCAATTGGCCTATTAGTGAAATGATGGATGATCTTCAATCAAAATTTGCATCAAAGGTCACTAAAATTCAATGTTATAGGGCTACATGGGAAGCAATTACTATGCTTCGGGGATCAATGGAAGCTCATTATGCGAAGTTATGGTCTTATGGATATGAGTTAATGCAAGCTGACAAAAATGGAAAGTTTATTATTGAATGTGATTTTTATGAACAAACTGGGAGACCAATGTTCAAAAGATTTTATGTGGGTTTCAGTACTTTGAAGTATGGTTTTCTTGGTGGATACAGAAAGATTATTAGGTTAGATGGATGCTTTCTGAAGACTTTCCTTGGTGGTGCATTAGTATCTGATGTTGGTCGTGACGGAAACAATCAGATGTTTCCTATATGTTGGGCTGTAGTTAAGTGAGAAAACTACCAATCATGGAATTAGTTTTTGAGCATTCTTGCTGAAGATCTCCACTTCATGGACTTTCATAAACGATTAGAAAAAGGTAAACTTTAAATAACCATATATCTTATATTCATTTGTTTATGTGATCAACACTTAATTAATTTATGTAACAATTTGTTTTATAGGGTTTAGTGGAAGCATTAAAGAACTTGTTTCCAAAAGCTAAACATAGAAAATGTGTCTTTCATGTGCATGCAAAGTAGTCTAGTGTTCATAAAGGGCACACATGTAGGATTTTATTTTGGAAAGTGGTGAATTGCACCACGCAAGTTGATTTCGATGAGGTAATGAAGGAGTTGAAGAGTTTGTCGGTGAAGGCTTATGAGGATTTTAAAAGTAGGAATCTAGATACATTTGTAAAGCCCTTTGTGAGCACAATACCAAAGAGTGAAATAGTACCTAACAATATTTAAGAGACGTTTAATGGATTCATTAGTGAAGCTCGTACCAAAAGCTTGATCAGTATGTTAGAAAAAATTTGAGTTTCTTTAATGACTCGAATATATGAAAAAGGGATATGATGATGAAGTGCACAGATGAGATTTGTCCTAGAGTGAGGAAGAAAATAGAGGTAGCACAATATGATACAAGACATTGTATGCTCAGGACAAATGGGAATTTGAAATTTGAAGTTAGTATCTTTGCGGATAAGTACATCGTTGACTTGCAAGCACGAACTTGCCAATGTAGACTATGCGATTTAACCAGGATTTCATGTAAACATGCTTTGACTTGTATATCTTATCAGAGGGAGGATATCGATGCTTATGTGAATCAATGTTATAAGCGTGATTCTTATTTGAAGATTTACCAATTTGCTATGGAACTCATTAGTGGTCCTAATTTTTGGTCAAAGACTGAAAATCTTCAGCCAATATTATCTCCACTGATTAAGAAGATGTCTGGAAGATCGAAAAAGGCAAGAAAAAGGGATCACAATGAAGAACCACGCAATCCTAAGAAATTGACTAAGGTTGGAGTAATTATGCGATGCCATCATTGCTAAGAAATTGGTTATAATATAAGAGGATGCAAAAATAAGAATCAACCTCCAAGCAAACATGAAATCGTTAAGGTAGATATTTTAGTTGTGTAACAAATGTGTTATTATTTAGCAAGTATTATTAACTTTATGTTTATCTTTAATGTGTATAATACAGTGAAAAAGAGGAAGACCACCAAAATTAGTATCTACTGAACCCTCTTCATCCAGTATTCATAGCGATCAAGTAGGTAGACCGACACAATCAGTATCCACAAGATCAAATACTGCATCTTCTATATTACTAAGAAAGATGAGAATGGTTAATTAACTTTAAGTATAAAATTTAAGTTTTTTTCTAACTTATATAACATTATTATTTTTTGTTTTTATAGGCATATAGAGGATACGAAGTAACATTTGGGGAGGTTTCTGGGAATACCTAATTTACAGTAAGTCATTTAAATTCATGTTTATACTACTTATATGTAATTATAAGGAAGATGATAATATTTACATAAGTGGTTGTTTATAACTCATAGATGGGTGAGGGTCAATAATAAGTGTTACAACCTCCTAATACTAACACAACAACAACATAAGCATCCCAAAGTACACCTGCTAATACAACTCAACCTAGGAGAAGGATCAAACTAATGGCTAAAAGATCTGCTACTAGGAAATCTTCATATTTGGTAGTATTGCTTCATTACCTAATTCAATGTTAGCTCTTTACTCCCAATGTTTTTGTTTTTTTTTTTGGTATATAGCTATTTTGCTTTCAACCTCTTACATTAGAAGGCTCTAAAAAGAACTAATTAGCATTAGAAATGAATGAGAAATGATCCAACTCTTTCTAATCTTGATTTAAAGTTGGATTAAGTTGAATGTCGACTACACCTTAAAGACTTTCAGTGCCAATTTTGGTGTGAGAAATATGAAAATTTGTAACAATGAAAAAAAGCAGAAGGAAGATTGCCTATTAAAGTTCAAACATGTATATGTGTTGATCCTGAATCATTAGACAAATTGCATAATCAAAACAAGGTTTGATGGCTTCTGTGATAGATCCAAGCTATATATATATAATGCAGGAAGATTTAATTATTCATTGTTTTTGTTGTTGATGATGCATTGCTCTTAATTTCTCATAGTCTTGATTTAGTCATGGTTGGTTTAATGTATTTACTGGTTTTTTTGGCCATCAGTGGCTATTGAAGTAAGTTATTGAATGATTATGGTCTAGTTTTTGTATGACATTTGGATGAAAATTTTTCTTACTCTTTTCATCTGTATGCTTTTGCTGAAACATGTGATAGTTCCTTTGTAATTGTGTGTGTGTGATCTTGATGACATCTCTTTTAAGCTGAATCATACTTCTAAATTTCTGATAGTTAGTGTTTATGTAAGGATGGTGTGAGTGATCAAGCACTGCAGAAGTCCCTGGATTAAACCTTTGAAGCTGGAGCTGATTGTACACCAATCTATCTGAGAAAGTTGGAAGACAGAGGCATGGTTTTGAATATGGAGCTTTAGAAGTTAGAACGGAGAAACAATATTTTTGGATATTGATTCAGTTTAACGAATAAAGTCAGTGTCTTTAACCTATTTATTTGATTGTTTGATCTTCCTTTGTAGTTTACTCTTCAAAAATGATATTGACTTTATTATTCTTGCACATGATTGTTGGCTTTTTCCTGTTAGTTACTCTTCAACATTGTTGTCCTTGCTAACCGCGTTTTTTTCACAATTCTTTTTCCTTTGAACGCTAATCATATCATTGTTTATAAAAGCATATATTAGAGAGTTTATAATATCCATTTAGCTATATTTATTATATATGGAATTTAATACATTTCTCTTTTTGTAAATATATTTCATATTCAAGAATGTTAGCTCTTTCGGTCTCCTATAATGTAATAAATGCATATTCTAAAAAGTAACAATGGTCAATTTACAAAGATAGAACATAACTCTTCATTGTAATTACTAGAGGATAAATAATTATAAATGATACAAATGTGATTATAATTAATAGATGAAATTTTGTAATAATTGCAGTTACTTTTCCTTAACAACTTGAAAAGAGTACAACTGAAAATTAAAGTGGTAGGTGATTGAATAAATGATAAAAAGAGTCTCAATAAACGTAATAGTTACATTGCTTTTCTAATTATTACAATATCTCCATTTTTTTGTACTTACATCCGACGACCAAGCTATGAAATCGCATGGGACCAACAAAATAAAGATATAAACACAAATATTAGGACTTATGACAAATTTGCATTATGCATATAAATTTTTACACATACCTACTTCTTGTGAACAACAATACATCTTCCGAATAAGACTCTTACCCCAACGCACAGAATTTGTTTGAATATCAAGTACCTACAAAAGACCTTCAATTTGAATATTGATTAACATTAATTTATATTATTGGCATTGCTACAAACAATAATTGAATTACTTACTTTCGTATTAATGCATTTATAAAAATGTTGACCAATGTTAGGCTTAGCATTTGAAATCTGTAACTTCATCAAGGCATTACAATTGGGGCAATTAATATTCAACATATGTATTATCTATAGAAATATCAATATTAATTATATTTGAATCCAATTAAATTATCACATATAACAAATAATATATATTACTGTTATTTTACGGCTGAACATAATGCTTTCTCTTCACAAAATTGAAAATATATCCTTCTAGCATTTGTTACACTATCAAAAGAACAATAAATAGTACCCTGGAATCTATTAACAACACCTTGACACTCTTCCTATGTGACATATATACTAGGTGCACACCAAACGAAAAGTATCCCCAATGAAAAATATCCCTAACATTAAGATTTTAACTAAACTACCTTTGCATGTACAAAATGAAGGAGAGGAAGATTCTTCCCTGCAAATCAAGATGAAGTATCACATAATTGAATATTTAGGCTATGGACTATATAATGTCATATTTTTTAGTAATTACCAAGATGTATATATTCTACATACAACACAAAACAAAGCATGAATCGACCATCATGCATTCAGTTACTCTGATTTTTTTATTCGACTTGTATTTCATACTGAAAACCAAATGTAGGAGTATTCAAGGTTTTTACTGTTCAATTTGCTATGTACATATACAAGTCAATCCTTCTTTTCAATAACAAACAAATCGTACCCTAGCACGATCCAATTTGAAACCCTAGTACCCTAGCACAATACAAGTCAATTTTCTAGAAGCACAAATTCAATTTGAAACCCTGTTACAACAAATTGGATTTGTGCTTTCGGAATTCTAGCACAATACAAGTTAATTTTATGGAAGCACAAATTTAATTTGAACCCTTAGTACAACAAATTGGATTTGTGCTTTCAGAAACCTAGCACAATCCAATTTAAGCCATAGTACAACAACACACCATTTCATAGCATAGTCGGAGTTGAAACCCTAGTACAACACACCATTTCATACAAAAACCGAATCGAAGTGGAAAGAACAATAGAGAGAAAGAGGATCAATCGTACCCCATTTGGTGCCACAAGAAGTCCAACGACAATCTTTAGTTTTTACCCGACGACAAATCACTCTCTTTTGAAGCACCCACACATGAAATCACAAAGAACGCTTCTTGGTCTGATGGAGAAAATAACTTTGTGATAGAAGAAGCATCAACACATGAATTCACTCTCCTATGAACGTTGGGCGATTTTAGGGATTTTAGGTTACAGATTCGGGATTTTAGAGTAAGAGTTTTAAGCGTTGATCGACAGAGAAGAGACGGATAAAAGAGGGAGAAAGGAGGGACATCTGATTTTAATTGAAACATCGTCGTTTTACTATCAAAGCGAAACGACGTCGTTTTGCTAATCAGACAAGCTTCTCCTAAACCAGCTGAGGTGTTTGATTAGTGACGAGCGTCGACAAGCCGTTATGCCACGTCAGTATAGATAACGACGAGACTAGCATCAGGCTAGAATTGAAAAAATTAAAAGTTTGGGCATTTTGTTGCTATTTTTTAAAGTTTGAGCTATAATTGAAAAATCGAAGAAAGTTTTGAGTTTTTTTTAGTAATTAACCCTTATTAATTAGCTCTTATTAAAATAATATAATTATTTCTTTGCATACTTATGAATTTTTATTATTATTTTGCATAATTTTTTTAAAAGTTTTATATTTAATTTAAAATTTATGAATATTATTTTATTTAATAAATAATTAAATATTTATATATTTTTTATTAATGAATAAAAAAACTTTTAAAGATATAAATATGTATATCGAAACTTAAGTTATAGAAAAACTTTAAAAGATATAAATATGTACATCGAAACTTCAAGTTTTTGTAATAGATTCTCTGCGAATTTAAAATTACTCACAATTTAACTAAATTACGAAGAGATCCCAAAACGTGTTTCATCCAATCAGAAGCTGACAATTGTCGAGAACCCTTTTGAACTTTATCTGCATGTCTTCAAGGAGTCTCAAACTCGACTTCAAGTCCCAAACTCGACAGCACAAACAAGCCCTCTTCTTTCCTACAAGACATAACCGATAAACTGATACAAAACTCACTAAAACCGCCATGATTGCAACTAGAATAAGGTTGTTCTTGCTTGTAATCGCAACGGCCTTGTGGGTTTTATCGACTGTGTCGGATTCTTTACGCTTTGACATAGAATCTGGACACGCCAAGTGCATATCTGAAGAAATCAAAAGCAATTCTTTGACTGTTGGAAAGTACTCCGTCGTCAATCCCAACGGCGACCAGCCTTTGCCGGAGTCCCACAAAGTCACTGTCAAGGTAACTAACTCTACACATCGGTTGCACAGTAGATGTATTAAAGATCCAAACTTTATCGGGGTTTTTTTTTGGTGTGTTTGATTTGATGTTATTGTTGGGTTCTGCTCGTTAGGTGACTTCGAGTTACGGGAGTAGTTACCACGAGGCCACGAAAGTTGGCTCTGGGGAGTTTGCTTTCACGACGGCGGAAGCTGGGGATTATGCGGCTTGTTTCTTTGCGGAGGATCATACACCGGCAACGACGATGACGGTGGAGTTTGATTGGAGGTCCGGTGTTGCTGCTAAAGACTGGACTAGTGTTGCTAAGAAAGGGTCCGTTGAAGTAAGTTGATTATGCTCTGGTGTTGTTTCTTGCTTAGATTAAGTTTCATACTTCGAGGTTGTTTCGACTTTGGATTTGTCTTCTAGATCGAGTTTGATTTGAGGGTGATCATCTGATTAGTTAGAACTTCTGGTTCAGATTATACTGAAATAGCTTAAACATTTGAGGAAGCTTTCATTTCCAGAGCTTGGAAGTGAAGATGATGGGTTAGTGTTAATGCATCACATTGAAATCAAATTGGAAATCTACGATTTCAATGTGAATATGATGCAGTCGGTTGTTCAAAGTTTGATGTTTTAGATTCAATAGGATCTTCCGAATGAATTGGGTAGTGTACCGTACATAGAGCTGCTTTGTGTTAGTTTAGCAACTTAGGGTTAAACCTTTTGGAATGTAATGCATCTCAATACCTTTCTTTGAAGAAGCGAAGTTAAATGGTGTTTTAATTTTGTGATCAAAACATAACCAAGAAGAATTTGTTTGATGAGCATGATACACTTGAAGTCAGAATTAAGTTGTTTAGATTACGGGAACTTGAACAAGTAGTTAAGTAACATTTTCGGGTGATCGGAAGGTTAATCAGAAAGACATCCTAGATTGGTGCTGCAGTTCTTCAGTTTGCCTCAGGAATTTTAGTTACGAATCTGTGAAATTGTGATATTTTTCATATAGAACACAAAGTATTTGTGGAGGATGATTTGAACCAAAGAGTAAGGAAACCAGATCATAAGGTTGAAGAAGTAATCTCCTAGGAATTGCTAGGAAAAGATGCAAAACTTTTTATCCATTTTCATTCTTCGATTATCTCTAACCAGGTTATACGACAATCTTCGATTCTTTCCTACAAGTTAAGATTGTGTTTGAATATGTAATCAGTAATGATGCACTGTCTTAGTACTTTATCCGAAATTTCTGACTTGTCTTGAATATCAGGCAATGGAGCTAGAGTTGAAGAAGTTGTATGATAGTGTAATAGGAATTCAGGATGAGATGTATTATCTTCGGGAAAGGTGAAAGATGAATTCCATTACACAATTGTAATAGCTTTTTTTTTTCCATATTATTTCTCTAACTCATGCTTAATGCATGTTTCAGGGAAGAAGAAATGCAAGAGTTGAACCGAACAACGAACTCGAGAATGGGCTGGTTAAGTTTTCTCTCACTGCTTATTTGCTTATCAGTTGCAGGCATGCAAGTATGGCATTTGAAGACCTTTTTTGAGAAAAAGAAGCTGATATGAGTTTTGTTTTGGCCAACTAGCAGAGTTTCTTTTCAGGTTTTTTTTTGTTTTTTGGCTTTTCCCAGTGCAGATTGTTACACAAAATGAGATATAATTGTGATAGAGACAACTAAATACTAAATGAAACTCAAAGACCATCTTGTTTGGCATGTTCCCTTTGGATGGGACACATTCTTGTAATTCTTCAACTAATCCTTAACCAAGATACATGGTCTAGTCCTCTGTGCATACTGATGTTCCAAATTGTTTCAGTTGCATGGGATGAGAATATTGATTTCTTGTCATTCATTTCTGTCCGACACTATCCAGCGTTTTATCAAGATGACACCGATTTGAAGTTTGGCCGAACTGGCTTCGAGCCAATTCGATTTGGATTTGGCTCTCCCAAGCTCGAACCCAATCTAAAATCCATTCAACTTGAATCAGACTAGTTTGCCAACCCTATTTAAAGGCATTAGTTTGTCAATGAAGCTCATTATGGGATGGTTTGCGGAGCATAATCAAAGGTGAGCAAAAAACGTGTTCTTAACAATGATTTGAATTTCGTACCGTACTAGCCGGTACGTTCTGTTCCGGCTGAAAATCGGTGTTGGTACGGGTATAGTCGGTATCGGCGAAAAATATCGGTCGGTATTGGCCAATTTCGTCGGTACTGGCCGGTATTCAAAATACCAGTTAAATACCTGCCGGTTCCGGAAATTTTAAAAAATTGAGGGATTTTTTTGCAAAATTTTTAAAATTTCCCTCTCTCCTATCTCTCCTTTCACCCCTTTTTTTTCCCAAAGTTTTTAAAATAATAATAAATATTTTATTACTAATAATAATTATAAATTAAATAAAACTTAAAAATAAATTAT
>JAOQMR010000001.1:1558699-1572077 GCA_027563865.1 Erythroxylum pelleterianum
ACAGTAAACTAGTAAAGTATATAGTACAACTGTATAATATACCAATATGGACTATTTTGCAATTTTTAAAAATTTTAGAGACTATTTCATAAATTTAAAAAATTTCCCAAAACAATACCTAGTACCGGTACAGTTCCATTTCAGAGCTTAATCTAATACCGAGCCCAATACGGTATTCATGTACCTAACTTGGAGAATAGGTTACAAGATTCAAGTCCGATGTATCTATTTGATGGTGAAGGAGTTACGTTGCTCATGCTAATGTTTGAATTCCATTAAGAGGAGGGTTGGAGAAGAAATTAGCCCTAGCTACCTAAACCAGTCAAAGGACAACAGAATGGCAATTTAGCTAACTAAACCCTAGAGGTGCTCTGCCAGGACATGGCCTTGGGATAGTTTGGTACCTATCCACTCACATTCAACTAAACTTACTAATGGAATACTATTCAAACAGCAAGGATGCTCCAACTTGTTAAGAACAGTTGTGAAACTAAGTTCAGAAATAAACTCAATTTCATTCATAATCAGAAACAAACTAGCAATTGTTCTGGAATGATCAATCCACAAAAAGGAATCAGACGGCTATAAATTGACATCTAATGCTTACAAGAAAAAACACAATTAGGAACTTAAAAGCTGTGCATGTTGTCTATTCCAGATTTAAACAAGTCACAGGTTAACAGAAAAGATATCTGTGAAGAATGTGCTTAACGAAAAAGAAGATTGACAGAAATTCATACTAATGCCTTCTTGAACAAAAATTTTTGACAGGTTTCCTTGAGATAAAATATAGAAAGACTACCCATTGACGGGCCGACCACGGTAAGTCCAGAACATTAAGTGAGGAAATAGGTGAAGAAGCATTCTCACAAACTTTGTCAAATATATTCACAGAACCAGCACCAATTTCAGATGCAGGAAATGGCCATAAAGAACGGCATGTACTTCAATATAGTTCATGTCACTGCTTTCAGACTTATGCGTTGAATATATTCCAGGAATGATCTCCTGGTAAAATATCCTTAATCTTTTCAAGTCTCTTGAGAATATCCAAGAACGAAGGTCTTCTGTTCATATCAGGAGCCCAACAATGTTCTGTCAATCTGTAAAGAATCACAAGAAAAAAAAGAAACATTGTTAGGTACAGAATTTGGTGTCTTATAATGCTACTATACACAGGCATATATTACATATTATGAATATGCATCATGAAAAGGAAAACTTTTCCTATGCATGAAATGCTTATATAAGTTGTTTAACAACCAAACTAACATAGGAAACTTAAAATGATAAAGGCATTGCAACTTTTTAAGGGAATGCAACATATTTAGAACTCTTTTGAAACCAGTGTCTCTCTTAAGGTGCAGTATGGCTGCTATCTTTCGAAGATTATAAAGACAGCCCTTTTTATTCTGAGTGACAAATGTTTTTCATCAGTAATCGGTTCAAAATTTCTTTGGTGATTGGAAATTTGTTCATGCTCTAGAGGGGCATCATACTTGTATTGTTCATGATGACAAAAAGAAATTGGGTATCTTCCCCACAAGCCTTACAATTCAGGAGAAGTTTAAACTATAAGCCATCAGACAAACTCAAAACACTTTCAAATTACTTACTCCCTCAGCTCAGGAATGAACCCCTTGGCACGAAAAGTTGGCCTGTGTCCTTCAGCCGCATACTTGGCTGCTTCGTAAGGCTCATAGTTTGCAAGTGGTGGTTCTCCTTCAAGCATCTGCAGTGAAGAACGTAATGCATTACAACCCTTTTCAAACACTTCATTATTTTCTTATCTTGTAAAGACCAAACTTACCTCATAAAGTATCATTGCAAAAGAGAAAACGTCAACCTTCTTATCGTATTTCCGGTGTTTGAAAACTTCAGGAGCCATATACCGGTCTTTTTTTTTGTTTCAAGAATCATAAAACAAAAATAAGTAAAAGAATGGATTCTATTTGAATGAATTTTACAAAATGCACTTACAGCTTCCTGTCTCGCCAGTCATTTTGTATACATCATGGGAATTCTGCACCTTGATGAGCTTGCTTAATCCAAAATCACCAACTTTCAAATGGTCTGCGCTCGAGTTGACTAAGAGAACATTCCTGTCATTGTGTAACAAATATTAACAAGTTGAAAAAGAAAATGCTAATTATCCTCACCATAGGTAGCAAGAAAATGAGATGATGAGAAATGACTCCTTTTGTGGGTAAGTCTAAAGCTGTATTAGAATGGCATTTCAAACACATTGTTATGTAGTGGAGAATGACACAATTCATTTGCAAGGTTGAACCTTTTGTAGAAGAAACATACCTTGGTTTTAGGTCTCGATGAACGATAACATCTGGCTCGTTGTGAAGATAAGCCATTCCTCTGTCACAGAAGTTATACAGGATTAAAGTTAGCAAAAAGGCTGGATTAGGTCATTCTGTGCGCCCAAGATCAGGATACAGAAACCTTTTAGGCCCAAATACATTCCTCAAACCTTTTAGGCCTATATACATTCCTCATAGCAATAATATCAGGAAAATGAAGACGCAAAATAGAATTCAATGGCAGCCAAATAAAGTACAAGTATGTGCATGCTATCTTAAGAATTAATGAAAAAGTAGGATCAGTACAAACTGTGCATTTGTACTGTAACCCCATAAAATATCCAAAAAAAAGAACATATACTGTGATATCAGAATAGTGGTGTAGCCTTTAACATGTACGCAATTTGTAAATTTCACCAAAACTAATCAAATATGGAAACTGATATCTAAATAATAGTGAGGATCTAACCAAAAAAATAGAAAAACAACCAAACAAAGAAAAAAAACATGTACATTCTTAGGGGAAAGTTTCTCATCTCTCCCAGCGTTGTCAATATAAAACCTTAACACACATACCTGGCTATGTCCAAGGCAAAGTTTATGGCTGTTGAGGGGCTAAGTGCACCTTTTTCCTTGAGGTACTGGTGGAGATCACCCTGCAATATTAGAGGAATACTATGATTAAGCAAACATTTTTATAGTTGATCTCCAAGCACCAGCAAACATCAAACAAGTCAGGTACCCCTCGTAAATATTCAGTAATCAACATAAGGGGTTTCTTCTCTGTGACAGCTCCAAGAAATTGTACTATATTTGGGTGGCGAAGCTTCACTAGTAAATTAACCTCGTGCCTGAAGTCCTGTCTGAATCATGAAACAGAAGACAAGTCAGTGAGCTGCACCCATTATAAAATTATAAGTCTGAAAAAGCGTGTACTTCTATAGAACATTAAAATATATATATATACAGTGAGCTGCACCAATTATAAAATTATAAGTCTGAAAAAGCGTGTACTTCTATAGAACATTAATATATATATATATATATATATAAGTCTCAAATGCCTCTCTATTTGATAAAGGTAAAAGCTGTCAATCTGCCAGAGCATTTTCTAAAAAAAGAAGGCGAAAAAATTGATTCTATGCCTTTCGAATTAGATACCTAATGCTAATCTAGGTTTGATCCTTGATTGGAGTTAATGATGGAAGAAAGAAAGAATATGTAGAATATATATTATACATGTAGGACAATATGAAGCTTTATTCGTAGACAGTCGCAATTGAAAGAACACTATTCAAGTAAAGAACTTACATCACCAATCTATCATCTGAAAGGGAGGGCAAAATGCGTTTTACTGCAACTGGTGTTCCACGCCAATAGGCTTTCCAAATCTCACCAAAAGAACCCTACCAGGATAAGGTAACATCAGTCATACAGCTTTCGGGTAGATTTTGAGGAAATGCCAAATTTTGTTTCCGGTAAATGACCACAAAATGTCAGCCTATATTACTGATATAAAGATGACACCTCAGGAAAAAGAGACTAAAGATAATGGAACATGTCTGTGCTTCACAAAGAGTAATTATGAAAATATTGACATTATGTACAATAGTAATTTCAAGATACCAGAACCGGACCTTCCCAATGATCATAGCATTAGAGAAGTCAAACTCTGACGGGTCGATTTCCCAGTCACATTTATTCGGCAGAGGAGGTAGAACCGGCTTTGGTTCAAAATGGCTCCCGTTTTGTCCCTGCAAAATTCGTTAGAAATCTCAGACGGCAAAACATTAAGACAGAATGCAAGAGGCATCTATAAGACGTATATCATAAAGAAGAACACATGGCACTCTACAACATGAGTGGTTCGTTCTTAGTAGCAAATTGATCATAAATTATCATTCGAAGTGTCACAAAATCAATCAATTATCACTGGTACTCACATAGGACAAGCCACCGTAAGATTTAAGAAACTCAATCATGTTATGCTTTTTAGCTCCTTCTGCGTCAGCTAGTGGCTGAAAAATATATGAAAAAAAGAAAAAAAAATCTCAGATGTCACAAACACTCTCGAAACACTTAACCACAACCAAACAGAAACAGACAGAAAAAGTTCAGTAACCGTGTTCTTCCACCGATCTTGGGCGTTGACATCGGCGCCAAATTCAATCAAGCACTTGGCAACATCGATCCAACCGTGAAGAGACGCAACATGAAGAGGAGTGCGGTTATCGTAATCCCTAGCGTGAACGAGCGAGGGATCTTCTTCAAGAAGCTTCCTGACGGCGGCGACGTCGTTCTGGTGAGCGTGCCAGAGGATGAGGGAAGTGCGGCTAACTCTGGCCTTTTCCTTCTGTTTGTCTGACGACGGGCGGCAGGCCGAGTCGCCGGAAGAACTGCCGGAGCTCATGAGACAAATATGGGATCGGATTCGGTGTCGACGGATCTAGAAAGGAGATTCGTTCACTTCACGGTTCACGCTGCTTTGCCTTAAGCCCTCCTCTTTTTCTCTTTATTTAAATGATTTCAAAAAGAAAATGTCAAATCATGTAGTGTGAAAGTGGAGCTTGGAAGTTATGGACTATCCGTTATTCAGTTAATCCTTTCTTTATTTATTTTCTTTCTAGTAAACATACGATTGTTTTCCTATGCTTTAAGGATTAGATATTTAGATACCACATTTGGTCCGACCTGGTCTCGGGTTGATTTTTTTTTAAAAAAAAGTCTTAAAATAGGGTCAAGATTAAGTTATTTAGACTCAAATTTAGCCTGATCCAAAAATTGATACATATAAATAAAATGATTTATCGCGCTCAAGTTCGAGCTGTTTAGGCTCAAACTTAGCTTAATTCAAAGCTTGATACATATAAATAAAATAACATCATTTTATAAAAAATAACTATTTTATATTTTAAAATAAAATGCCTAGCTTGAGTTCGAGTTAGACTATCTCAATTCCGGTCATCGGATTTGACCTGAAGCTCGCTTCTTGGGATCCGATCAATTGTCATCTCTAATTAGGATTAAAACTTTATTTCATTATTTTAGTTTCCAACATTTAACTAAGAAACTATATTTTTATAAAGATATAACGCTATTATTGACCCCACGTGATAAGGGAAAAGGAGCAATAAATTATGTGTATCCAACTTTCTTTTTATTTGCAAATAAATAAATAAATTATTTGTTATAATTAAAAATTATCATAAATTCATATAAAGCAATTTTATAACAAAAGAGTTAAAAAATCAATTTATAATATGATGCAATAAATTTTAGTTAGGTCTATTATTCAAATTTTACTTAAAATTTTATTTATTTGTAATGAATAAAAAGGTACACAGAAGATGTTTTACAATCATTTTATTTTGTTACATTAGTAAAATAATATATAACTTAAAATTTTATTTATTTGTAATGAATAAAAAGATACACAGAAAATGTCTTACAATCATTTTATTTTGTTACATTAGTAAAATAATATATAATTGGGATGAAAATAGGCTGAGAGGGGTTATCCAGTGCTGCTAGGGCTTGGGCCTGACCTGAGACTTGATCGGGCCTAAGGTAGCCTAGCTTGAGATTATGCCCCCACTTGCCTTGGCTTGAACTTTTTTGAAAAATTAAAATGCAAAATGATGAGATTTTACTTATAAGGGTTGAGCCTTTGGTCAGCTTAGGGTTGTTGATTTTTTAGAGAAATTTGGCCTAAGATTCAACTTGAGGTTTTATCAACTCGAACCTGACCTGTTAGCTTCATACGCCGATCGCGCCCGAGCCCAATTGTCATTCCTATATACAACTTAAAATCTTTCTTACTCATACTAATTAAAAAACTTAATCCAAAATATTTATTAATATTAAAAATGATTATTATTTTTTAATCACTTGATAAAATATTGATTGTAATATGTTATGTTATTATCGAAACCATTAGTTAATACCTTATACGATCTAATAGAAATGTATGGGTCATGACTAGGGATGGCAAAAGAGTCCGGGCCCAAGCTTGGCCTGAAGTTAATGAGCCAGGCCGGAGCTGATCGGGCCTCGGGCCTTGCCATCCCTAAAGATGAAGTATGTTTTAATGTTTTCAGAAAACAATTTGCCTTATGGATCGTTAAAGAATAGGCCTTTGAATTGAAAGGTATATTCATTAGGAGGAATACAATGGTTATTGAAGGGTGTAGACCAGAAGGAAGAGTCAAGAGAAAAGGATGAACAAGTACACATTTTTATCAATTGAGTGACCGACCTGTTTATCAATCTTTGTGGTGGTCTCTGAGCAAGGAATATGACCATCTCGGTTCTAACCATATGATTCAAGGGTGCAACGTCGGTCAATGTGTTGCAAGTGGCATCTGCGCTGAACTATTCTTTTGATGGACCAGGACCAGGACCAGGACCTGAACCTGTATGACCTTGATCAGGAAAGATTGCAGATTGCAAAGATGGAGCAATGCTATTGACATGTAGCCAAGTTAGTTCCCACAAGTTGTGGCCGTCTGAGGTACTGCTCTGCATTAGCACGCTCTCGTTCTTCATTTTTAATAGTGTTTCCTTGAGAAGCTCTAGAACCAATTCTTGAAGCTCATCAGTCTTCTTCCCTCTTACTTTCACAATCATATACTTCTTCATTCGGCTAAGGACTCCTATCCACGTTTTGCTAAAAGTTGCTAATTGTACAAGCTCATTGAGTGACCCTTTAAACAACTCTGACATGAGCTTCACAGCTGTTATAAGTGTGCCTTCCATATTCCTGTAGTCTGTTTGAGAGTTTCCTTGAGCAATTTCAAGCAAATCGTCAAGCATTGTGAAGATTACGACATCAAAGCACTGTGACCATAGACCGTTTGGAATATTGATCCTGTCATTAACTGCCAGGCACTTCTGCAGTGATGAAAGGGCATGATTTCTAACCTCTTCTCTCACGTCCAGGCATACCTTTTGTAGTTCCTGCGCAAGCCTCAGCCACAGTTCCCCAATATCCTGACACAATTTTGTAGCTTCTTCCTCCCTGATTGCTTCCCTGGTCTCAGTAGACCACCTAGCCAGACAATCAACAGAATCTGTCATAAGATCTATAGCACGAATAGACCTTTCTGCCTGTCCTACAGGAGACTCTGCAAACTGTCTTACTGCATCAACGCAGAGAAGATAATTGTCTGGTGACAAATGAGCTCCATTTGATACTGTAAACAATAGGGCATCAAATCCAGCTTCAGAAGCTTCTGGGTGACGAGCTGAGGCAGAAAAAAGTGACATTATTATGTGCCATCCCATTAGAGATCTGACAAGTGGGGCATTTGCTTTTACAAGCCGACTGACTTCCTTTGTTATTCGCTCTCTGTATGCATCAGCAGTGCGGCTATCAAGCTGTGAAACAAGTTGCAATGACTTCAGCAGTTCATCAGCTAGGATCTCTTTGTAGGGGAGCAGCCGCTGACAAATCCTAAGAAGTCCAAAAACAGCATTCTCGACTAATGCACAAGGTGTTATAATTGAATGAACAATGTTCGCTATGTGTTCGTAAACACACTGCCACAGTAGCATAATTCTGTCCCAGTTGTTCAGTGTAAGAGCAATCACCAGCTCCAGGCAGAAAACTGCAGCATCTTCGTCTTCCAGAGAGCTGTTCCCTCTCTGAGACCGCCGACCAGCCCAGATGAGTGCTCTTGCTAGACTCAACAATGAGTCGTCACGAAAGGACTTACTTTCAGTGAAGATGTTATCAATATGGCACTTTTGGATTGTTTGAAGGGCGCCTTGATAAGCAGCAATCTGTTCTTCCGTGGGAAGGAATCTTGACTCCTCATTGTCAAGAGATGAATGCCGATTGACCCGACCCATCAAGCCATAAGATCTCCTGGGAGCTGCCATGGGTTGCAAAGGAACCGGAAATAAAGATTTTGTCAACAGTTTCCCGTGTTCAGATTCTGCAGAATGCTCTACTTCATTAGCAACATCAGTAGCCACACGAGTTGGAAGAAGACCAAGTTTGTGCAGTCTCAGAATGCTTTCTACAATATTTCTCCAGCCTGTGCATAAATAATCACCATATCTATTTGCAATGGTGAAAATGGTTACGGTTGCCAGCCTGGCTTTTATGTCATCCCCAAAGCTCAATATAGGGTCCTCAGAAGATGGGGGATTCAAGAGGGTTGTGAACTTAGAAAGAGAAACAACTAGATCATCCAATATATCTCCAAGATGACGGCATGCAGAAATTTTTGCAACTGCTAAAAATCCATCAGTACATGTTTGGTAAACATCTTCAGCTTCTGCATGATCAAAAACAACTGAGATAGCAGCAATTGCTGGACCTGACATGACAGCAAACATATCATGGTCAAGATAGGCATTAGAATCCGACACAATGAATGGAGAAATTTTCTTCGATTTCTGCATTAAATAAGCCCAACGGCTGGGGGTCATTTCAGGTAATCCAGCTCCTTTATCTGGAGTTGTGCGGATCTCATTCATGCAAATCGACTGGTAGAGTTCTGACAGGAACTCCCGAGGCAAGTCATTGCCTCCATTTATTCGTCTATTGTTTCGGATAAAATCCTCCTCTGTCATCTTTTTCTTCACCTGAACGTTGTGCTGATCTGTGTTTAGCATTATAAGTGAATAAGACAAGACAAGAGCAGCATCCTTGTTAGCTAGAATATTTGGTGATTGCTCATAGTAAATTTCAGAGAAAGCCTCAAGAACCCTCTGTATTTTCTGTGATTCTCCAGGCAACCTAAAAGTTTCCAAGAACAACCGTAACGCATCATCCATGTTCATATTTTGGAAATCAAAAGTCTGAGCAAATTCATGAAGAACCTGAACACAAAAATCATCAGGGTTTCCCAAGAAGTCCCCAACAAGATTCTTATCTAATCCAGCAGTATACCTAAGAAAGCAGGCCACGCTTTCGGGGTCAAGTTTTTCAGGTAAGACATGTGTTCCCTGGAGGAACTCTAGTCCTTTCTTTGGGTCATGATTAAAGTGATCAGCTCCAACCATCAGTTTTTTCTTAATGTACTTCTTTTGGCGGACAAATGGAACCCATTGCTTAGGGTCACCATAGTTCTCACACTTCATTTTCCAGAATGGAATAGAGTCTTCAATAGTCATTTTTTCCTTCTTTGAGCTAACTGCTCCATTGCCTATCCTTTCAGCCATACCCTGAATAACAGCTATCAGACCATCCAAAGCAAGGATGTGGATTGTAGTCAATGAAGAGTTTAATGAAAATGCAGTCATTGACAACAAATTAGCAATGTCCTCAAACACATTGCTACATGTGATGTCACAATCAAAGTTGGCATACATTTCTGTCATAAATTTTTTCTGTCGACAAAAGTCTATGAGAGCCCCTATTGCAACCTCCTGCTGTTGGTATGAAGCACAATATCTGCTCTGTGCTAGCCTCAAAATCACATAGGAGAAGAAAGCCTCCAGCTGTAGTTTGAGCTCAGTGCGCAGATGGTGATACAAGTTGAGAACAACACTACATACCATTGAAAGAATAACCGGGCTTCTGGACATGCCAAATTGCATAAGATTACGAAATAATTCATCCTGAACTAGACTCAACAATCGAGGATGATTTTTTATAGATTTCCCACCCAGTTCAACAGCAGAATTAATTAAGTTCAGGGCAAAGAGTGGAAGATCTTCATCAAATGCTAAACTATCTGATCTTGGATCCATTGACACATACTCAACCACATTTAATAATGAACACAGGAAGTGAAATACCTCCACCATGCAGGGGCCTCCATATGGCTCCAAGAACTGCAAATCATAAGCAAGACTGCCCTTTCCACTGCCAGATGAAATTGTGATGTTTTCCATCAGACTGGCTACCTGGTCTGTGGAATCAGTAGAACCTAAACTCACAGAGGAATCTCTTCCCACAAATTCAGAACAGCCAGTCCTACTCTCCAGTTGTTTACTCTTGATAGTGTAATGATTATCCGGGCCACCATTCTGTAAGTGAAATAGGTCTCAAAAATTATTAACAAAGGAAAGTTTTGAATAATCTCAGTTTGAAAACCACATATCCCACAACAAAATTTTCAAAATTGACCAAAATATTCCACCCACCTCCAGAAAACTGGCTTGATAGATCAACCTTATGCCAGTACAAAGAACAGAATATAGTAAAACATCATGACATTAACTTGCACAATTTCCTCCAGTTATTAGTTTGCTTCAAGAAGTCAGACAAGTAATTCATTTTAGTTGAAATGTGTCACATATTGGATCAGATAGCATCACTATTGATTTATCAAACATTACCGTGCAAGTTTCAGTACAAAAGAAGAGAACATACTGTAACTATGAAGAAAAATGAGGCAGGCAAGTTTACCTTCCGCTTGACTATTTTAGACCCATTAACCACAGAGCATTCTGGGTCATGAACATCTGGAAGATGTGAAAAAATGCAGGTAATTAGTTCATGCATTGTATGTCGGGCTATATGCTGCAGCAATTCTCCTTTAGCTTGATGAACTATACGGAAACAAGTGTTCACTATTGTGCATACATGCTGATTACTCAATGTGACCGATGCTTTACTTTTCATACAAGCAAGAAGAATCTGAAGTATCTTCAAAAGTATCACTTCTTCTGAAGCAGGATCTGTGACCTCAAATTGGCAACTAGTTATTGCAGCAACTACAAAGTTCATAGCATCTTCAACTTTTACAGTTTTTTCGTTAATCACATCAAGAGTAAAAATCTTATAAACAGATGACAGAGCTACTCCTGTGATTGGAGCACCAATTTCATCTGATCGAATCACGTCCAAGAATGGCTGGAGATACACAGCAGGATTGATTGTATGCCATGGATGTGACCGTGAGAAGATCTGTTTGCGCAATGCTTTCAAAGACTCAATCAGTGAGTGCTCCAGCTGATCATCACCCAACACATATCGGCCATCCCATCTTATATTTCTTCTTAAAACAGCCAATACAGAAGCCACTTCTGCATTAATCACACATGCCAATGAAGTTCTGTTGGAATGGGAAGTGCCATATTCCTCAGGTTCTTCCTTAACCGTCCTCATACCAGACTTTGCCTTCAACCGACCCATTTCCTGCAATAATCTTTCTCTACAGGCCAATTATAGTATTTGTCTACCAGCGAGAGTGCAGATAATACACAAGAAGTCGGTGAGCATACCCTTCACAAATGATGCAAACAAATGATGAATGCACCTAAGCAAGTACACAGAATAAAGCTGCTAAATAAAGATCAAAGAGAAAAAAAAGTTTGAGCAACTTTAGGCGAAGAACCAAGCTTGCCATTAATGGGCACACCAACAGCACAAGATGTATTCATACACACTTCAGTTCTAAGAACCAACTTCCGCGATGACATTTATCATTTCATTTGACAAACGTTCGAGAAATTTAAAGTACCACAAGAAGTAAAACTATAGAGAACTTAAACGGCTTATTATGGACAAAAAGATCAATGCTTGAAATAAGATAATTCAATTGCTCAGTCTATTGACTGAACATCAAAGTTCATGAAAGGGAAAACAGAACACAAGTGCAAGTATTACATAACAATACAAGTTACTCATCACACCGTCAACAAATAAATGCAAAATGAAATAATCAAATAAGAAACCAACCGCAAAAGAACTTGTTGTTCCTTTGGTCACCATAGTCCAACCCCAACAAATTCTTAAACCAAGAAGAAAAATTGGTACGAACCCAGAAAAGAAATGAAAATGAAGAAGGAGAACGAGGATGATGGGCTCCACTGTGAATCCAAGTGTTCACTCAGTGACCATGTCTGCTATTACAGATAACCAAATACGAGTTCATAATATGTATATACACAGATAAATGTATATATAAGGAGCCGAAAATTGATGAAATCATTACAATATGTACAAAAATAAAAACCCAAAAACAAGACTAAACGGAAATGAACAAAGTGACAGGGGAAGAGAGTTCAGGAGCAGATAGAAGTTTTTCCAAATTTACACTCTTGTCCTCCAAATCCGACGCCAGACACTAGTAGTTGCGTAGCTTTTGAATATTCTCTGTTGGCATTTTCCTTTGACGAAGGAATGACTAAGAATACAATTTGTTGGCTTATTATATTTGTGAATTTCCATCGAAAGTAACGAACTTGTTGTATTCTAGTGTTTGTCCGGATCGGGAACTTGTTAAGATCGTCGAGGAAGGTATGGCAACACAAAAGGCAGAGTAAAGTGGTGACAGACAGAAAGTAATAAACAAATACGTATTTTGAAACGGAGACGGTGCCGGACGGTGAAAGGATAGTGGCAGTTAGGAGTTTTCTTTGCGTTTCAAACTGTCACACTGTTGAGAGTTTTGTGTTGGAGGGAAAACATTGTCTGAGTTGTCTTCTTTTTTCTATTGTTTCCTTAATCTTCAAGAGTCACTCATTCAACACTTTCTTCATAGATATAGTCAATCAATTTAAACTCAATTCATAATTAAATTGATTTTAATCAAATTCAATTTTTTTTTACACTCGAGTAATTATAAAATTTAAGTCGAATTCAACTCAAAATTAATACATCAAATTATTTTTATCAAAACCAAACTTGAGTATTCATAACTGCTCGGTTCTAGCTTGACTCGTTACTAAGCCTATGTTTAGCTGGGCTTATATTAGTAAAGTTTTTTTCTGTAGATTTTTTGTTAGAATAACTTTTTTAAGAAGTTAGTTGACTATTTGATTGTTATTTTTAAAAAAGTTTTTTTGAAATATTGTAACGCCCCAAATTAGGGGTTAGATTTTGGCATGCATATATGGCATTTTTCGGGTACATTGGTATAATAAAACTTCAGATTGATTCGGACAATATTACTATATTTTTAGTAATTTTTGGAGACTTCAATGATTTTTAGAAATTGTTAGTGACGTATTTTGTATTTTTGAACAATTATTTGGAAGTCATTATTTTATGACGGAATTTTTGGAAGTTATCTGGAACTAGAAGAATCCCGAAAATTTGTCATGAACATGCATTATACGTATGTACTTATGGCCAATAGTAATTTGTATATGTGTTAATTGTGATA
>JAOQMR010000001.1:1572177-1593195 GCA_027563865.1 Erythroxylum pelleterianum
TTAAACCATATGAAACATAAATGAAAATATATCTAATCAAATCTTTTATATAGATTATAACATAAGTAAACTAATATTGAAAATAAATATTAAAACATATAAAAAAGCTAAATAATATTATATAAATCCCAAAATAAATATCCAAGTTGAGTAAATAGTTAAATACATAATAAACGGGGAAGATTGGTTTGTGGGTATTGTGATAAATTTGTATAAAACATAAGGACAAAAGAGACTAAAAATTAGACTCATTAATTAATCTGCAAAATTTACCTAAAAAAGCACTTTTTTTAGAAGCTTCAAATTTGAGCTTCTTAAAAAACTGTATTTTAGCTGCCAAAAAAGTCATTTCTATTAAAGAAGTGTTTTTTATTTTATAGCCAAAAACCCATTTTTTTTAAAAAAACTTTCGCGATGAAGAAAAGTACTTATTGACATGCAAAAAGCCCATCCAAACAGACACTAACTTAAAGGCTAAAAGTGCATTTTAGATCTCAACATTTATAACAAAAATATAACTTAAACCCTAATGTTTTAAAGTATTTAAATTAAATCTTAACGTTTTTAAACCATTCAAAACAGACTCAAAGTGAATGAAAAATTTAAAAAAGTTAATTATCTGCAGTTAAATATCGTAATAATATTGACATGATATTATTTTTATATTTTTTAAATAACAAGTGAACTCTACTATTACATAATTATTTTTCAAATTAATCATATAGATTTTTATTGTAAATCTCACTTGTTATTTGATAATAGTATGTACTTTTTATTAATTTTTAACAATTTCTCACTTATTATATATAAGTAAGATTCATCTTTTATTTAAAAAATAAAAATAAAATCATATTAATATTAACGTAACGAGTTAATTCTTTTAAACTTTTCATCTAATTAATTAAGATTTGTTTTTAAAGGTTTAATTTGAACATTTTAAAATGTTAAATATGTTTTATATTCTCTTATAAACGTTGAGTTAAAATTTGTTTTATATTTTGTTATAAATGTTGGAGGTTTAAAATGACAGTTTAACCCCAAATTCTTCAATGAAAAGAGTATTGTCTGCTGATGCTTTTAATAGGCTTGTTCTGAGACTGTACATGCAACAGCATAACTTCAATTTGTGTTTAAACTCATTTGTAGCTGACCATGCACAGGAACACACTTCAACAAGTATATCACATATGTATTACAGAAAAAAAAGGTACTCAAAATGCTTTGAATGAATGGATGCATCTGAATTTCTGATGTTCAATGATGTTGAACTTGATATCTATAATATTGGATTATCAAGTAACATTTTCAGTACAATATTTACTTGTAATAAACCTCCTAAGACTGCTCATACTTCCATACAACTATCTCGATCTCAAACCGAGTCAGTCTTGATCTTCGAGGGACCGTTTTCGAGCTCGTAAGTTGCGCTCTAGACTTTGAGGCACCGGAGGAGTCCTCCCCCTCCTAAATAGAACAGCAAGTGCCCTCATTTTCTGGCAAAGATCAAATATCTGCAACAAATTCATGGGGACAACTAAATTACTAAACATACATACATTGCTGTGACAAGATAAAAGGTTTCTGAATGCTTATTACTGATGAGGCTTCAATTTCAGCAACACCTTCACAACCTTTACCTCCTCCCTGTAGTAAATCACAGTATTTCACAGCTTCATTTTCATCTTCAAACACCTGTAGCAACATTTCGGTTTTTCAATTAAGCAAACAAGATTAGATGATACGAGACATAATCAAAACCAATTTCAAGTGTTCACATGTGTTGGTGATGTGCAAGGTAGCTAACTACTCAAGGATTTGGCAAGCTAATAACAACAACAATAATAACAGCAACAACAACAACAATCTAGTGAAAGTCTTGCTGATACGTAATGTCTGGAGAGGTCCAGTAATATGCAACCTTACCTTTAACTGATAGAGAGGCTATTTTCAAAAGTTCAAACAATCTACTAACTATAATATGTCCATCAATCATCAACCACAGAACTTTTTCCCATTCTAAAACAGTTTCTTGCTTTCACAGTGTAGCTATATTTCCAGTGCACAATATCAGTGAAAAATCAGTATCTAAGAGGAATAACTCACCAGTACTCCTTCCCTCACATCCTCTACAAGCATCCGGAACTTCGTTCCAGTCCTTGATTGTTTAGCTTGATTGCCTATTCCAGACCTCCTTTTTCCTCCTTTGGAGAACAGAAGGCCAAGCTCTCTTTCAACTTCACTGTTTCAAAAGCAAAGCCAGAGCTCAGCTACAAGGATGTTTGCAAACAAAAAACAAACACATCATCAAACAATTGACACCTGCGGTTTCTTCGAGTTTTCATTGTGCACAACTGATTTTCCGTATGGGTTAGTACATATAGGGCCTTTGAAGATTCCCTCCATGGATTTGCCTCCAACACTAAAGAAGAATTAAAGGGAAAAAAAAACAAAGCTTTCTCAAATTTTGAAGTCAAGAAATTGGAATAAAAAACATCATACAACAGAACCACAAATGCAAAACAGATAGCAATATAGCTAAATTACTTATATTCAATCAAGGAATATGAATCGCCATTCACACATTATAGCTAAAACACCCGGGAAGTGTAATTTTCAGAACAAAAAGTTCAACAATTCTCATCCAGAGTAATCAAAAGGGTATGAACATAAACTCCTCAGAATGCTGAATCCAAAATAATAAACCTTCCAGCAACAGAAACCCCAACTTATGTTTCCAAAAGAACAATAAAAGTAAGCAAACTGAGGTAAGGATTAAGGTAAAGCACTGAACAAAACTGAAAACCAGAAATTACCCGAACAACCCACAATCTTTTGAACAAGTTTAAAAGGAAGAGGACAAGGAGAGTACCATCATAGCTACTGCTATCGAAAGTCTGATGAAGATGCCTACGCATATCGTAAGCACGCGAAGACACCTGCTTTACAAACTCATCGGAGGTCCCAGGAATGGTACCATCCAAGTGGAGAGCTCTCTCAACCTCTTCATTTTCTTCTTCTCCGTCTCCAAGACCGTTCCTTGATCTACAACGAATATATGCCCCATGTATGCTTCTGTACGATACAGAGAAAACAGAGCAGGGCCGAGGAAGACGACGGTGGTTGGTATTAACGGAGAAAGAAGAAGAAGCAAAGGTGGAGACTTGACGGCGTCGACGTTGCAGAGATGGAAGAGGGTTACTCGGAGGAAGGACCATTGACGGCGATACAGTCGCCAATGAATCCATCATCTTGGTAAGCTTGGAGAATTCAGAAAAAGAAATTACCTTTGGATTGATCAATCACACACTACAATACTTCTTCCGGTTGGTAATGGAAGGAGAACAAATGGGTAGCTATCAGGGTTTGTATTTAAGTGTATATGGAAGAAGAAACAAACAGATGAGGTGGGTGAATGTACAAAGAAGAAACGGCACGGCGGACGAGTTTTTGGCGTTGAAGGCTCTGACTTTAACACGGTGGCTGTCCAGAGGAGAAAGAAACAAACGGAAGAGTTCGTAATGTGAATCTTCTCTTCTTACTATTTAGTTTTCTTATTTGAATCTTTGGTGGATATTTCTTTGCCTCAAAAAAAGAAAAATAATAAATTAGTGCCAAAACGTGGGAATTTGTTTGTCCGCGTGTCCGAATTTTATATTTATTTAAATTAATCAATATTTTATTAAATACTTTAAAAATTGAACCGAAAATTATGCGGATAAAAAAAGAAATTTCAGGTTAAAAAGTTCAACCGAATATATATATATATATATATATATATAAAATCGATTAAATATAAAATAAAATTAAAGAATTTAAAATATAATTAAAAAATTATTTTTATTAGTTAGAATTTAAAGTTTAATTAAAAATTTTTGTTAAATAAAAATTATTAATTTATTTTAATTTTAAAAAATTATTAATTTACAAAAATTGACTGATTAATTAATAAATTGATTATTTTTTACAACAAAAATTATTAAAATAAATCGAACCAAAAATTAAAAACAGAACTGAAAAGTTAGACAAGATTGAATTAGTCGACTTCATTTTACATTTTACATTTTTTATTTTAATATTATTAACTATATATTAAATAGCTATATCCTTAGGGAAATTTTTTTGAATGTTTGAGTATATAATGAAGTCGTCGTTGTTGTCGTCGTCATCACACTTAATTCGAAGTCTCGCAATAAAACGGAATATGAGTTATTTCATTAATTGTTTTATTTAACATAATTTATTAAACTTTTTTTAAATAAATATAAAAAACAATATATTATATTTTGGATCTTTTTCATATGCCAGTATTTATAATTATGTTCTATCAAAAGAGTTCATCATTATATAAGTCAATTTTAATTTAATATATCAAATTAGAATTTTTTTATTTCACTTTAGTTTTACAAATGAATTTATTTTTTATATTGATTTTATAAATATATTTATTTGAAAGAAATAAATAATTTCTTGATCTTATAAATACAAAAATTAACATGTTGCCTTTTTTTATAAATATTTATTTAATAAAAGAATAAAACAGGATGTCCTATCTTACGGGACGTGATCATCTGTACCAATTTTGTTGTTCCAACCATATTCCAATTCATCTCATCCACGCATTTATATGGGTCACATAGCATATGAAATCACCCGTGCCAGTTTTGGTGTTCCAACCCTGTTCCAATCCATCTTATCCACACATTTATGTGAGTTCCACGTAAATGTGTGACTCACATAAATGTGTGGATGAGATAGATTAGAACAGGGTTGGAACAACAAAACTGACAAAGGTGATTTCATTTACTATGTTACGGTGTGTTTTCTCGGGACAATCACATTTTCACGAATTTAAGAGCCACAAAGCTACATCTATTGATGAATACAACAATAACTTCATAAAAATTTCGCTAAATGTAAGGTCTAGATAAGTCTAGTAGTACCCAACCTTAGCTTTAACTAATAGAGAAGTTGTTTATGAAATTTGATAAATGAATGGTCAGATAAAAGATTGAAAGTTCATGATGTTAGATTGAGCAATTTAATTAGTAACACCAACTTAAGATCATTAAGGAAAGAAGATAAATTCATCTAACTCCTATTTAGAGGTAAGTTCAAATCCTGAAAAGTATAATCTACAAGCAAAATGGCAAAAACCTGCCAAATTCTCAGTTCCATGACTCATGAACATCGCTTCTAGGACTGCCTTTGCACATCAATAGAGAACTGTATCGCCAGAAATTGGAACAAGGAAACAGAAAATCAAATGATTTTGTTTTAATGTAGAATGACAGCCAGAAGTACAAGATAGAATAGTACAATCTTGGTATAGAACGACAACTAAATACAAAGTATACACACAGCAAAGTATAGTTTGATTCTAAACCAATTTCAAGAATATTAGTGATGAAAAACTTTAAATGATATGATAAGTATGATTGCAAGCACAAGGGCAGCAATTAGAGAGCCAGCAATCCACTTGTTTTTGGTTATTCTTCTAGACATAGAAGCTAAAACTTTCTTGCTCTTGTCAATGGCATCATCTACTCCATGAAGCTGCAAACCAAAAAGAAAGGGAAAACGGAAGAAAACAAAATTTGTATAAAATAATCGATTATCTATGTCGATTTTTGCCTATTTTGACAGTATTGATCTGAGTAACTATCATAAAACTTGTAGCCGATGAGAGTTACAGCTGATAGCATGGTCTGATAACAACTAATATCCACCAGGCAATGAAAATCAAGTAAATGTGAAATATGGGGGGATCATAGTCTATCATTCAAATGGTTAATTAGAAGGAAAGACAATGTATAAAATAATCGATTACCTATTTCACTTTTTTCCCATTTTGACATTATTGATCTGAAAAACCCGACGCAAGAATAACTATTATAAAACTTGTAGCCGAAGAGAGTTATAGCTGATAGCATGGTCTGATAACAAATAATATCTACCAGGCAATGAAAATCAAGTAAATGTTAAATATGAGGGGATCATAGTCTATCATTCGAATGGTTAATTAGAAGAAAGACCATGTATAAAATAATCGATAATCTATTTCACTTTTTGCCCATTTTGACAGTATTGATCTGAAAAACCCGACGCAAGAGTAACTATCATAAAACTTGTAGCCGATGAGAGCTATAGCTGATAGCATGGTCTAATAACAAATAATATCTACCAGGCAATGAAAATCAAGTAAATGTTAAATATGGGGGGACCAGATTCTATCATTCAAATGGTTAATTAGGAGAAAAGACCATACATATCATACCTTGTCGTGAGCATGTAGAAGAGTCTGGCGCTGTTGGTGCAAGTCTTCAAGAATTGAGATCCCAATCTCTTCTGTCTCCAACACGGTTCTGCTACTCTCCTTGATTCTGTCACCGGACTGATTTAGTCTCTCAACTGACATAGACAATCTATCTCTTTGATTTGCCGAAACCTGTATCATCAATACCCAATGTCTTAAAAGTTATCAACTAGACAAATCTAACAAAAGAAATATGCATCTCATCTCAAATGAAAATAATTTGTGCAGCAAAATGAGTATCAGCAATCAGGCCAAACCAGAACATGATCCAAATTATCAAGTTAGAAGGAACTATAAATCTTCTAAGTTGAAACTATAGTGCAACACTAAGATGCAATCCCAAGAGCAATTTAATATTAGTTTAGAGATTTCCCTTTCCCCAAAGGAACTGAGCATGAGTATGCCTACCGTATATTTTAAGGGAAAGGTGACAATCTTGACAATTTTCTGATAAATGCAGTGACAAGTGCTCAAAGATCACAAAGCAACAAACTATTCCACATTCCTTGAGTGATGAAAAGAGATACAAAAGAGCATATACCGCATGAGTATCAGCCAATCCGGACTCCAACAACTCATCATGGTTAACCTGATTAGGGTTACCAGACATTGCCCTCTTGAATTCCTTCTTCAGCTTATTGAGATCAGACTTATACTCCCTTAGTTTGGCCAGAAGCACAGCTTTGACACTTGGCTGCAAACTCCTGGCCTCAAGATCCATCTTTCTTACCTATAACAGCACACAAAAAAAGAAAAAAAGAATTGAACTTGATCTAGAGTTAGAATTAGAATTAGAAAAAGAAAAGGGGACACAATTTACCAGATTATCACAATCATCAAGACCGGAATTGACCTCAGCCAACTTTGCCCTCTTCTCCTCTGCAAAAATCAAGACGACCCATTTCACCAAATCATGATTCAACCAAAAGCACAGAACTTAGAGGGGCCACCTACCTCCATTTGGAAGAAGAGAAGCAGAGTTGCATTTTCTGGAAAGATTAGCAGAGAGCTCGCAGTACTGACGCTCATACCCTTCAAAAACCTCGCTCATGATTGCAACTCCGAAGAGGGTAATCAATCTTAGTGTGGATTTGTTTGGATCTTGAACTTGGAAAAATCAGAATCCAACAGCAGATTTGGAACAGAAGATTTTTGTCGGAAACGCAATCCAGTAAAAACTAAAAACACGTCAACCTTTTGTCTCCATTGACTTCGTCTTAAAGAAAAAGGTGCATTCGTATTCTCGCTTGTTCACCTTAAACGCTGCGTTTTACTTCTTTACCTTCTCTCCAATTTTTAGACTCATTTCATCTTAACAAATAAAATTGAAGATTTTAACCTCTAAATAAGAGTTTAAGTAAATTATAGGGTTAAATAGGCCCCTAAGGAGTAGTTGAGTCGGGAAAATGGGAGACATGAGGCTAAAAAGTCATGTATTCGAATTCTCCTACCTACGTTCTCTCAATCGAGTCTGTTGTATGGGGCTTGTCTAATACGGAGTATCCGGTTGGCATGATTTGCAGACTATTATATCAATTCGAAGATTTACCCGGTACACATCCAAAGGATATCGGCTACGGGTTCATCTGTTTTTAAAAAAAAGTTAAATAGGTCAAATTCTTGTTATTTAACACTTTTTCGAATTCTTCGTATTTAAAATATTATAATTTTTACAACTTAAATTTTAAAATATTATCATAATTCTGCTTATTAATATTATTTAAAAGTGTATAAAATTATAAAATAGTTTAAAACACAACATATGAATGTTCATACAAATTAAAAATGATATATAGTATTTAATTTAGTATCATTTGTGATTAAAACTAACATTAAATAAGAACCTAAAATTGATGTACCATATTTATTATTCCATTCTAATTAATTTATAATAAAATTAGTGATGTTGTCGTACTTATTATTTTATTCTAATCAAATTTTAGGTAGCACTTTTAATCTTGTATGTTTTTTTCAATATTTATCTCTGACAATATTAACATGTAAAAGTGAAGATACCAAACAATCCAGTTAAAATCCTATCCTGCTGATACACAAGATCTAAGAAAGTCCTGTAATACCCAGTTAAAATCCTATATTGCTGATACACGAGATCTAAAAAAGTCTTGTAATATGCAGCCTTATCTCTAATTGATAGAGAGATTGTTTTCGATAAGTAAAAGTGAAGATACCACCAACAATATAAAGCTTCAAACTATTGACTTCTGTACAGTACACTAATAAGCAAGCCAGTTTAAAAAAAAAAAAAGGCCTAACATACATTTCTTTCCCCTCCCACAGTTCACTAATACACTAATCATTCATCTCCATAAACATGAATGATCCTAGAAAACTATTATAGAATCTTCACAGAGACCTTTCCGGTAAAGTAGGGGAGGAGGTTGAGGGCCTGAACAACCTGTTTCCGTCTCTAAACAAGACTTTGTATCAACATCACCAGCTGCTAAAATTTTCTCACCACCGCTAGTTAATCAACTCATGTAAACATGGGAATATTAACATCTCAATTCTGAAACAGATTACTCACTATCATGTGTGTATTAACAGACTAATCCCAGTTGAGAGAACACTGCAATGTTTAACCTCCAGTTGTATCACCTTCAGAAGCAGGTGATCCTGTTGAGGGAACGGAACCAGCTTCATCGCACGCTGTACGTCCACCTGCCTCACCGTGAATGTGCTGTGACAGCTCCCAATTTTGATCAGGAAACACCTCTGATTGCAAAGATGGAGCCATGTTATTGACATGTAGCCAAGTTAGCTCCCATAGGCTATCCCCACCCAAAGCACTCCTCTGTACCAGTACTCCCTTACTCTTCATCACAAGCAAGGTGTGCTTAAGCAGCTCTGGCACTACTTCGTGGAGCTTCTCATTCTTCTTCCCTCTTACTTTTACTTTGATGTATTTTTCCATCCGGCTAAGTACTCCCAGCCATAGCTTGCAGAATGTTGTTAACTGCGATAGGTTATGGAGTAATAGTAGAAACACTTTTGACAGCAGTTTTACAGCAATGATTAGTGTTCCTTCCATGTTTCTGTAATCTTTTTGGGACTGTCCCTGGGCTATTTCAAGCAGGTCATCAAGCATTGTGAAAATCACAAGATCAAAGCACTGTATCCACAAACCATGTGGAAGGTTAATGCCATCTATCCCTGTCAAGCACTTTTCTAATGATGAAAGGGCATGGTTTCTGATATCTTCTCTCTGATCCAAGCATACTTTTCTTAGTCCTCGAATAAGCCTCAGCCACATTTCTCCAATATCCTGAAATAATTTTGTAGCTTCCTCCTCCCCCATTGCTTCCTTGGCGTCATGAGACCACCTTGCTAAACAGTCAATAGAACAGGTCATAAGATCTAGGGCCCTAACAGACCTCTCTGTCTGTCCTACCCGAGATTCTGCAAACTGCCTTGCTGCATCCACACAGGCAACGTAATTGGCCGGTGACAAGTGGACTCCCTCAGACATAATGAACACTAGGGCATCAAATCCAGCTTCAGAAGCTTCTGGATGACGAGCAGTATTTGAAAGTAAGGATGTGATTGTACGCCAACCAATAAGGGTTCTTATATGTGTGGCATTCGCTTTCACTAGGCGACTTACTTCCTGTGTAATTTGTTCACAGTATGCATCAGCAACACGAGGATCAAGCTTCAAAACGAGTTGGAGTGATCTCAAAAGTTCATCTGCCAGATTCTCTTTGTAGGGTAGTAATCGCTGGCAAATTCGGAGAAGTCCAAAAACAGCTTTCTCAACTAATGCACAAGGTATTACAGTCGACTGAACAATGTTGGCTATATGCTCGTAAACACCCTGCCATAGTAGGACAATCCTGTCTCGATTGTTCAGAGTAATTGCAATTAGCAACTCCAGGCAGAAAACTGCAGTATCTTCATCCTCCGGAGAGCTGTTCCCCTTTGGAAGCCTCCCTGCAGTCCAGATGAGCGCTCGTGCAAGCTGCAATAATGATATAGCTTGCAAGAACTTACTTTCAGTAAATATGCTATCGATGTGACACTTTTGAATTGTCTGAATAGTGCGTTGATGAGCAGCAAGCTGTTGTTCAGTCGGTTGTGATCGTGGCTCCTCAGTATCAAGAGATAAGAGTTGACTGAATCGTCCCATCAATCCAGAAGATCTCCTAGGTGTTCCCATGGATTGCATACTAACTGAAGACAAAGAGTTTGTGATAGGTTTTCCATGCCCAAGGTCAGGAGAAAGCTCAGATTCGTCAGCAGCATCACTGGCCACACGAGCTGGAAGAAGACCAAGTTTGTGCAACCGCAAAATGCAATCCAGAATATTTCTCCAACCTGTGCGAATATAGTCACCATACCTATTTGCAATCGTGAAAACTGTCACAGTTGCCAACCTCGCTTTTGTGTCATCACCAAATGCTAGCACAGGTTCCTCAACAGACAATGGATTCAAGAGAGTTGTGAACTTACATAAAGATACAACTAGATCATCCAATACATCTTCAAGATGATGGCATGCAGAAATCTTTGCAACTGCTAAGAATCCATCAATACATGTCTGGTAAACATCTTCATGGTCTGCGTGATCAAACACAACAGAAATTGCAGCAATGGTTGGACCAGACATTATTGCAAACATATCATGATCAAGGTAGGGTCTAGAATCCGACACAATGAATGGAGCCGTTTTCTTGGACTTATTCATTAGATCAATCCAATGGCTTGGACTCATTTCTGGGAAACCAGCTCCTTGCTCTGGAGTTGTGCGGATCTCATTCTTGCAAATCGAGTGGTAAAGTTCTGATAGGAACTCCCGAGGCAAGTCACCGCCTCCATTAATGTGCCTATTGTTGCGAATGAAATCCTCTTCTGTCATCTTTTTCTTCACCTGAACATTGTGCTGGTCTGTGTTGAGCATTATAAGCGAATAAGATAACAAGAGTGCAGCATCCTTGTTAGCTAGGACATGTGGTGACTGCTCATAGTATCGCTCAGAAAATGCTTCAAGCACCCTTTGTATCTTTTGTGATTCTCCTGGCAGTCTAAAAGTTTCCAAGAACAGTCGCAAAGCAGTATCCAGATTCATGTCTTGAAAGTCAAAAGTCCCAGCAAATTCATGAAGAACCTGAACACAAAACTCATCGTGATTTCCAAGGAAGTCCCCAACCAGATTCTTATCCAATCCAGCAGTATACCTGAAAAAACAGGCCACACTTTGAGGGTCAAGTTTGTCAGGTAAGAGATGAGTTCCTTGAAGAAATTCTAGGCCTTTCTTTGGGTCACGGTTGAAGTGATCAGCTCCAATCATCAACCTTCTCTTTATGTACTTCCTTCGACGGACAAATGGAACCCAGTGATTGGGATCACCATAATTGTCACATTTCACCATCCAGAATGGGGTATACTCCTCAATCTTGACTGGAGCCTGTTCTAAACTAGCTGATTCATTCCCTATCCTTTCAGCCATACCCTGAATAACACCAATTAGTCCATCCAAAGCAAGAATATGCATAGCAGACAAAGGGCAATTGACCGGAAATGCACTCTTTGCCAACAAGTTAGCTAAGTCTTCAAACACATTACTGCATGTAACGTCACAATCCAAGTTTGCATACATATCCACCATAAATGTCTTTTGCCGACAGAAATCTACAAGAGCCTCCATGGCAACCTCTTGTTGCTGGTATGAAGCACCATATCTGCTCTGTGCAAGTCTCAAAATTACACAGGCAAAGAAAGCCTCAAGCTGTAGTTTGAGTTGAGTACGCAAATGGTTATACAAGTTCAGAACAATACTACATACCATTGAAAGAATAAGTGGGCTCATTGACAACCCAAATTGCATAAGATTACGAAATAATTCATCTTGAATTAAATTCAATAACCTAGGATGCTGACAAATAGAAGGACCACCCAATTCTATTGCTGAATTGATTAGGCTCAAAGCAAAAAGGGGCACATCTTCATCAAATGCTACGGTGTTTGGTCTGGGACCCATCCCAACATGCTCAACAACATTCAATAAGGAACACAGGAAATGGAATATTTCCACCATACAAGGGACCCCATATGGCTCTGCCATCAGGTTCATATCAAACAAAAGTGCATCCTTACCACTTCCAGTTCCAATTGTATTTTCTTCCATCACACTTGTTCCCAGACTAGTGGAAACACTAGAACTCAAGTTCACAGAGGAAGCCTGACCATCTAATTCAGAACTAGTGTTTCCATTCTCCATTTGCTTATTCCCCAAGGAGTAATCATTGTCAGGTCCACCAATCTGTAGAAGAAATTAAGCTCTCATGTCTGTTATAAAAGCAAAATTCCAGAGTATACAGTCATCGATGTCTGCTACTCAAATTTAAAGGTTAAATACTAGGCCCCCAACCCTAACCTCCCCACCCAAGAAAAGAATAAAGAAAATAAGAAAAATTTAGGCCATATGATGGTAAGAATAGACAACATCCACCATTAGTCAGACTACCCAATAACCATTTTTGTTTTTTCACTTATCATACAGTGAATTTTAGTAGATACTCTAAGTCAACCCAAATAAGTAACACATAAATCTTGGAAATTTACACGACAAACCAAGAAGGTTACGCAGCTTACGCCATGTTAATATAACTACACAGAACGATTAACGTCATATAAGTTGCCTCTCCTCTCATTTACCAAAATGCCAGTCATGCATTTAGAATCATTAGGAACATCATCTTAACTAATGCCCTCAGCATGTAGCGGAAGAAATGATAGTTACAAAAGGCAATCTTTCAGACTGTACAAATAAATATGGATAATAGAGGAATTACATTATTTTTCAATTGAAACTCTGAAGAGTTATCATAAATGAAAAGAGAGAAACTTAATTATTCATATTGGTTTACCCTCTTAACCCCACCAATATATATATATAAACGGAAGATTGTGATTTGAGAAGAATCAGGCACAATAACTACCTTCTGGATAGGAAGGACTCCATTAACCAGTGCACGTTCGGTGTTGTCAACATCTGAAAGATGAGAAAAAATGCACCTAACAAGTTCTCCCATTGTATGCCGAGCTATGTGCTGTAACAACTCACCTTTACTTCCAGCTTGATGAACTATACGGAAACAAGTGTTCACTATAGTACAAACATGTTGATTACTCAACATTACAGATGCTTTACTCTTCATACAAGCAAGAAGGACCTGAAGTATCTTCATCAGCACAACTTCTTCTGAAGCAGCATCTGTCACCTCAAACCGGCAACTTGTGACAGCATCAACTACCAAATGCATGGCATCTTCAACATTTGCAGTATTTTGATCAATCTCATCAAGAGTTAGTATCTTATAAACAGATGATAAAGCAACCCCAGTTATTTGTGCACCAGTTTCATCTGAGCGAATCACATCCAAAAATGGCTGGAGATATACAGCAGGATTGATGGTATGCCACGGATGTTGCCATGAGAAAATTTGCCTGCGCAATGCTTTCAAAGACTGAATCAACGAATGCTCCAGCTGATCATCACCCGACACATAACGACCACCCCATCTTACATTTCTCCTCATGACAGCCAATACAGCACCCACTTCAGAATTAATCATGCACGCTAAGGTCGTCCTGTTAGAATAGGAATTATCAAATTCTCCAGGTTCTTCCTCAATTGCCTTGATTCCAGATTGCAGCTTTAGGCGCCCCATGGTTCTGAAGTACCAAGAGTAGACTTCCCAACCCTATCCGAGTTGACTACTTGCCACAAGCAGTATGCACAAGAACTAGGCTGAACAAAACTAGAAGTCAAAATCATTTTCAGAGTTCCAAATGTCTGGACTAATGTCGCATTCAGCAAACAAGCATAACTTATTAACAACACATAACGGTGACATTCTCTAAATCAGTCTCAATTCAAGATTCCATTTTCTATGTTACGAAAATCCCACCAATAATAACACATAAAAAGTTTAGGTAATCACTTAAGCTTCTTTCGTCTACTGTTCAATAATCCTCAATGAATCTCAAATTTGGGAATTGATATTAAAACAGAAGAGGAACAAGAACAATGAGTTTTACCTGTTTCTCGAGATCTGTGCAGAAGAAAGTGTAAGTGCGCCTGTCTCTCTCTCTGAGTCAGAGAGGGAGAGACCTTGTTCGGAGACACAACAGAGGAAGATGAAATACAAAACTATTAAAAAAAAGTTTCTAAAGAAATAGCTTTTCTACGTAAGAAAAGAAAAAATATAACATTTTTTATTTATATTTTATATTAAGAAAAAATTGCATATATTTTTAATATTAACCCCATGCCGCGGGTGAGTTGATAAGGGGACTTTCCTTGCTTAAGTGAGGTCGCGGGTTCGAACCGCCCTCATGTATGCGGCCGTTTAAAACTTGGGGCTAGAGCTTTACCTACCGTAAGGGACTTACCTGACTCAAACGGGGATTAGTCTAAGTGTGGATGGCTTAAAAAGTGTCTTCCCATAATTAGGACCCTTCTTATGTCTTTTATTCATAAAACGACGTCATCTTTTATATTTGTTAGGTCTCGGGTCAGGTTAGATCTAGGCAGCTCGAGCCTAAGCTCAAACCTAGCCTGAAACCCGTATTTTTTAAAAATTAGTCAATCCCGACGTAGCCTGTTGACCATGGGCGGGCTTAATTTTCATCCCTAATCATACCAAAATACAAACGCTAGTTTCACAAAATGTTAGTTCCAATAAAAAAAATCAAAGCTTAATAATATTTTATCACCTTGTTTTGTACTATATTATAAGTTTTCTTGTATATTGAAAACTTGAACATCTCTATCAAAATTACTGGGGGAGATTAAAATGCTTCTTAGTCTTGTTCACATATCATAAAAAATTAAAATAAAATAAATCAACAATTTTGAATTTAAAGAACCATGTAGATCAATTAAATATACCACAAAGTTTTTAAAAGCTTGGCTTACTTTGTAAAGAAACATTTTACTAATTATAAATTTATATCTTTTTAGGAATTTAAACTTCTAAGATGATATAAATAATTAGAGTGAAATTTATTTAATTGATAAATTTTAAGTTATGCAAAAAAAATCCGTATTATGCACAATGTTTTAAAAAATAGACCGGAAGTTAAACCGGTAAAAGAAGAGGTTTAAAGATTGAAAGGTTCAACCGGTATTAGACCGTCATAAAATCGACTAAAGATTGAATAAAATTAATTAAAACATGTTTTAATTAATGAATTTGAAACATGATTGAAAGATAATCTCCTTCTTTGTCGAATTTAAATTTTAATTAAAAAGGTTTTAATTAATTTATTTTAATTTCTAAGAAGTTATTAATTTATAAAATTTTAATTTATTAACAAAATTTTAATTAACATTAGGTAAGTCTAAGTCTAGTTCAAACATGTTAACTTTTTATGAAATAGATTTTAACATATATAGACAAATTTAAACTTAAAATATCAAACTTAAATGCAACTTTTAGTTTTTAAACTTGGAAATCAAAATAATCTTATCTGAGTCATAGAAATTCAATTGAGTTTAAATTTAAAAAATATGTTTTTGAATTTTTTTAAAATTAATTAAAAAAATCAAAACAATACGATTTAGAATAATTCAGAGTAAACATGTAAATTATTTTTAATAATAGAAAACTAATTGAGTTCAAACATAACATACACACGTATATTAAATAAAACTTAAAGATAATATTTTTTATTAATTTAATTTAATCGAAACTCTTATATAATATTTATTAATAATTTATTAATAAAAAGTATTTTATTTTTATTAAAATAAATAATTTATAAATTAATATTTATTTTAAATATATTTTAACTATGAAATAAAAATTATTTAAAATTTATATATTTAAAGATATTTTAAATTTTACTATATTATATAGATATTTTAGATTTAACTATATTTATTTATAATTATTAAAATAGTTTAATTTAATTTAATTACAAAATATATAAATTATTAAATTAAATTATTTATAATTCTTATTAATAATTAATATATTAAATAATTAAATAATATATTTATCATATTACAAATTTTAAAAAAATCTACTTTTTTATGCTACTTTACTAAAAACAAAAGCACAAAACTGAAAATATAAATAAAAAAAGGCTTGGTAACTTGTCGTGGTAATTACCGCCGTGCTAAACTTGACGAGTTCAAGGAAAGAATTACACCTTATCTATAATATGGAAGTATTATTCCTCAATTAAGCGGTATGGGATTACAGCAAGCAGACAAGATTCCATTTCCGGCTCTAAAAATGGCTTAACCAATGTTTTTCTTGATCAGCCAATTCGAATGACAGCAACCTTGCGGCGTTCAGACAGCATCTCGTTCATCTGTGCAATTCGGAGCAAGAGCTGGTTCATCTTCTGCAGAATTATATGAGCACTCAACAGTCATTATCTGTGAATTCTATTTATTTATAGTGATATTTATAGGCCAAACTGATAATTATATAACAACGAACCTGGTCTTTTTCTTTCACAAGGAGTAGGAGACGGTTATCTGTCTCTTCCCGGACCCATTGACGCCACCGCCGCACTCTCCAGTAGAGCACAGCTGCCGCCGTCGCAGCCATCACGACGGTCATCGACCAAAACCCACCTCGGAAAATAACAAAGCAGCGTACCATGTTGGCGACACTTACAATTCTTGACCTCAAGTTGTCAAACCGCAAGCTCAATGGCTTCCTTGTCTCGTTCCCGACAGCTCCTGGGGTCGTGTTAGATGACTCAGGTACTTTATCATCAGGGTACGGAGTTGGTGGGATTTGGAGGCCTTCGTGGTTGTCTGGAGGAAAGATGGACATTTCATGGTTCTTGTCGTGGGCCGCTACCATTTCCCATTCGTTCATGGATTCTGAAACCTCTGAACCACTCTCCATTGTTACAGGTACTAACTATGAGTCTTGAGATGGATAAACTATAAAACCAATCTTTGTCGCACTGAGAAAAAATCTTAGTAGCAGATTAAGGAAAGAGATTTCTGTTGCTTAAAAATATCTTGCGATGAAAATGGAAGAAATATCTAGGAGTTGGGATGAGTTGTCTGAAGTTGACTCGATTGTCCTGATGTATAGCTTTATTCTTTGCTACGGTGGTGGTCCAACTTCGACAGAAATCACCAAATCAACCAGCAGGGGAAAAAAGTGGCAGTTCTCAGGCCTGCCGTTGCGGTGGTCTCACCGCCGGTCTCACCGCCGGAGGAAACGTCTTTGCGGGGAGCCATTTGTGCTTAAGGCCTGTTTGGTTTGGTTTGGTTTGGTTTGGTTTGGTTTGGTTGAGGAGTTAGTAATAGCACCGGATGGAACTTAACATACTTTTATCATTTGGTTGAAAATTTCATAATAGAATGGAACAAAATAGGATAAAAGCGAAGAGTTTCATGTTACGTTTCATCTCATCCTAAACAGTGAAAATAAGAAACCTCCTATTCGAGGATTTATGATGAAACGTAAACTAATAAATACATACTACCTAATATACCCTCAATAATTTTTCTTAATACTAATTATTTCTTCTAACTCTAACCACCTTTTCTCCGGACTTCTTTATTACAATCCACAAAAATTGTATATAATTAATAATATTTTTATATTATTTCTCATTACCCTAATAATAATATTTTATATTATTAATAATAAATTATATATAATTAATAATAAAAAATTAATAAATTTTTTTAATGAAAAATATAAATATTATTCTTTGATTGTTTGTATATTTTCTATATAAATAAAAATATAAATAAATTATTTTTAAATGTAAATCACATATAATAGAATAACATAAAATAAAATTTATTAAATAATTAATAATATATATAAAATTAATAATAAATTAAATATAATTAATAACAAATTAATAAAACTTTTACTAAAATTTTATTATTTTAAAATAGAAAATATATAAAAAATTATTTGTCACGATTGTGACTTTAACCGTTACTTTTTAATTTGACATGATTTCTGTTTTAAAATTATAGCGTTAGATCTCCTATAACAACTATTTTAATGTCAAGGGTATAATAGTCATTTATTATACATTCCATTCCATTTATCTTCCAAACAATATTTCACTACATTATATTAAGAACCCTTCCATCCCTTCCAAATAACTTTTCACTATATTACATTTCATTCCATTATAAACTGTTCCGTTCTGTTCTATTCCATTCCATTAATTAACATATAACCAAACAAACTTTAAGGAAATAAGGGCATTGGAGGATATATAACAAGATTTAAATCTCACCACTTGCATAAGAGAAATACTTCTATTACCAAACTTTATTTTTAACAGGGTAAAATTGTTTTAAAAATTTTAAAAATATTTAAAATTCTCAGGAAATGTGACACCCTAATATCCCCTGGGAGGATATGTGGATGTCACACAAGACAGTACAAACAAACCAAACTATTTCACGGTAGAATAGCATACAAAAATAAACATTTCCAAAAACATACAAAACATTTCACACATGCATTTTTAGAATTTCAAACATACATATAATACATATCATAATTTCAGAAACAAAAATCCAAAGTTATATACAAGCCCAAACAAACTCAACAAAATACATTTTTGAGCAAAACAAAACTCAGACTCCTTTGGCCAATGCGGTTGACTTGTCATAGTCTTTACACTCTTCGCTCTGAACCTACACGGGGCAAATCCACCGTGCTAAGCATAGAGCTTAGTGAGTAATAACTAATCTATACATGAACTGACAATTCATCATACAGAATCATATAACAGCATAAGCATGCATGAAAAGATTATCTAACATTAAATCAAGCATAACGCATTTCAGAACAGATTTTTATACTTATCAGAACTGAATATCGCAAGAGGGTATAAACCCTTCAGAATCATAATACAATTTTTGTTTATGTTAGAATCAAACATATATCAGGACTGCAAATCCATTTACAGAGGCGGGTAACGGGACTTATACAGGAGAGACCGAAGTCTCGACACTGAAGTGTCCAGGAGAGATCGAAGCCTCGACACCGAAGTGTCACAGGAGCAGCTGCAGACCCTTCTAGGAATGCCTATTTACCCACAACTAGGACTTAACAGTTTAAAAGCAAAACATGTGTAAAGCAAGTAGTCACTCGTATTCACATGAAAAAAAAACACTTCCAATGATATAAACCTGCATCAAATGCCTCGGATAATCATTATCCGGAATTCAGAACACAACACTTTAATATCTCATTCATCAATCAGTACCTCGGACCTTCATGTCTGGAATCAGTACACAACACTTCCATATCTCATTTTAATTCAGTAATATATAAAACAATTCAAAGTAAGACCATCTTAGGTTACTCACAAAATTTACCATCTAAATTACTTACTATTGCTCCCGTTTGCTTATTGCCTTGAAGTCTCGATAATATCTGGAAGTGGTCGCTCTATGCGTTCCCTTGAGTTGGTAACCGAATTCCAACAGTGAAATTAACAAGCAAGATTTCAGTGTTTAGAAAGGAGCAACACAATGAAGCAGGAACAAACACTAGCAGATAAAAAGGATGACTCTTATGTAAGAACCAAAACAGTATTTTTGGTGATGAAAAGGGGAGCTTGGTGATGAATGCTTTCGGTGAAGACCAAAGTCATTCCAGAGAACAACAAGAGCTACACTAAAGTGTACATACGTGTATGATGAACCTAGTGACACATGGCTCCATGCATGTGAGCCATTTGTCACTCATATCAGACTACCACATGTCACCTTGCATGAGAATCATTTGTCACAATATAATTGGTCCATTTGTAAATATTTTCCTAGTTTAAAATACCCTGAAATTTAAAAAAAATCACCAAAAATCCAAAATAATTAGAGTATTCTCTAAATAAATTTTCAGCTAAAATAATTCATCAAAAAAATTTCAAAATATCCAATATATACCAAAATTTTTGAAAATTTCTAAAATTCACCAAAAGTACTGAAATAATAATAACACTCTCTAAATAAATTTTTAATGCAAATAATTCACAATTCACATCTAAAATTTATTTTTAATAATTAATTATACCCGAAAATGTCATAATGCATGTACAATTATTTGTATATGACAAAATTCATGTACACATATTAGCGAATACTCAATTATGCAAAGCATATGATGTACTGAAAATTCTTAAATTTTATAACCCCTAACATGGGGTGTTACAAATATAATATTGTTTTGTGATATTTGTTGTGTTTATACTTAATAAGAAATTGAAAGATAGTATCAAAGTTATCTGCGTTAAGTTGTGCAACCAGAGTTGATTCCTTAATAAACTTACAAATATCATATTAATAAACAATTGAAGAGAGATCTTAGTTATGAGCTAATTGTCCTTATGTTGGCTTCAGTGCTAATTGAGTAGTTATGAGTAATTATGAGAAATGAGAAATTTCAACTCAACTATTATCTATTTTAATTGGGATTACTTGGTTAGATCGAGAGAGAGAGTGATCAGAACCTTAAGACATGTAGGATTAAGCAAAATTGAATTAACAAGATAAAGGGAAGACAAAATAAGGATAGACTGACCACTATGTTGCCATTATTAATTAACTTTGCTCTTATTGCTATCTTTACTGGTTCAATTATTAAGTTTTATTAGTTTATTTTAATTTCAGTTAATTTACTTCAATTTTAGTAAATCTTTTGTTATCTTAGACAAAGTGCATTCAAATTGTT
>JAOQMR010000001.1:1630547-1640814 GCA_027563865.1 Erythroxylum pelleterianum
ATCTACCATGGGTTGACTCTAGCATGGTCTCGTGGATACAAAAAGATTTTGATTGAATCGGATTCGTTGGATGCTATTACGTTAGTTACTCATAAATGCCCTCCATTTCATCCTTATCTGACAGTTGTTGAGGATATTTTGTTTTATTTACGGAAAGACTGGGCCTGTTCTATTGCCCATACTTTGAGAGAAGGCAACCAATGTGCTGATTATCTAGCGAAGTTAGGCTCTTTTTCTTCGCAGAATTGGCATCTGTGGGAGATGCCTGCCCCGGGTCTTCGACCCCTTCTCCAGGCTGATGCTTTGTCGGTGGCGTTCTTGAGGCCTTAGGCCTCCTTATTTTGTGTATCCTCTTCACAAAAAAAAAATGTTCTAAAAATTCGGCTAGAAGTTAAACTAGTAAGATAATAGGTTTAAGGTTTAAAAGATTCAACCGGTATTAAATTATCATAAAACTGACTAAAGATTAATAAAATTAAATAATTTAAAATAAGATTGAAAGAGATTGTTCCACTTATCGAAAAATTTGAAGTTTAATTAAAAAGAAAGACTGTTGAATAAAAATTAATTAATTAATTTTAGTTTATAAGAATTTATTAATCTACGAAAATTGACCAATTAATTAATAGACTAATTAGTTTTTAACAATAAGAGTTATTAAAGTAAATCGAACCAAAAAATTAAAAGGTTCAAAATTTTAACGGTCAAATCGATTGGGTTATTTAATGATTGAGCTTAATCTAAACAATCCAAATTAATTTGGATTACATAATTTTGCTGCATTTAGACTTGGAGCTCCATCCTAATATGAAGTAAAGTCGTGGGATCAAATTTGATTTGACTAAGTTTTGGATTAGTCTGGATTTGAGGGGCAAGTCAAAATCTGACTTAAAAAGGTACGAACGATCTAATTATTCACTTAAAATAATATTATTTAATTAAAACGATATTATTTTAAACAATTCTCTCATGTTCGAGTTTGAATTTCTAATCTTATTAGATTGTATAGAATAATTCAGCAAAAAATTCGTTAAATGCAGAGTCTAAAAATGTTCAGTAATACGCAAAATTACTCCTAATCCACGGAGTACTTGAAAAAAGAACATAATCAACAACAAAACTTAAAAGGCTTACTTCGGTAAAACTTCTTTTCTTCTCTACAAGTCATAGGTTCAAAGCTTTAGGAGACCCCATGTATATTTGAGTCAATTGTGCTCAAGTGTTTGACTAATCATCTTTTTTAAATCAAGTATTTTATTTTATAAAATAATATATTTTTACTATTTATAATATTAACGTTAAAAGAGTTTGATAAAAAATGGGTCACGAGACTTTCTCTCTCCTATTTTTTTTAAATAAATGTTAAAAGAGTTTGATAAAAAATGAACCCATCTAATCGATTTAACTGTAAAAACTTTAAACTAATTAGTTTTTTATTCATTTTATTTTAATAATTTTGTTATAAAAATAGTCTGGTTAATTAATTACTTAATTATTCAATTTTTTTTATAAATTTACGGATTTTCATAAACCAGAATAATTTAATTGGTTTTTATTTAACAATTTTTAATTAAATTTCAACTTCTTTTTTTAGTAGAGACAATCTCTTTTTTTTAAATTATATTTAGCCTCTGCTTAGTTGGGTTTGTACCAGTAGAGCTTTTGTTAATATAACTTTTCTGAGAAGAACTTTTCTAAAAAATCAGTTGAGTGTTTAACTGTCATTTAAAAAAAGCCTTTTAAAAAGAACTTCATATAGTAGATTGTCTGGCAAAAGTACTTTTAATTTTAACTATATTTTATTTTATAATAAAAATTATTTATGCATATAAAAATTATTTCAAATATATTAAACAATATGCAAAACACAATATACTAATTATTATATAATTTTAAACCATATGAAACATATATGAAAATACATCTAATCAAATATTTTATATGAATTATATCATAAATAAAACTAATATCAAAAATAAATATTAAAACATATGAAAAAGTAAAATAATATTATATAAATATCAAAATAAATATTTAAGTTGAGTAAATAGTTAAATACACAATAAATTATGCAGTTTATTGTAAGTGAGAAGATGAGTTTGTAAGATAAGTGTGAAGATGAGTTTGTGGGTATTGTGAGAATTATGTATAAAATATAAGGACAAAATGAACTAAAAATAGGTTCATTAATTAATTTTTATTTAACAATTTTTAAATTAAATTTTATGCGACCGATGTAATTTCTTTTATATTTTTAAAATATTGTGACATAGAAGTAGAGTCTCCTAAGTGGGCATGACGTTTGTAGTACAAAGTCCATATAAATATACATAAAAGAAGAGAATAGGGCATGAATTATACCTAGGCTCCACATTAATGATATTGTTCCATCACCACATTCCAACAATGCTTATCCTTAAAATATATGGACTGACCCACCTTCCCAAGTGCATAAATCCTCACCCCCACCACCCCTTTATCTTTGTCAATAAAAAAGTTCTAAAGGGTAGAGTAGTGAATACCAAATGCTTTGAAGTCTTTAGATTAGCAAGTCTTAGGGATTGCAAAAAAGATTCCAGCTCGGTTTTGTTCGATTTGAAGTTAATGAGTTCGACTTAAATTGATCGGTTCTAATTTTTTTAATGATTTTTTTTAATTTTGGGTCAAGTTTAGGGTTAAGTTTGAGTTACACAGCTCGACAAAGCTCAAAACTTAAAATTTCATATATAGAATGACATCGTTTTGAATTTTAAAAATTAAAAAAATAAATTTAATCAATCTCGATTAGGTTTTGATTTGTCTGAGCTCAATTGGGCTCAAGCTCGAGTGTGGAGTCTTGAACCTAATCGGACTTTAAAGCAGTCCATTATCATGCCTAATTATAATCCTTTTTGTTATATTTAAGAAAGTTTGGCTTTTATGATATGAATGAATTATTGTGTTTGTGTTATGGAATGGGGGGGATAGAAGGTTCTCTCATTCCCAATCCTTCTTCACATGTGAATAATCACACATAGAAAAGCTTACAGTTGATTAAGATTTTGCATAAAAATCTAAAAAGAAAAAGCATTAGCTAATTATTATGCATAATAGCCATGTCTAGATAACACTTATGATGAAGCAAGCATGACCATCTACATATTTAAGCAAGATGATAATATGTATATTAAGAATAAGGTTATTATTCTTAGCGCAATTTAATCCGATTCAAATTTAATAGATTAATTTAAGTTAATTAAACATCACATTTAAATTAAATATCGTTTTAATGTTAAATTTAAATTTGATTAAAATTTGAGTCGGTCGTAAATTCAGGTCGGATTAAAAAAGAGAATAATAAGAAGACATAATAAGAAATTAAGAAGGGATAAAGGACATGTGGAAAGTCCAATCACTATGTGGGCTTTGGAGATATTTTCCTTAAAACAAAAATTGTGGCTTTCTTTGACTTGGAATGAGATTTTGAAGAGTGAAAAAAAGGTGAAACTGGAATAGCCTTATACGTTTGAACATGTAGTCAATGGACTATAAAGGGTATATAAGAACACCCCTAGCATGTGCTTTTACACACATACTGCAATAACTCCAAATACACCCCTTCCCCACTGACTCCATGAGTGGGGGGCTCTTTTATAGCTTTGCATATACCAATAGTGTATACATACACTTCCTACTCTCCTCTCTGCCTCTTCCTCTTTGAATTTCCTTTCACCAATATCTAAACCTTCCTTCTGAAACTAAGACACAAACAACCTCTGCAACTAGAACAAGACTCTTCTTCCTCTGCAGAAGCTACAGTTCCTTCTGAGATACCTTTTGTGTTTGTATTATCTCTCAAAAGGGTACTCATTTCTTACCTTTCTCTTCCTTCACGCATGAGCTTACTCCATATTTCTCACTTACCCTCTTTACACTCACTGTGAGTAAATGGAAGAGACAGAAGAATCCAATGCCAGCAAGAAATGCAACGTCAAGACTGAAACTTTTAGAAGTAAGAGCAATAGCCACAAGCACAAGTATCAGTATCAGTATCAATATGAGCATCATCAACTTTTGCAGAACTCAAATCGGTTTGGGGGGTTCTTCAACCACAACACACACCATTGTTTCAACCCAGCTCTTCTACCGTTACCTTCACCACTCCCTGTTCAACTTGCTTCGACTCAACCTTACACTCAAAATCACAGCTTGAGATCAAAAGCCCATTGGAAAACACCTATCTGTAAGCTACGTGGTCCTCCTCTTCCCACCTCTTCCTGTAACCAGGATGACCCTGTCATAACCACTCCATTAGGTAACTAACACCGCATATCAATCCATTCCTTGCATGTTTGCTCTTTAGATTTTCTGTTGTCTCCTTTCTCTATACTCCATATTGGTTTTAGTTGCTACACAACTTTGATGCAGGTAACTATACAGCGAGGATAGCACAAAAAACCGACATAAAAGAAGGCAAATCTCCTTTCTGGATTTGTGTTTTTGTTCTTCGTTTGTATGTCTCTCAGCATGGAAAACTTAAACTTCTCTTTTCACCATGTATAAACAGCTTCGCAAGAAGTGCAAACACAACAGAGTCTGTCCCTTAAAGGAGATGATGGAAGGAGGATAGTAGACTCCACTAAAAAGCTACTGGTGGTTGCAAAGCGGCCAGATTCTGGTGGTGTTGAAGGGTCTGTTATTACCCTGCTTGCCAACCATTTTCTTGTCCAATTCGATTCCTCGCAGAAAATTTTCCACTACAACATGGAGATATCTCCAAGTCCCTCCAAGGAAGTTGCTAGGATGATCAAACAGAAACTTGTAGAGAGCAATTCAACAGTACTATCTGGAGCTCTTCCTGCATATGATGGTAGAAAGAATCTTTACAGTCCTGTAGAGTTTCAGAATGACAGACTTGAATTCTACATTAGCCTTCCTATCCCAACTGGGAAGTCATCATTGCCCTTCGAACAATTCTCTGACTGGGAAGAGAAGTATCAACAGCTCAAATTATTTAGAGTGAATATAAAGCTTGTGTCCAAATTGGATGCTAAGGAATTGAGTTGTTACTTGAGTAAGGAAGGTGATGATTGGATTCCTCTTCCTCAAGATTATCTGCATGCTTTGGATGTTGTTTTAAGAGAGGGACCAATGGAGAAGTGTATACCAGTTGGTCGATCACTCTACTCGAGTTCAATGGGAGGGACTAGAGATATTGGAGGAGGAGCTGTTGGATTGAGAGGGTTCTTTCAAAGTCTGAGACCAACCCAACAAGGACTAGCTCTCAATGTGGATCTCTCAGTGACTGCTTTCCATGAGAGTATTGGGGTCATTCCTTACCTGCAAAAACGTCTAGAATTTCTTAGCGACCTTCCTCAAAGGAAAACCAGGACTTTGAGTGGTGAGGAAAGGAAAGAAATAGAGAAGGCCCTGAAGAACATCAGAGTCTTTGTTTGCCACAGAGAGACAGTTCAGAGATACAGAGTTTATGGCCTGACAAAAGAAGCTACAGAAAATCTTTGGTTTGCAGATAGGGATGGGAAGAACCTGAGGTTGGTGAGTTACTTCAAAGACCACTACAATTATGACATACGATTCAGGAACTTGCCGTGCTTGCAAATTAGTAGGAGAAAACCATGTTATCTTCCAATGGAGCTTTGCATAATTTGTGAAGGCCAGAAGTTTCTGGGTAAACTCTCTGATGATCAGACTGCTAGAATCCTGAAGATGGGTTGCCAAAGACCAAAAGCAAGGAAAGCCATCATAGATGGAGTCGTGCGAGGATCTGTTGGGCCAACAAGGTGATTCTTTGAGCACTTAAACAATTGTTATGATGAAAAGTATTGGTTTTTTACTATTTTCTGATTGCTTTGTTTGTTCTATACCCACTATCTAATGTTTAGAAAAACTTCTGGTTGACAGTGGCGAGCAGGGTAGAGAATTCAAGCTCCATGTTTCAAGGGAAATGACACGAGTAAATGGTAGAATTCTTCAACCACCAAAACTTAGACTTGGAGATGGTGGTCATGTAAGAGACTTATTCCCTTCTCGCCGTGATCGCCAATGGAACCTTTTGGACAGCCATGTCTCTGAGGGAACTAGAATAGAGAGGTGGGCTCTGATAAGCTTTGGAGGCACCTCTGATCAGAAGTCCAACATCCCAAAATTCATAAACCAGCTATCTCAAAGATGTGAGCAGTTAGGCATCTTCCTTAATAGGAATACAGTAGTTAGCCCTGAATACGAGCCAATCCAAGTGCTTAACAATGTATCGGTTTTGGAATCAAATCTCAAGAAGATCCATAGAGCTGCATCAAACAATCTGCAGCTAATAATATGCGTAATGGAGAAGAAACACAAGGGATATGCAGATTTGAAACGAATAGCAGAGACAAGTGTTGGAGTTGTGACTCAATGTTGCTTGTACCCAAACCTTGGCAAGTTGAGCTCACAGTTTCTGGCAAATTTGGCTCTAAAGATAAACGCCAAAGTTGGTGGATGCACAGTTGCACTGTACAATTCATTACCCTCTCAAATTCCTCGCCTCTTGTCTTCTCGTGAACCTGTGATGTTTATGGGTGCTGATGTGACTCATCCTCATCCACTTGACGATTTCAGCCCATCTGTTGCTGCTGTGGTTGGTAGCATGAATTGGCCAGCAGCCAACAAGTATGTTTCAAGAATGAGGTCACAAACACATAGAGAAGAAATCATCCAAGACCTTGCTGCTATGGTCAAAGAACTGTTAGATGACTTCTACCAGGAAGTAAATGAACTTCCCAAGAGACTAATATTCTTCAGAGATGGAGTGAGTGAAACTCAGTTTTACAAGGTCCTTAAAGAAGAGTTACAGGCTATTAAAGAAGCTTGTTCTAAATTCAGTGGTTACAGACCTCCCATTACTTTTTCTGTTGTTCAAAAGAGGCATCACACGAGACTCTTTCCCTGTGAAACCGATCCCTCTTTGACCCAGAACCATTTCTTCGACGAGAATATACCACCAGGGACTGTTGTGGACACTGTGATCACGCATCCAAGGGAATTTGATTTCTACTTATGCAGCCACTGGGGAGTCAAAGGAACTAGCAGGCCAACACATTACCATGTACTGTGGGATGAGAATAAATTCACTTCTGATGAGTTACAGAAGCTGGTCTATAACCTCTGCTACACATTTGTTAGGTGCACAAAACCAGTCTCTTTGGTGCCTCCAGCTTACTATGCTCACTTGGCTGCATACAGAGGAACACTTTATCTTGATAGGTCTGAATCCATGGCTTCTACCAAGAATGCATCTACAATCTCAAGAGCTGCACCACCAAAGGCAACACCTTTGCCTAAGCTCAGAGAGAATGTGAAAAAGCTCATGTTTTACTGCTAATTTTTTATTCCAATTGCTAATTACATCTTTACATTCACCTGCTTTTTGTCCACATGAGCAAGTCTTAATCTAATATAACACAAGACAAATACTTTATTTTAGATGCTAATTAATGGTTTAGAAATTTAGAACATGAAATGAGAAATTTAGAACTCTCAGGTTAAGTAAATAATTTCACGCAGTAAGTGATGCTGTAACATGAAAAAGATGATCTCTGCAAATAGTAAAATCAAAGATTTGACCTTTGTCTGCATACCATAACAAGTTGATGATTGATTTTTCTACTCTTAGTAGTACACTTTACCGATCTATCTTTTGGATAAACTTCGATTTCATATACTAATTTGATGCATTCAGATTGTAATTCAATCCCTTTTGGCTCTCGAAGGGGATCTGCTTGGGACGTGCATATATGTTGATTTTAACTCGTGTTACTCAAAAATCATAAAAAGGGAATCTACCCTGCAGGAGTTGAAACTCCCAGAGTAATATAAACAAGAGACATGTCATCCCCTGCTGCACATCTATATAGGATTGCAGCTTTTTCACTGAAAAGGAAAGGAGATGGGTGTGAAGGGAAAGCGATGTCATCTGGGGTGGGTGATTTTAGTAAAAGAATAAAATGAAGCAGACAAGAAAAGGAAATTGAACTTAAAGAATGGTAAGGAAACATCACAATGCATGTAAAATCTGACGTATCAATTTCTCCGTGCACACATAAGAATTTGATCATTACACAACATGGAATGGAAAATAGGAGCAAAAAGAAAAGAGAAGTAAAGACAATTGTTGGTTGGGGCCCAGGAAGAAGAGAAACCAGCTGAGTGACTGGCAGTGCAGGCCAAAATGAATGCCAGTGGAGAGAATATGTACAGCGAGGAAGGAAAGAAACAAACTAAAAGCCAAGTAAAGATGGATTTGGAGTAAATGCCACTCCATACCCTCTGACTTTCGACTTCCACTTTTGTCTCATCTCTCTCTCTCACACACACATACACCATTAAAATGCTCTCTCTCCCTCTCCTTCTAATTGCTGCTGGTACTCTGTTCTGTATCAGACAGAAGCTTTTTTCAAGTACTGCACGGTGAGACAGGGAGGCACTGAGAACTAATAAACATGGGTTGTAGACAAGATGGATAGATGGTAGGCACTGGCTAGGGACCAGTTTTGTAGGGACCCATACCATACCTATTCACTGGTTGATTCTTTAGCTTGTCGGTTATTTTTCTATGTTACAGATAAGCTGTTGTATTCTTTTGTGCCCACTTTATTTTATAAATATTTGTTTATTTAATAGACGGAATAATCTTTATTTCACAATAAAGACTCTTTAAAGATCAGACCTTTCACACGAACTCAAGAAAAAGATCAAATCTTTACACTTCCCAGAAACAGATAGTTTAAATTCTTGTCCGGGTCTGATTAGCAATTTCTCAGTTCTCACAAATATCAAAGCAATCCTGACAAGATCAATAACTCGCAATAGCTTCGATTCCTTTCGTCGGTGAAAACTTATTCTGCTGCCTTCTGGTCCCATTATACATCACACCTGACCATAACACGTTATACGAGCAAGCACCCATCAAAGTTCCAATCCAATCCCATTTGTTTAAACTTATTGAACGATGTACATTCAACTCTCTTGATCCAACGAGTTAGAATCATCCTTGGATCTTCACTGGCCCTTCTTGGTAGGCCACAAAACAAGAGATGGGACAAGGGTAGTCTGGCGTGGAAAGGAGGTGATGGTAGCAACTAGCATGAATTGGTAGGTGTATATAGAATCGGCGAAGAGTCCAATGTGCGATCCAATCTCTTGAGTTACATCAGGTGACTTTGATACTTCTGTTTTTTCCTCCAACTAAAAACACATCTCTCTATCAGGAGGAATCGTTGATTTGATAGTACATTCTGTAGTCCTACAACCGAAACCATGAGCAGAGACAAGACTAGTGAGAATCTGAAACTTCAAATATTTTAGTTTAAAATCGAATCCTAATCCGACCATTTTCATCAACTTTGACACTGAAACACGCTTGTCTGAAGAGACAAGCATACCTACATCACCTCAGAACAGAGTGTTTATAAACTGTTTATCAGTCAAACATATACTGTGTCCACTGTGCCATAACATTAATGGAAGTTGGCATTATTTGGACCAGGCAAAACGATTTCTCAGATGGAAGCTCTAGTAATATTCCTGAATGCCTTCACAGACCTGCACTCAGCCATTTAGTTGATTTCATAACTCGGGATACTCTTATATCTGCCTGAAAAAATGCAGTTCAGAGATTCATTAGGAGTTTAAACTATGTGGGGAAAACAAAAAAGTTCTGAACAGACCAACAGATTTCACTAAAGAAACATACTTCAAAAAGGAGACATTGGTTCTTGTTTAGAGTAGAGAGAAATTGGAATTACTTCATATCAAATGTTAAAATTCCAAGTGTAATTTCAACATTCTTTGCCAAAATACAGCCTGAAATTGATATTTCAACAACCTAATATCATCAACATGTCCTAATTTTGGATTTTCAGCTTCTAATTAATATTTCTTCTATCATCAATTTGTTTTTTCTTTTCTGGAGAAATCACAACTGGAAAGTTCTTTCAACACTTTCCATTTCAACACTTTTCATTTCATCACTTCAAGCACTAACAGAGCGTCATGACCAGAAACAAAGCCAACCCAGTAAAAGGTAACCTGCAAACAAATAAAAAAAGTCTATATTTGTGATATTGCTCGACACTAAGTCAATCTCATTGTTCACAAGTTTTTGTAAAAACAAAGTCAATCTTCGAACTATACCTTACTTTAACACTTATTCAGGAGGACTGAAATACTTGAAATGCTGATATTCAAACCAAGATTGGCAGAATCAGGTGTTGCATTCGCAGGTGAACTC
>JAOQMR010000001.1:1653605-1666649 GCA_027563865.1 Erythroxylum pelleterianum
TTTACAACTTATCAAGTATATTTGCCGAATTATTTTTTTAATAACTTTTTTTCTAACCTTGTATCAACTACTCTGTATTTTTTAATTATTATTATTATTATTATTAATTTTTTTTCTTCATGTTATATTTTGTTTTTAGGTATATCCTTTGGTTATATTTTATATTTTATTTATTTATGTATCTATTATAATTTTATTTACGTAATAATTTAGCGTGTCAGATTTACTTATTTACTCTTTAACTTGCATCACTATTTTATTGTCATATCTGTATGCGAGTCTACCGGAAACAGTCTCTCTACTCTGTAGGGGTAAGGCTGCGTACTATCAAACCTCCATAGACTTCGCTTTATTGCGAGAATTCGAATTGGGTGTGATGATGATGATGATATTATTATTATTATTATTAAAACTTATATATTTAGTTATACTTATTTTAAATATCAAAGTGGTTGAAATTTTCTACTTCACAAATGAAACTTAAAATTTTTAAATTAATAGTTACATTGTAAATATATTCTTGATTTTTTAATTAATTTTAATATATTATTATTAGCCTTAAATTATCATTTAAATTAGTTTAAGGACAGATAAACCCACCTAATATATATATATATAATACATTTCTTGTTTCTTTATCCTGTTCTTGCGTGCGAAGTTGATATTCTTCTTGTCAGCATATGAAGAATCAAACAATAAACTCGTGTATGTATGTGTCTCAAAAGTTAGAGAACCGAGGTTTTGTCTTAAATCTATGAATGTATGCAGTCTCTATGTACTTTGGTAGCCGTTGCCTCAATTTGACCGAATCCAATCTTCTCTTATAACTAATAAGATTTAATGAAAAATAATAGAAATACTATAATTAAATCAAGAGATATAATAAAAAAATATAAACCGAATTGGTTGATTTAATTATAAAAATCTCGAATCCCTTAAAATTTCAGTTTAATTTTTAACTTTTTATTTAATAATTTTTTATTCAATTAAACTCCAAATTTTTCGATAAGTAAAGACAATCTCTTTCGATCATATTGTAAATTCTTTAATTTTATTTTATGTTTAACTAATTATGTGATACTCTAATACCGGTTGAACCTTTTAAACCTTAAATTTCTCGTCTTATTAGTTTAACTTGCGGTTTAGTTTTTTAAATTGATCTCATTAAACTTTTCATTCACTTAAGAACTGCTTTGAATATTTTGAAAATATTATGGTTTTAATTTGAATTATGAATGACAATGAGTCAGGCAGAAATAGCCCGTGGTCCAACAGGCCGAAGTGGAGTTGGGATTGATTTAATTTTTTTTAATATAAAAAATGACGTCGTTTTATCTCTCTCAATTGGGTCATTGACTGATCCTATCAGCTCAAACTTGAACGTGTTAAGTTTGGGTCAAATAAAGTCGGGTCGGATCAAATTGTCATGCTTAATTTGAATGCTTCCTGCTGTGCTTTGTTGTAAATGCCAACGTTCATATGTATTTTTAACCTTAAGATGATTATTTACCTTTCAATCGAACCTTTTCTAAGCAATAGTAACTTTTAATAATTAATGTCTAATTGTCTTTTCAAAATGATATTAATTGAAAAGGTAAATTTTATTTAAAATGTTTGATAATCTATAACTCTCTTTATTAATTAAATTGAACTTATAATAATTTAACTTTATTAATATATTGGATTTTGTAAAATCTGAAATTTGTTTCTTATTGAATTATCAAAAACAGAACCGACATGACCATTGATGTCACATCTCGATCTTTGTTTCGTTTATTGATCTTTTCTGAGGTGCCCGTGACCTATTTTGTAGACTAGCCACCAAAAAAGTCACTCTAGGACTGCGTCCACTAAAAGACAGTAACCATAGTTAACACTTAACATTCTCACGTTCTAACTATTACTGTCGGCTAAGTACTATCTAAAGAAGACATTTAAATGCATATTTTATTAAATTTATTCCATATATATTTACACAGACTCTACATAAATATGTGAATTGGATTTACTATAATGTAATTGAAATATCGAAATGAAGAATTTCATTTGTTTTTTAAAGTGGATGACCGTCATAACCGTCCAGTTATCCAAGATCAATACACCAAGTACTAGGAGATACTGTGTCGCGTGAGCGGATTGCCCGACGGGTGTGGGGGAGTCAGTAGGGGATAGGGATGAAGTGGATTTTCAACCCGATTAATATCTGCACTACCCGACCCAATGAATTTGAATATGAGTAGTAAATCGTAAAAACCAATGGATGTGGATTTAGATATGAGTTGAATCATAAAAAATGGATATGGATATAGGTAGAGTAAAACTCAAACCATGGATACCCATATCCTACCCGTTTTTTATTAACTCTATTTTTTCTATTTTTTCTTGAATATATATGGTTAAATATAATCAAATATTAAAATTTTATACGAAGAAATAACTTTAAAATCACCACTTTACTCTTCAGTACTGATATTTTTCATCATATTTTATTTTCTTATAGGATGATAATAATGCAAATGATATGGAGATGGAGTTTTGAATGTTGAGGAGTTCACGCAAAGTCAATTTGAAGCTTTAGTTATTTCAATATTTGTTCCAGATCTAAATTGTGAAAAATGTATGTTGTCTTTGTACTAAATATAATGATTTTTATTATTCTAATTTTATGATTTTTTTAATACAAACAAATCAAAATCTTGACTTATTATTATTAAAGTAATTTTGATTTGGAGCGTTCGCAAAAATCTACTCTTTATATTTTCTATTTAGAAGTTATATTTTTATGTGCTATACAACCCGATGGATATCCAAAAATTCGAACAACCTAATGGATTTGGATATGGGTAGTAAATCGTAAAAACCGATGGATATGGATATGAATATAGGTTGAGTAAAACCCGAACCGAACCCTACCCATTGCCATCCCCAGTAGGGGACCATTCTGACAGGATCTTTAAGGGAGGCCCCCATTTACTTTCTACGTGACAAGGAGGGGTAGACTTTGTAGTCTATTTAGGTTCTCGCATATTTGACTTCTTGCAGGTATTCTCCTTGTTTATTGTGATGTTTCTTCTTCTTCTTATTTATTTATTTATTATTATTATTATTCTTATTTTAAGGATTTGTTTCTGTAACTTGCATTATTCTTATATTGTCTCATTTGCATGTGGATCTACCGGAAACAGCCTCTCTACTATGTAGAGATAAGGCTGCGTACTATCGGACCTCCCCAGACCCTGCTTAATTGTAAAATTTCGGACTGAGTGATGATGATGATGAATAGGTAACACAAGGTATGAAATAGAGCAGATGGAACAGAAAATCTCTCTTATCTCCAAAGAAGGCAAATAGGGATGGCATCGATCACGAGGCACACGTCTCGAGTTCTAGATTCGTTGAAGTTGAACGATTTGAAATTTTATTTTTTATTTAAAGTTTAAAAAAAATTTAATATTTTTAAAAATTTTCAAAATTTAGATTAAATTGGATCGAATTGAGCAATGTTCTAAAAACATTGCTTAAATCGGTAAGATAAGAGGTTTAAGATTTAAAAGATTCAATTTGTATTATACCGTCATAAAATCAACTAAAGATTGTATCAAATTAAAGAATTTGAAATATAATTGAAAGAGACTGTTCTTACTTATCGAAAAATTTAAAGTTTAACTAAAAAAGAGATTATTTAATAAACATTAATTATTTTATTTTAGTTTATAAAAACTTATTAATTTAAAAAAATTAATCGAATAATAAATAAGCTGATCGATTTTTAACATTAAAAATTATTTAAATATATCAAATCAAAAAGTCAAACATTTCTAGATTTTTACAGTTAAATTGACAGTATCAGTTAAGTTTTTTAGTCATTGGAATTGAGCAATTTAAATCTAAGTCTGAATTCGACTCAAAATTAAAAATAAAAAAAGTTCAAATCCCACTTGAAACTCAATCAAATAAAGTCAAACTCGATGAATTCGAACTAGACATGAGCCTAATTGTCAAGCTTAAGGGCAAGGTATTAAGACATACAACCAAACTCTTTAGCTCAACAAAAATTTATATGTTATTATAATTAATTATTGTGTACAAATATTTTAATTTAACCTATTTTATAAAATTAATCAAATTATAGAATTATGATATAGAGATTTCACATAATTTTTTTAAAAGATTGAAAATTTTTCTTATGTATATTTATAAAAAAAAATATTTATCTTAATTTCAGTTAAAAATAATAAAGAAATACATGCGACATAAATATCACATATAAATTAATTAAATACTACTTACATGACTATTCAACTCGGTTCTTAAATTCAAACCAAACTAATTAAATCTGATTCAAATTATTAATTTTTTAAATTAATTAGTTTAAGTTAAGTTATTATGTTTGGGAAATTTGATTAGTCTGTGTCGCCTTTATCATTATTTTGTAATTAAACTCTAAGAAAAATAATTCTTTTAAAAATTAAAAATTGGAAAAATTTTAAATAAAGATGCTTTTTCTTTTTCAATAACATTTCTTTAAATTTCACTTATTATAATGTTTCTAAACAGTAGTTGTTACTTTCACTATCTAAAATGGGACATCTCCACCTAACATGAAGATCTCTTTCCAATATTAATATTATTATGTCTGCCTTAAAGTGAGAAAGATCCAAACTTTGCATTGATTTGTGCTAAATTTGCTTCTGATTAGACGTTGAAGCTTTTATAAGATTAGAAATTGGCTTTACCGACATGGTCTAACGAGAAATGAAATAAAGGCAACTGTCCAACAAGTTGGTTGAAGTGGTAGGATGTGATCATGATTAAATTTCATCCGTATATTTATATAAGGTCTACATAAATATGTGAATGAGATTTAATAAAATATGATAAGAACACCATAATCAGAACAAGAAATTTGATTCTTCAGGGATGATAATGAGTCTGACTCGATCTAACTTGCCTAGGCCCGAACTCGGCCTGACTATTACTGCTACAGTCAAGCTTCCCCTGAGATCAAACCAAGCCTAAGCTCGATTGGGCTTATGGTAGCTCAGGCTGAGCTTGAACTTGAGCCTTATTCTGTCCGGCCCAAATTATATTTTTAAATTAAAAATAAAAAAGATGTTTTATTAATAAATATCAAGCCTCAAGATATGTTCAAGTTTGAGATTTTTTTAAAAATATTGAATCTATTTTAAAAAATTGACCAAGCTGGCTCCATTATCATCCTACACGTATTCCATTTTTTTCTACTCGTATTTCTTTTATTAGAACAAATAAACAAATTTCGACCTTAACTTTAGATTTGACAGAACTCTATACTTTAAAATTTTCCATATATTTTAAATATTCTCCAAAAAACCCCTTTTTATTTTTTGTGTTGAAGAATTTTATTTTCCTTAAATTTTAATTAAGAAAGTAATAAAATTTACGTGACATGAACGTCCCAGTTGTACCAATTAAATATTTCTTACTAAATTAATAATTCATTATAATTATTTTAAATTTACTTTAACTAATTCAAACTGAGTTTAAGAACTAAATTGAGTTACTATATTATTGATACTCGATTATTTAAAAAGTATAAGTATTTTCTTAAAAATCTTAAGAATTTTTATCCTTTCTTGAAATATTTATATTTTATCCTTTCTTTTAATAGATAAATAGAATTAAAACACATTAGAGCTCAAATTAGTTTGGGCCTCATAAAATCCATGCAAGCCCACTTTAAGGATATGGTGGTGTGGACATTTTGTGGAAAGCAATCATTCTCTATTATACGGTCAAAGGAAAAGACATGAATGATGAAACGTGGTGTGAATTGTACAATCTCTTTCTCCGGTCACTTCATGTGGGAAGTAAAGTGAAAGGCATGGGAGGTGGGTTTCATTATTATTAGACAAACATGTGTTGTATTCAATCATATCCCATGGCCCCTCATATCTCAATACTAGAGTAGCTTCTTTGCTTTTATTATTACCATGAGCTTATTTCATATCTTAAGGCGTCTTTCATTTTTTTTAAAATCTAGAACTAGAATCAACATTGTGTGTCCGTTTGGATAAGCTTTTAGAAGTAAGCACTTTTTTTCTACCACAAAAGCTTTTTCTAAGAAAATTGTATTTCTTTAATAGGTATGACTTTTTTGCAGCCAAAATATAGTTTTTTAAGAAGTTCAACTTTGAAGCTTCTTAAAAAAACACTTTTTCAGGTGAATTTTTTATATTAATTAATGAGCCTATTTTTTAATTTTTTTGGCCTTATGTTTTACACATAATTCTCATAATACTCATAAACTCATCTTCACGTTTATTTTAAGATTTATATAATATTATTTGACTTTTTTTATATATTTTAATATTTATTTTTTATATTGGTTTTACTTATGTTATATTTCATATAAAAGATTTGGTTAGATATATTTTTATTTATATTGCATATGATTTAAAATTATATAATAATTAATGTATTGTGCTTTGCTTATTGTTTAATATACTTTAAATAATATTTATATGCAAAAATAATTTTGTTACAAAATAAAATATAGTTAAAATTAAAAGTACTTTTTTTAATGTTACCAAATAATCTATTGTATGAAGCTCTTTCAAAAAAACTCTTTTTTAAATGACAGTCAAATAGTAAACTGACTTTTTAGAAAAGTTATTCTCAGAAAATATCTATCAAAAATTTTTTTACTGATAAAAGCTCTATTAGTATAAGCCCAATGAAACGAAGGCTGCATAATAGTTCCTTTGCCCAAGATGGTTCATAGATGGGCCAAACTTAGGTTTAATAATTTAGGTATGACAATAGAGTCTGAACCCAATTCGGTCCAATTTAAGATTAACAAAATCAAATTAAATTGAGCAAATTCTAGGCCGGACTTTCTTGGAGTTCGACAAACTATCAAATTAGGTCCTTCTTCTTTAGTTAATATAACGTTCGTCCTCAACGCATACGCTCCTTTCTCTGGCTCCTTGCTCACGATCGTTTACTCTCTAATCAGCATCGGGTTCGACAGCACCTCACTACGGATGGAGTTTGTTCTCACTATAGACTAGAGGAATCTGCACAACATATTGTGCGTGACTGCGGCAAAGCCCAACAAGTGTGGATCTCTTTTCCTTCGCACATAATCATTACTGAGTTATTCCGTATGCCGGCTCAAGACTGGATCACCACAAATCATCAATCTCACCGCCAAGTTTTTGTGCACGATTGGTCCATCCTGTTTAGTGTTACCTGTTGGTTCTTTTGGACCTGGCATAATCGGTCCCTCTTTGATGAATAGTTTTTTTTGGTTGTCCTCACCTATTTTTATTATTTTGTCTTATGCAGGTCAATTACAACAGGCATCCAGGTGGCAAGGTGGAGCGGGCTCGGGCTATTGGCCTCGACATGTGCAGCTGATTGGATGGTGGAAGCCCCCTACTGGATGGGTCAAGCTAAATACGGATGGAGCGTGCAAACGACGCTCATTCTCTGCCATTGCAGGTGGCATCATACGGGGATGGTGGAAGCAATTGGCTTGGAGGCTTTAGCTAGAATATTGGCGCATGCTCGCCGGTGACTGCAGAATTGTGGGAAGTGTATACAGGGCTCACACTCACCTGGAACCTAGGCTATCGTCGGATTGAAGTCGAAGTGGACTCAATTGCGGTGATAAATCTCCTATCGTCTACGGCTAGCTGTTCTATGGCTCTCAATTCCCTTGTTTAGAATATTCATGTGCTGTTTACTAGAAACTGGACGGTTATCCATCGCTACATTTATCGAAAAAGCAACTGATGCACAGACTGGTTCGGAAACTATGCCACACAGTTTAGTTTAGGAACCACCACTTTTGTTAATCCACCTATTGGGTGCCACCCCTTCCTCCTCGAGGACATGTCGGGACTCTGTATTCTTCGACTTGTAGTGGAAACTGTTTTCGGTTCTTCCCATTAATAAAAAATATAACGTTCGTCCTCTCTGCAGTTAAATTGTTAAAAATACTATTTATATACGCAAAAGTAATGTCATTTTGAAGTTTGAGGTCTACGAAATTTTATCCGATTAAGAGTGAAATTTATTGAGTGTATTAGTAACGTACCCTTTAACTTTTAAAAATTATCAATAACTCTCTTATAATTTTTGAAAACGGGTCGTTTTGGTTGATAAGGAGGACAAAAATTTTATTAACTAAAGCACAATAATAATGTTATAAAAAAGAGATAATTTGTTAAATCTTATAAAAGTACTCAGAAATGAATCCTAATATTTAATAGTACAAAGTACTATAAGTCTTGGCATGTACTGCCTCCAGAATGCAGACCACGAAAAACGCATGTACTTTAGCCACTTGTGTTGTATTACGGAAGCATTAACACCTTAAAGAGCAATCACCTCAAACTTGAAGCGGCCCAACATCAAATCATGCCACGAATGGGACGCACAGCAATGGCTCCGATGAGTCAAACGATTCACGTTCATCCAAGAAGAAAGTCGTTAATGAATATGTCCTTCTACTGGGGATCATATGGCACAGTTGTCTTCTCCCACTTCCCTGGATTCAGAACCGACATGTACTATGTGGCGCTGGTCTGCACTTTCATTACGGCTTTTTTTGTTGAGTGGCTCTGTCATTGCCAGTTGATCAAACCTAATACCAACAACGTAGTGGCTGGTTTGATTCAGACGCTAATGATCACCATCAGGGTTAGTTTGGCTTATGTGCTTATGTTGGCTCTTATGTCCTTTAATGGCGGCATCTTCTTGATCGCCGTGGCTGGTCATGCTCTTGGGTTCTTTTTGTTTGGCAGCAGAGCTTTCAAGAAAAGTGCATCTGATCTCCCACCAATGCATTGCTGAATTTAGGGTTTGCAAATATTTTATTATAGTTTTTGTTGGTATTTTGAGCAATTAATGAACAATTTCATCTACTTAATTTGTCTCCAAATAGGGAATAATAAAACTAAAATTAATTTTAGATAATGTTAGATTTTTATTCTTGTATAAGTTGAGATTTGAATGAGATATCATTACCAATATATTATTATGTTTTATATTTAATTTATTTTACAATTATTTTTTTGATTGATGCTATCAAATAAAATAAGATTTTTGTAGTTCCTTGATTTTATTATTATCATAAAAATAATTTATAATTATTTAAAACTTTATAAATCGTTCAAATATAAATTTGTAAAATGCAAAATATTTTGATTAATTATTTACAAAATAATTAAAAACAGTCTCTCTAATGGACTGCGTACTATTTGATTTCTCTAGCAAGAATGCAATTTTAGCCCGGCCCATTTTTGATCTAAGTTGATCGGGTCACGGGTCAAAAACAAGTTAGTCCGGCTAGATCACGAGCCGAGGTTGGGCAAAGTTTGCATCGTTTTTTAAATTTCTTAAAAACAAGTTAAGTCTTACGAAGAATCTTATGCTAATTTGATAAGAGTCAGTTTGGTTAGATGTTAATTAATAGAATAGAACGGAACGGAACGGAACGATTTATAATGTAATAGAATGTAATATAGTGAAAAATTGTTTGAGAGGAATAGAAAGGTTCATAATGTAATGTAGTGAAATGTAGTTTGGAAGATGAATGTAATAGAATGTAATATATAATAAATGACTATTATACCCCTTATATTAAAATGATTGTTATAAGAAATTTAACTCTATGATTTCAAAACAAAAATCATGTTTAATTAAAGTCACATTTCTATTTTAAAATAATAAAATTTTATTATTTTATTATTAATTATATACAATTTATTATCAATTATATAAAATATTATTATTAATTATTTATTAAATTTTATTTTATTATATTCTATGTGATTTATATTTAAAAATAATTTATTTATATTTATATAGAAATATATACAAACAATTAAAGAATATTTTTCTATTTTCATTAATAAAAATCTTATTAAATTTTTTTATTTTTTTATTTATTATATACAATTTATTATTATTAATATAAAAATATTATTATTAATTATTTAATACAATTTATTTTATTAAATATTATTATATTCTATTTAATATATTAATTCTATTTAATATAGTATTATGACTTGATCACGGTTGGTATTACAAAAAATTATTGAGAGGATATTAGATAGTATATATTTATTAGTTTACGCTCTATCCTAAATCCTCTGATTCGGAGGTTTCTTATTTTCACTGTTTAAAATAAAATAGAACGTAAAATAAAACCCTCCGCTTCCATCTCATTTCATTCAATTCTATTATAAAACTTCCTTCTACACAATAGATGTGTGTTTTGTTCTATCTCATTTGATCATGAAACCCTTAACCAAACAAGCCCTAATACCTAAAGTGTCCCATCCAAATTAGGCATTGTTGTTAAAAGTTGAGATTAATATTTTAAAAATTGAATAAAAATTAAATCAATAAGATAAAAAGTTATTAAACTATTATAAAAATTATATAATAAAAATTGAATAAATTTACAATTTTAAAATAAAATTTAAAAAATCATCTTTACTGTCAGACCCGTTTGGCACTTTGGCTGATCGTTGGGATTGAAACTGGACCACATATTTCAAGATTTTGTACAAATCAATTTCCCAATTTAAGAAATTAGACCAATGATTAGCCTGAATAGAAACCCCGTGACAGACTGCCGTAGTGCACATGGACACTACCCCGCACGACACATCAGTCAACAAAAAAGGGGATACAACATTCAAAATTATGTAAAAGGATAATTCCAACCACCCAAAAGGATGGGTGCTGCGGAAAAAAAGTGTAAACGGTCTCCGAAATATGAATTCTACACACCAAGAACGACAAAAAATATAATATATATATATATATATATATCGGAATTTAAAAACCCAAGCGGCCAAGCTACTTAAACAGTCTTCTTATAATCGGAAGGCCACATCACCTTGCAGTTGCTCCGGGATAAGCCTCCCCCTCCCACAATCAGTTCTTAAAAAAACCCCCCAAAGGCCCATTTTGCTAAACTACAATCATATCCAGAAACCACTTCTTATCCAACTCACTCGAATCTGGACATTATAGCTGAAAGCCTGAAAAGGGCCAACTAGTTTTTGGGGCCGATGTCCTTGAGAGCACAGATCTGCTCTTCTCCCATGGAAGACATCACAGTCACGACCAAATCTTTTCCGTCAGCAAATCCATCCTTAATCTGCGCAAATTGAAAACCCCATCTCAAAAATGAAACAAAAGGTATGTATAATTCTGTCGTTTGATGTAGTTCCTTTGGTGACTAACCTGAGTCAGTAAATTTTCATCGGTTGGAAGCCTTAGGTCATCCTTGGTATTGCCGTTCTCAGTAAGGAGACTGACCTGAAATTTCAGATTATGTTTAATTAACAACTCAACAGCTAAAAGGGATAAAAGAATCGCTACACAAAAAGGAACGGAGAAAAACGAGGAGCTATATATCATACAAAACCATCTTCAGAGATATCAATCAGCTGGTAGTCAGTACGAGTAACATGAGGAACCTGAAAAACAAACAAACGCGAATAATTAAAAGGGAACAAGATGCAGTAAACGGAACAGAAGCTAATATAGTCATTAACATAATGCATACGTACATCACAATTGTGGGAAGAAGGAACAATATCTTCCAGTTTCTTTCCGTTAAATATGTCAATACCAACAAAGTGGCACTTAGCATGACCGTGCTTGCCGGTCTTCGATGTGGAAACTTCCACCACCTGCAAAAACAAAAATCAAGGCACGTTGAATACCAATCGTTCAGCGAAGGATTTACGAAACATCTGATATCTTCTTCTCAATTATAATTGCTTTTTAAAGATATTTTAAATCAATCAACACTAATTGCTTATCTAAACCTCCACAAAATACCAAAAGAATATTTCAATTATCATTTTCTATAAAATCATACAAAAACTAATACTCGCAATCAGGACATATCAGAGAATTTCTCTTTAACCCAATCAGAACAGAAGACAACAAATAGAGCATGTTTGGATCTGAACTTATCCAAACACAAAAAGAATCGCAGTGATCGAAAACAATATCTCACAGCATCCACAAGAAAATCTGCAAACACGAATCATACTCAAAAGACTCGCTCACACAGATCTAATCCAAACACAGTAACATAAAGGTCGAAGCACCTTGCAGGGGCGGTTCTTGATGACGATGTAACCATTCTTGCGGATGGTTCCGGCCTGCTGAGGATAGGTCTTGGAGGCGCCGGCGTCGGCCTTCGATTCGAAGTGGTGCTCCTCGTCGGACATGGTGGCGGCGATCGGGAAAAGAGAGAGTGAGAGTGATTGGTAAAATAAGAAGTAGAGAGCAGATAGAGTGAAGATGAGATTTATTGTACTTATGAGGGTATATCGTAATTTCAGAGGAGGATTAGGGCTTCGAAAAGTCTGAGTGAATAGGGTCCGTTGGATTAGCGAAAATGAACGGGTACAGATGAGATTAATAACTATATGTATATATGCGTGCGTTATACGACGCTGAAGGCACGTGGGCTGCTCGTGATTTTATTTTAAAATCATGAACTATAAGTCTAACTAGCTCAAAATAAAACTATTGACTAATCGGTAATCGCACATATGACATTGGGTCAGGCAGGAGTCGGGTCAAGAAGAGCTCAAACTTGACTTGAATCTGTTTTAAAATATCCGAGTTAGCTCGATATCCAAACAAGTTTTTGGACCACGGTTCGAATGAATCCGATCAATGTAGCCAAGTCCCATTACTATCACTAATCACACCGTCAACTGCCGCAGACAATTTAAATGCACCATCTGTGTTCAATCTAACCCAATTCGGAGGAGGATTAGATCATCCTATCAACTGCTCACAACGGGTTTTAACCCCCCGTTTGGTTACTGTCCCCGTGAGTGGGGACAGTGGACGGGGACAAAAAAATCTTGCCCCCTGCATGTTTGGTTGACGTCTCCCTCCTTTTTGTTCCTGACTCCGGATGACAGAGACACTAAATTTCTGTATCTCCCAAAAAGGGAGGACAGGGACAACGTGTCCCCGACTCCGGCACACTCGACAAACTTTTTACAT
>JAOQMR010000001.1:1734666-1747467 GCA_027563865.1 Erythroxylum pelleterianum
CGTCGTGAGGAGATAATCAACTTATATAGTAAATACCTGTAGGAATTAGGTCATCTTGGAGGAATGGACCGTGGGTGTATAAATTGAACATATTGGGCCTAGGCCTAGAATACCCGACCCAACCAATGTTTAATTTTAATATATAATCTTGAACTCTCCGTGAGTTTGGTTTCAAAAAAGAGTAACTAGGTGGGGAAGTACAATTAATCCTTATTTACATGTTGACTTTTTTGATACGAAACGAGTCAACTTCAAATAGGTTCATTGTTTTGGCCTAAAATATGATTAGATGTCAAATTAATCATAAGTGGCTTACGTAGTTGGTATCTTGTTATTAAATAATTAATTTTTTCACAAAATTATGTTTAATTTAAAATTAGTTATAAAATAAAATAAGAAATGTAATATAATTGTTTATTATAAATAATTAATAATAAAAAGCATATTATCACAAAACTGAAAAAAAAACTAAAATCATCATTTACACTTTTCCAAAATTGTGAAAATAGGGACAATATAAATCAAAATTTCAACTAAACAAAAATTTTATTTGAATTTAAAAACAAAAGCATGAACCTTTTTACTAGTTAAGGGTAAGGAATAAAGTTATGTACTATTAGACCTGTTCATACTCTTACACTTATTACATTAAATGCAACTAAAGTGTAGACTTAAAATTGGTCGAAGTTGAGTATACTTTAAAATTTTATGTTCGAGTTTAGACTGTCTAATTATTTTTCTTTTATTAATTTAAATTTTAAAAATAATAATTTTCAGATTGGTTTAAATTGAACAACTAGATTTAAGTTTAGTAGTAAGTTCAAAAAATTTAAAAGAAAACCTCAACTCAAAAATCAACCTACTCTAATCGAATTCACATCAAATCCTCTGTTTTAGTCACTCTGTTCCAACCATGTTTTATTAATTCTTATTCATATATTTATATAAAGTCTACATAAATATATGAATAAAATTTAATAAAACATGATAAAAATATTATAACCGAAACAGAAGATCTGATCTTATTCGAATTGGCTTCGAAAATCTCATTCTTACTAAAGTTCAACGAAGACAAAATATTAAAAAAAAATAAAAAAGGCCATACGAAATCATTAGATTTAGTTAAGCCAAAGCTTTCCAGTGGTTTGGAACTCTTGAAAAGCTTCACATATTTGCCATGACAGTGACGACTGAGAGAGTAAGAGGTTTTGAGGGTCCACTTTTTAGGTTCAACCTTTGGTAAGACTAAGACTAAGCACAAGAAAACATCTCTCCCTCTCTCTCTCGTCCACAAGTGCTATTTGGCAATATCTTACTCATAAATTAATTGATTATGACATGGGCCACCTCTTCCAGACTTTTTAAGCAACCAATAATCAAATTCCGGTCTACGGTGTTGTGGCTCTCCGGTCGTCGGAAAAGAAGAAATTTAAAATTTAAATTGCCTCATTAATACTTCCTACTATTTAAAATAAGTGTCGTTTGATAGCGATTTTAATTATTCAAAATAAGTATCGTTTGTGACTTTTTATGCATATTTATGATTTTATTTTCAAAATTACTCTTTAATTTTTCTCATGTCTTAATTACACAGATTATATTTTCAAAACTCTATAACATGTAATTAATAAGGGTATATAAGACATTTCATTAACTTCCTTAATAAGTGTGCATTCCTCTAAAACGACACTTATTTTGAATAGGAGGGAGTATTAAATGATTATAAGATTTGTTAAAAATTAAATAAAATTAAAAATTTTGAAATATGATTAAATCAGATTGCTTTTACTCATCGAAAATTTTGAAATTCAATTAAATAAATATATTATTATTTGTTTAATTAAATAATAAGAAATTGACCGATTTGTAAAAGTAAGAATTATTAAAATAAACTAAACCGAAAAATTGAATCGTTCAAAATTTTTACAATTAAATCGATTAAACCGTTCAAAATTTTTAATTATTAAAAAATTTGACCTATAAATAACCAATTTTCTTTTCCTTTTCGTAATAGAAAAAACTTTTACATCATGAATAAATTAATTTTAAAGTTTAAAATTTTAACGAATATTAGATTGTCATAAAATTAGTGTATAGTAAAAGACTGAAAATTTTGAAGAATTAAAAAGGTACGTTATATTTAACAATCTAAACAGTTGAAATTTAATTAAATAAAACAGTTATTTTATAAAATTTAGCTAATTAATTAATAACCTAATCGATTTTTAACAGTAAAAATTATTAAAATGTACCGAACCAAAAAATTAGTTATTTTAAAATTTTTATAGTTGAACTAACCGAACTGATTTAACTCTTAAACCCTATTGAACCAAAATCCAAGAAGTGCCCTCTCATAATTTCAATATCTTCTATTCAAAGTTGGCAAAGACAGTAAGTAGGTAGGAAGGAAGAGAATCTATCTCCTGCAATATCTAATATTGCCAATTCCAGATACGTGAAGTCTGTCTTATTCTTCCATTGGTTGAGTTCCTCACAAGTTACTTACGATATATACACATAACTTGCCATTTCGTGCCAAATGGTTTAGACTTTTGGTGTTTACGTGATTTGGACCCATATGTGCTCTTTCCCACATCGCAAGTGATCTCACACTATCTAAATTTATCTAAAGTTCAAAGTTCAAAGTTGATTTTTTTATTTTTTATTATCATAGACACTCTACTCTTTTGTAATTAAAAAAATCAATTATTTTTTTTTAATTTTAATTTTCTAAAAAATCATTCTTTTAATTTTTCGGTTTAGAAAAAGAGAAATATATGCGACATGAACATAACACGTAGATTATTCAAACACTGCTTATATGATATTTTGACTCGACTCTTAAAATGAAATTGAACTAATTAAGCTTGATCCAAAAAATATTTTATTATAATTATAATTTCAGTAAAATTTAATTAGTCCGAGTCAGATTTGAAATTTGAATTCAGTTTTTATATTAATAACATTAGATTAATCATTTTACAATATTCATATTGTGCATATTTTATCGTTATTTTTATTTAAAATATCATCGTTATTATCAATACCCAGTTGAAGTTTCGTTAAAGTACAGAGTCTAGAGATGTCCGATGCTACATAGCTTTACTATTTTTATTTAAAATATCATGGTGAAAAATCTATGTTTTGTTGATACTTTATAAAGACAAAGGTGGCTCTCTCCATCTATTCATTTTCCCTTTTGCCTTTACCTTTCAGTGGTGGGTTTTCCATTATTATCTTGGCCAGTAAGAAAACTCATTAACCAAACTGGCTCTTTGCAGCTTCCAACTTTCTGTTTTGGTGCTTTGGTAATAAATTTTGATTTACTTTTTTAATTGCCCACTAAACATTCCAATTTGACCTTCAAACACTTCATGAAATACTTATAAAAGGAAATAGATTATCATGTTTTAATTAATCCCTCAAGTCCAATGTTTTCAAAATTGATCAGAAGTTAAACTGGCAATAAAGAAAGGTTTAAGGTTTAAATGATTCGACCGATTTAAACGAAAATAATAGTTAAATATTGAATAAAATTAAAAATTAAAAAAATGATTGAAAAAGATTGTTCTTACTTATTGAAAAATTTAAAGTTTAATTGAAAAAATAAACTATTAAATAAATATTAAATAAAAATTAATTGGTTTATTTTAGTTTATAAAAATTACTTAGTATATACAAATTAGCTAACTAATTAATAAACTGATTGAATTTTAACAACAAAAATTACTAAACTAGATCAAACCAAAAAATTGATAATTGAATCTTAACAACAAAAATTACTAAACTAGATCAAACCAAAAAATTGATAATTGAATCGAAAAGTTAGCTAATTCAAAATTTTTACTGTTAAATCGATCAGTTTGATTTTTAAAACATGCTAAAATCTATAGTTAGTTTTTCTTAAGCTATGTATGCCCTTTCAGTAGTTATGGTTAGTACTAAAAAGAGTGTAAAGAGTCAAACAAATTTAAATAATATTTAAATTGAATTTTCTACTGATTAAGTTATTTACATTATTACATTGTCATCTAAACTTAAAAGGAATTCATATTTATTTTTCTAAATAAAAAATAATATACTTGAATTACATTTTACCATTGATTAAAAATTTAACTGATTCGACCGATTCAACTGTAAAAATCTTTAATCGTTTAAATTTTCTGTTCGATTGATTTTAGTAAATCATATCGTTAAAAACTGATCAATTTATGAATTAAATTGGTTGATTTTTATAAAATAATAAATTCTTATAAGCTAAAATAAATTTTTATTTAATAAATTTTTAATTAAATTTAAAAATTTTCGGTAGATAAGGACAATATCTTTCAATTATATTTTAAATTCTTTAATTTTATTCGATCTTTAGCCTATTTTACAACCGTATTAAATCTTTTAAACTTTTAATCTTGTCAGTTAAACCTCCGGTTCGATTTTTAAAACATTACATTTTAAGTATCAAAATTTCAAGATTAAAAAAAAATTCCAACTTGCATTACTTGGAAAGATTCTAACCTACCTATATCAAACCAAAACTTGCAATGCAAATGATTAATTTAACGTATAATTATTGTTTATTACAAGTCAGAGACTAAGGTTGTCTTTTTGTAAAGTTTGTTGTGCTTGTTGGCAAGCGATGCAGGCGTTGTCCAATAAAACTATACAATAAAATAAAATGTCCTAAAGAACTTAGCTAAGCTTAAATTATTTAATAAATGAGTATAATTGGCTTGTACTAAATTATGAAAAACTTAACTGGTTTGGCCAATTCAGCCATAAAAGTTTTGAATCATATATCTTTTTAGTTTAATTTTTTAATAAATTTTTTGTTAAAGATCGATGAATTTATTAATTAATCGAACAATTTTTATAAAATAGTAAGTTTTTATAAATTAAAATAAATCGATTGATTTTTATTTAATAATTTTTTGATATAAACTTCAAATTCTTTGATATATAAAAATAAATTTTTTATAATATTTTAAATTCTTTAATTTTATTTAAATTTTGATCGATTTTGACATTTTATCTTATTGATTTAATTTCTAGTCGTATTTAAAATATTACTTTTTTTTTGTTTAACTTTAAATTAATACATGTGCACCAAAAGCAAGGAAGGTGGAGAGAATCTAGAGAATGGCCATTTCTAATAAAATCCTCAAAAGCCCAGAAACTAATTAGAATCCAAATGAAACGAGAGTATTAATGATATGTAATGGGCATAAAAAGATTGGAGAGAGAAAGGAAATGTAGAGAGAGAAAGGAAATGTAGTGTAGAGAAAGCAGAGAATAAAAGGAGACCGGATGTTGACAAATTTCGTGTCACTGTTGTTCTTAGAAGGTCGTTTGTTTGTAAAGATTTTCTTATCTGGGATCTCTCTCTCACACTCTTCTTCTCTCTGTAGCATAAATAAAGATACTATCTTTCTTTCTCTCTCTATTATAAAGTTAAGTTCTTTCCTTTTTTTCCCATTTTTGTTGTTGTTGTGGTAGTCGTGTGAGGGGTGGGAGAGTGACCCAATAGATCAAAATCCCTTCTTTTTTAATTTGGAGACGATCTGAGCTCTTTTAATGGAGTTGGAATAACACCCACTTTGTTGTTTGATGCGGTGGTGGTGTTTTTTGAGCTTATTTTGTCTGTGTTTGAGTGTTAGTGGCAGTCTTCCACAGCTTTTTGAATTTTCTCCTGGATCTGAAACTAGCTGGCAAATGATTGAATCCGTAGGTAATTCTTGAGGGGAAGGAGATAAGAGGATGTGGGTCTAAGGTAATTATTTATTTTCACTTCCTTGTTAATCTGATTTTCGATGTTTCCTTATTTAGCGATTTATTAATTGGGTGGGTCTTACTGTATTTTCTATCTTATTAAATTCTCAGCTCGTTCTTTTGAGTTCCAATCTTATAAACAGTTTATAACTGTGTGTGATCAAGTTATAACAATGGTATCAAGTTATACTTTCAGTGTGGTTTCCTTTTTTGGTTAGTAATTGCATACATAGTGCTTCACTAGAGTTTTTACTCTTTCCATTTTAATTGACAAGATTTTGTATTCTGATTTGTGTTTCTATAATTGGATGATTCTTATCGTACATAATTTGACACGTAGAGTCTGTAGGGTAAATTCTGCTAAATTTCTGGATTTATCTCGTTAGATGGTAAGCTCAAGGGATCTGTTCTATTAATTTTTTCGATTTACATGAACTTGCTTTTTCATAGGATGATTGAGGGAGATTATGCTTGAATTTTGCTACTTTATCACCGAGAACCTTTAAAATTTCATTTGATTATTGCTTATATTCAACGGTTTATCTGAAATTTCATGGAAGTATAGTATCTATAATTTACTTGAGCTTTTAAGAGATTATGATGATAATTGATGTTGTCTTCTTTCTAAAAGTTGGTCTCAAATTTTTGTAGTTACTTTAAATTGCATTAACTGAGAATATTATAACTACAGGACAGCGGCAGAATCTCTTATGTTTCTACCTAAATGTTGCATTCAATTTAGCTTGGAGTGAATTACTTAACAGCGGCAGCTGAAGTCATGGAACTGCAATTAGAATGCCACTATTTCTAATTCTTAGTAGTAAATGATTTAGCGTGTGGTAAGTGAACCTTTAAGAATGTCTTCTAGTGAAGTATGTTGAATTTGACTTCTAAATTTGGAAATGCAATCTAGTGAAGAAGATATGGATATTGTCTCTTTTGGTAAGAACGTAAGAGCATTACTTTTGGAGGATCATGGAACGCTTAAGCTGATGTACATGTAAATTATTAATTGTTAGGTTAGAAGCTGATTGGAGTTGAATATTGAGCATTTGTCAAGCTTGGAAATGTAGAGGGTGTCAAAGTCAAATATCGGTTTGTGACATGAATAAATTGCCATGTCTGTTCTGGCTTCTTGTCCGTGTGTATTGATGAGTTTCCTGTGTGAGTTTTTTGCCCTTAAAAGAAATTTATCAATCAATTCCAGTTGTTTATTTTCTTAACTCATTGTATCTAAAGTTTATACAAGTATCGTAGCTGTTGATCTATGCCATGTTCAGTATCTTTCCATCATGAGATATGTACTTATAGGATCAAATGAAATCTGGAAGCTAAACGAGTGTACTTCAAGTGAATCAAGCTTGCAATTCCATGTACTGCATGTGTTCTTTTTGTTTAGGTATCGGGAGTCAAGGAACTCCAATGGGGGGCAAGTTTGCTTTTACATATTGATTACTAATGACTCAGAGCTTATGGAACTACTCTTTTTTTTTTTTTCCCGTGATATGAAAAATCTTTAGATAAAAGAATATTTAGTGTTTTTAGCTAGTATCAAATTGCATTCTTGACAAAAAAATTTCATGTAATAATTTGGATGCACAGTTGGTCTCATCTACATTGTTTGATGGACTGCAGGAATGGGAACAAAAGTGCATTGTGAAAGTTACTTTCAAGAACATGTCTCAATGAAGGATCTCACTGAGGATTCTAGCAGTTGTAGCTGGCCCCTGCACTATGGAGATAAAACTTTAGGCAATGGGCAATATTACAATGGCTTCTTGCCCAGGGCCGTTGCAGATGCATATCCAGGATATGATAAGGATCTGCTGAAACGAACAATGCTTGAGCATGAGGCAACATTCAAGCACCAGGTATTGATGATTAGCATGTCCTGAAGTGATCTAATGCTTGTTGGTCAATCAGACACCTAGTTTAAGATTCAGTTCATGTGCTACACCTATAAATCTAGATATTTACGTATTGTCTCATCTTTTTGGGTCTAGCTGCATGAACTGCACCGTCTTTACCAAATACAGAAGGACTTGATGAATGAAGCTGAAAGGAAAGAACAAAACAGGAATCTCACCCGTTTCGAAGGCTCGTTGTCAAGCCCCTTGGTTTCTCAAATTACATGTGAAGATGCTAGGAAATTACATATATCATCTAGCTTCCCCTTGGGAAATTCTGCCTGTGCTAGACCATCTGCTTCAGGCATTGATGACATTCATTCCCCTTTAAGCTCTATGAAAGGAAGCAGTTTCCAAGCTAGTCCCTTGCCATCTCAAAATGGAGGTACTTCAAAGGATGTGGAGATCATAGAGACCAAGATCATAGAAACCAGACCTACAAAGGTCAGGAGAAAGATGATCGACCTTCAACTTCCAGCTGATGAGTACATTGATACGGAAGAAGAACAATTGAGGGATGATGATTTATCTGGCATTTCAAGTTATCTGACCAATAAGAATCATAAAATAGCATCTGAGGGTGGTACAAGTTTGTTTCGTGGTGATTATCAGAAGAATGACTGCCAGTCAGATGTATTGCAATCAAAATCATATCTAAGGCATAAAAGTAACGTGGCCGACTTAAATGAACCTGTTGAGGTTGAGGAGGTACATGCCTCTCCGTGCGCTGATATTCTAGGTTGTACAAATTCTCACGGGGAGCTTCAAAGGCATGAGGTGGCTACAAATCCACATTCAAAACCTCTAGGTTTTTCCAAGGATATCCCACAGAAGATGCATCTTGGTTGTGAAATTGGGACTCTCAATAGTTCATCATCTCATAATGACCCAAATTCAAAATGTTGGTTTTCCCACATGCTTGTTGCAGGTAAGGCTTTTCTTTGATGTTGTAATTACTAGGGATTTTGGTTTTGATTTGGGCATCAAATGCCAAGCACAGATAATTTAGAAGCCTTGTGAGTTACGTTTCTTGTAATCTTAAATCTGGGTAATTGATAACAGTAAGAAAATGAATTAAGTGAATATATTCAAATCTTTGAGATTTGAGGGAATTTTATGCTATAATTCAAATTAAAAATGTATAGTTGCCAACGAAGCAATCACTGACTGCTACACTTTCAGGTGGATACTTATTAATTTTTCTTTATTGGTACTCCAAATTGCTTAACTTCAATTCTTACTTTACAAGGTTGTTTTCCTATACATTTCATCGTTTTGACACAACTTTTTACAATTCTTCCTTCTATATCTGATGAACATTTGTTTCAATCTTTTTTTTTTTTTTGCAGACAGCGACAAAAGCAGCCTGAAGTCTGTTTCTCAGAGTCTTAAACACGAGAAGTTGGGTTCATCTTCCCACCCAGTTCAGTTTCTGTTAAATAATAATCAGGAGCAGGCAAAGCTCTACCAAACCTATGAAAGCAAGATAGATAAGTTGAGAGGGAGACTGGTTAATGGTTCAGAACACTCTGAAAGAAATCATGAGATGTCAAATAGTAACCGTCCGGCATCATTCATTACTTCTCATTTACGCAGTCCATACAATACTGCTTCAATCAATTTGGAAAAGCCTTGGTCTCATTCGATTTCCCCTTGGGATAGGCCTAGCGGGAGTCTAAACCAGGCACAAACACGCACACACTTGAACTCTTCTGCAACCCTTAGTAGTTCTCAGTCTTCATCTCAGAGTCAAGGGATTTTTGGAGAGCGTTGGAATTACAGCAGTAATGCTGCATGCAACCCAAGCTTTCAAAATGAAATGCCTAAGAGAAATGGATTTTACCATGGTCCTTCATCAGGGTACAAGGAACCTTCTGTTTGCCTTCCTTCTGGCAAGTATGACTATTTGAACTGCCATGCTGAAAACAATTTAGCCCCTGAAAAGTTTGTCAACCAAGGTTCAACAAAGTTTCATGATGGTTCAAGTTTCACGATTGTGAAGTCTGTCAAAGATGTGAACTTGAATGCTGTTCCTTCGAACAGTTCTTCCAACAATCCTAATCCCCGCCACAGTCATGAGTTAATAGACATAGAAAGAATTCCTGATGACAGTCCTGGGACTTTGCCTTGGTTACGGGCTAAGCCTACATGTCTGAATGAGGTTACTGATGCAAGGTTCGATTTAAATACAGGTGGAATCAGTTCCTTGCAATCTTCAGTGGATCAGTTGTCAGATGCAGATGAAACTAGAAAGGGTCACAATCATATTATGCTTCAGAACTTGAAATCACCTTCTGGCTCCAACATTGGTGAGGCCTTTAGGAATGAAATTAGCGAGTCCCCAAGTTGCAAGAAACTTCTTGGGTTTCCAATTTTTGAAAAATCAGATGTTTGCAAGAATGAGTCATCTTCTTTTACCTCTCCTTCTGTCTCTCTTTGCAAGCCATCAGAAGGGGAAGCAGAAAATAAGAGGCAACTTAGGATTCTTGATATTAACTTGCCTTGTGATCCAGCTGTTCATGAACTAGGTCAACAAATTGCACCAAAAGGCTTGCTTACTGAAAGGGAAACAGATGCTAAAGTTGTCAATTTTAGATGTGAGATTGATTTGAACTCTTGTATGAGTGAGGATGAAGCTTCTTTGGTACCTTCTGTTCCAGTTTCCAATACAAAGATTATTTCGGGCATAGATTTGGAGGCTCCTGTAATTCTGAATACTGACGAGGTTGCCATTTTTGAAGAAGAACATTTAGAGAAGTTGCAAGGAGAATCATTGCAGTTAAAACAGTACAAAGCTGAAAGCTTACAGGATGAACTTGTAAGAGTGGCTGTTGAAGCAATAGTTGCGATCTCTTTTTCTGATCAGTGGAAAGATTTTGATGGTGCAACTGGAAATCCATCAGAAGCTTCAGGGAAAGACCATCTTCAATGGTTCGCAGATATTGCTTCCTCTTGTGGAGATGATATAGAGAGCAAGATTGATGCCACCTTGAAGGCCAAAGATGGTGGAGATAACGAGAGATCTCCAGAGGCAATTGACAGTTTCGAGTCCATGATATTGAATCTGATAGAAACTAAGGAAGAAGACTATATGCCAAGACCTCTGGTTCCGGAAAACCTGAATCTGGAAGAAACAGGTATCACTCCCTTACCAACCCGAACTCGAAAGGGACAAGCAAGAAGAGGAAGGCAGCGAAGAGACTTCCAAAGGGACATTCTTCCTGGCCTCACTTCTCTATCACGGCACGAGGTTACGGAAGATCTTCAGACATTTGGAGGGCTAATGAGAGCAACAGGTCATCAATGGCACTCAGGGTTACTGAGAAGGAACTCTGCTAGAGGTGGAGGTGCAAGGGGGAGGAGGCGCTTAATGACTTGCCCCTCTCCTGCTGTTACAGTTACCCAACCTTGTGCTCCTCTTATACAGCAACTTATTAACATTGAGGTCGGACTGGAGGATAGACGCCTAACGGGGTGGGGGAAGACAACCAGACGCCCCCGACGACAAAGGTGCCCTGCAGGGAATCATCCTACAGTCGCTTTAATCTAATTACCAGAAGAGGTGAGACGAAGATTGATCAATCATTTGATTGTGATTAATATAGAGCGAAGCAGCCGTTTGTTTCTGTGGCTTTTAGGCATCAAGGTGGTGTGAGCAGTCGGGGATTGCCTTGTACATGTTTTAGCCCATAACTGTGGTCCCTGTTATTGTCTGTCTTTGGATCATTACCAACTTTGTATTATTGATAAATAATGCTTGTTTGATTTCTTCCATGGACATATACTAAGCATTCCTTCTTCTACATTAGGAGTGATTCTTAATGGGAGGCTGTTGCATTTGAAGATGAATGAACTTCCACCTTTGCTACTTTCAAGAGCTATATGGTCTGGTGTGTATTTGGACTGTAGTTTAATGGCTGGTGGAATAGTTCAGGGTCTTGGACTATAAAAATTCTAAAAACAAAATGCACGAAATATAAATATCATATATTATAAATCAATTGTTATTAATATAATAATTTAATTTAATTCTTAGATTTGATCTAAAATCAATTAAATTGTATTTATATTAATAATTTAAATTAATTATAATAAATTATTACTCTAGGCTATATTTAATTAATTCAATCTGAGTTTAAGAATTATGTTAAATCATTATATTAACAATTATGATTCTCACAAAGTGAGAAATCTTATGTATTTCTAAGGAGTGGTCAAGTTGGTGAAATGAGAGGCATGAGGTCAAAAGATCCTGCGTGTGAATCTCCTTATTTATGCTTTCTTGATCGAGTTTGTCGTACAAGACTTATCTAGTACTGATTGGCGTGATTTGCAGGCTTTAAAAAAAAGGAGTCTTGTGTATATAATATGTCAATTATACATATATTTAAATTTGTTGAAATTGGGCATTTTTTTTGGTGTATATAATATGTTAATTATACATATATTTAAATTTGTTGAAATTAGGCATTTTTTGGGTTGGTGGTCCAATGTCTTTTACTAAAAAAAAAAGAAGAGTTAAAGAGTGGAGACACGTTAGGAAAGGGCGCGTGAGGTTAGCAGAAACTGAGGAACAGAAGATCTAACTTTTTGTAGTTACGCAGCGAGCGAGGCTGCGGGAAGAGAAGAAAAGTCGCGGTGCGGTGGGGTCCAGGAACCAATCCCAAATGTCTCTTTTTTCCTGATATTCCAATCGCTTCAAAGCCTGTCAGTCTCAGATACTCTCTCAACCAATCACATTCCTCCAAACACTCCATTATTATTTTACAAATAAAATAAAGAAATAATGATTTTTCATATCTTTGAGTGCTACTCCTCCTAACCCATCTGTCCTTTCCTTTGACCGTTAACTTTAGTACCTTTCTTGTGTTACTCCATTGGCCTATGCTTTTAGTCTTTTGGAACCTTTTGGCCATGGATTCTCACCATTGGTTTATAGAGGGTAATGGGAATGAGAATGAGAATAGGAATAAATATAGTGAGTAATAGGAATGGATATAATCATTATAATTATGGTGGTTGGTTAAGATGAAGGAATGATTATCATTACTATTGATAGTGGTTGGTTTGTTAAAAAAGTTAAGAAATAAAAATTTGTTAAAATTTTGTTTTATAGCAAATTTTAAGT
>JAOQMR010000001.1:1747567-1763128 GCA_027563865.1 Erythroxylum pelleterianum
CCCATTCCTCCCAATTATGAGGGGAATGGAGTAATACCCCAAAATGGGTAATCAAATTCATACCCCTCCAATCATACCTCCCTACCAAGCATCCATCTTCATTCCATTCCCATTCTTTATTTCTCATACCTATGAAATAAGCACCCCCTAAGTATTGGGTACAACGTTTCCAGCTGATTTCGATCTTCGTCGAGTGATTAAGTTCGAGCTTGTTTGAGCCTGAAAATTTTAAAAATACTCCCTCTTATTTAAAATAAAAGTCGTTTTAGAGAGATACATACTTATCAAGAAAGTTAATGAAATATTTAATATACCTTTATTAATTGCACGTTGAAGTGCCTTGAAAATATAATCTGTGTAATTAAGATGTGAGAGAAATGAAAGGGTAAATTTGGAAGTACAATCATAAACAGGTATGAAAAGTCATGAACGACACTTATTTTGAATAATTAAAATTCCTCTAAAACGATTTTAATTTTAGATAAGAAGGAGTATTTGATTTAAAATGATCAAATTTGATTAAATTCGTGCTTAATTGAGCTTTCTTTAAAATTTGGAATTAAAATAATTAAGTCAGACTTGAAGTTTAGTCAATTTAGAGTCGGCTAAGTTGACTTCTTTTCGTCATTATTAGTGAAGATTTTATTATATTATTTTTATAAAACATGTGGACTTTTAAACGATTTTTGTTTTCTAAAAAATATTTCATCATTTAAAATTACTTTATAATGTTGATAATACCAAGAGAAGATTTTTATTGAGTATTTTATGAATTATTTAAATGCAAATTATTATATAATTAATTGTTATGGATGTAACAATATTTTGAATTGATTTTTAATGACTAATTATGTTAGAATAATTTAATATAAACTTAATTAAAATTAGTGTTTATATTTTTAAGTATTTTTTAGGCAATTATAAAATATAGATATTTAAAAGACAAATATAAGCACATATAAATTTTATATCTTTTACCTAGTATTTATTTCATATAAGTAGTATTCTTCAATTTAACTAATTCTCTTAATAATAATAATAATAACAATAACAATAATAATAATAATAATAATTATTATTATTATTTGCATTAAAATAATAATAAAGTTGTTATTATACCTTTGAGTATCACACAAATAAAGTATGATATTATTATTATTTGCATTAAAATAATAATAAAGTTGTTATTATAACTTTGAGTATCACACAAATAAAGTATGATATTCTTGACTTTGCTTATGTCTTAAGCTAATTATTATTTTTGAGAATCTTTTAAACTAAACTCTACCTGATTGTTTAAGTTTAAATTTAAATTTGAGAGAGACGTCTGTGGTTATAAAAGTGATTAAAGATTGCATAAAATTTAAAATTTTGATATATGATTGAAAAATATTGTTCTTATCTATCGAAGAATTTGAAGCTTATTTGAAAAAAAAGATTATTAAATAAAAATTAATCGATTTATTTCGGTTTATAAAAACTTATTAACTTAAGAAAATCAACTAATTAATTAATAAATTGATCAATTTTTAACACAAATGGTTATTAAAATAATCAAACTGAAAAGGTGAAAACTAAATCGAAAAGTTTACTAGTTTAAAGTTTTTACGATTAAAGCGGTCAAACTAATTGAATTTTTTAATAATTGATCAAAACAAATGTCTTTAGATAATTAACATTTTAAGTTTGAGTATATCTTTGATAACGGGTTCAGATCCTTTCTTACTATTATTTTGTTCCAACCCTGTTCCGCGCCCAATACAACGTCATTTTGTAGTTAAACAATGTCGCATTATGCGCATAATAGAGTTAAAACAGAGTTATTGGAACAAAGGATCTGGGTCTCTTTAATAACCAATCTTGCCTCGAGCTTTCTACATAATTATAGAACTAGAACTTGTACTTTATGGTGAAAATTTATCTACATCAAACTAACTTCTTCCCTTAACCAGCCAAGCTTTTTTTTTCTTTCTTCAGAATCCCACTTCTTATTTCTTAATGTCTGGGATGGATTTCTGGGAATAAGAAATTATATAAAAGTTGTTAAGGAAGACTTCATGACTTTGCAATAGATTTTGGTAGGTCAGTCTATGGTATGATATTCTTAGCAGGTTTGGAAGCTGTTTCAAGTGTTTGAACAATTACCTGAGGAAGAGATTATTTGTGCACAAATGGAAGAATATTAATGTTTGCCTCTTTGAATAAACTTGCAGTGGTTGAACTTGTTTGTTCTCTCTTATTCTTTTATTTATTCCATTTGACTTGGATAATTTAGTAACTCATGATGACTCAGAATGAATGGACTAAATTGAAGGTGATTGAATATTTATTGTTGAAGGAGACTGAGCATTGAAATAGGTTGACTAGAAAAATCAACCTATTTAGTTATTTTACTTTGATAAGATGAATGTTTTAAAAATGGAACCAGGTTGATTGAATTAGCAGTAAAAACTTTGAACTGGTCAACCTTTTAGTTCGGTTTTCAACTTTTCTTACTTGATTTAGTCTAATGCATAACTGCTTAACACTCGAGCCAGCTTATGTGCAGCTAACTAAATTTAGAAGAATGAGCAAATAGCATGATTTCCTCTGCATTTGATCTGTCAATTGCTCTATTGGTTTTAGAATGAGAAGATAATTTTTTCCAGTATCATTTATTGCAATGAATCTGCTTCCTAACCTACAAGTTTGGTCCTATAATTCTCTATCCCGTGGATGGAACTCTTACTGGTTACAGCCACTGCTCGAATGGATGATCTTCTGTTCAAGATGCAAGGCAAAATCCTAACAGGAATCCTTGTTAAAGATAACAGCTTTTGTATGAGAGTTCTTCAGACTTTATTGGTAGTATTTGCATAGAGGTACTAATTGTTCTGTATGCAGTTTCCAGGCCTCTGCCTTCATTTTCTACATTATTTCCTTCATAGAAATCAAATGCAGTAGTATAATTATGGTCCCTATATCCCTGCTGCAAGGCCAAACTTTGAATGTTTTCCAGAACGTCGTAAATTTCCTTCATCTGCCAAGAAGAAGTGTCCCCTGCTCCAAATCTGTATACTCTTCTGTCAACCTCTATTGTACTGTATCCAGGGACCTTCTTAAGAGAAATGCTTTTCATAACTGATCTGACCTCTGTAGATGCACCCCACTTTCCTTCTTCTGCATAGATGTTAGATAACAAGGTGTAATATCCAGTATCATCTGTGATCATATTTGAAAGTTCGTTTCGGATTCTTTCAATCATGTCGATCCTCTGGTGAATTCGGCATCCATTGAGAAAAGCACCCCAAATAGTAGGATCTGCGGGAAATGGCATGGTGTTGATGATTCTGCAGGCTTCCTCAAGATCACCTGATCGACTCAAAAGGTCAACCACACATGCAAAATGTTCCCACTTGGGCTCAACACGGAACTCTCTCATCGAGTCGAAGTAAGACTTCCCTTCCTCCACATAACCTGAATGACTACAAGCTGACAATATGTTTGTGAAGGTGACACTATTTGGTTTTATTCCCAGATTTACCATTTCAGCGAAACATGCAATTGCTGAATCAACATCACCATTCATTCCATACCCAGAAATCATGGCACTCCAGGAAACCACACTCCTCTCTGACATGCTATGAAAAACTCTTTGTGCTGCACGAAGATCACCACATTTACAGTACATGTCAATTAGAGCTGTATCAACGAAAGGATCTATCACAACACCGTCGACAATCAGTTTATGGTGTATCCATTTTCCCTTTCGAAGGTTTCCTATTTGGGAACAAGCTTGAACTGCACATAAGAAAGTGACTTCATTGATTCCAATATGATTCAAGCACATTTCATCAAAGAGTTTGATTGCCTCTAATGAATTACCATTGTGAGAAAATCCACAAATCATAGAATTCCAAGCTACGATACTCTTATGTTTGATGTCGTCAAATATCGAATATGCTTTATCCAGGCAACCGCATTTAGAATACATATCAATTAAAGCATTCAGAACAAACTCATTCGAAAAGCCCCTTTTAAGGGCATGACCATGTATTTGATTCCCAAGCACTAATGAACCAATGTCTCCACAAGCTGAGATAGAGGTTGAAAGACTAAATGAGTCAGCCAATATTCTCTTTTTATGCATTTGCACAAATAATAATAACGCCTCATTCAAGAGCCCCTGATGATTATAGACTGACATAAGCATATTCCATGATACTACATTTCTCTCTGTGTTTGCATGAAGAACCTTCTCGCAATATCCCAGATTACCACACTCAGAATATAATTCTACCAATGCTGGTCCAAAATAATAATCTTCAACGTCCATGTTTCTCCTCAATGCATAGCAGTGAACAGACTTCCCTTCTCTAAGACATCCTAACCCACTACAAGATCCTAGAACACATATGATGTTGAATGCATTTGGCTCCACTTTAGACTCTAGCATCTTAAAGAAAACTTCCAATGCGTTTCTAAACCGACTGCTTCGATTATAGGAGGACATCATGGCTGTACAAGAAGTCACATTGAAGGTATCTACATTCATAAATATCCTCTCAGCACTGTACAAATCATCACATTTACTATACATTACAATAAGAGAGTTATCCAAAGAGCCACTAGTTTCGATTCTCCTTTGCAGAATATAACCATGAACAGAGCTAGCTAGCCTTGAGAAACCTAGTTCACTACAAGCCTCAACAACACTAAGCATTGTCACGGAATCCAACTCAAAACCTTCGTATCCCAGCAACCGAAACATCTCCATCCCTAGACTTGCCTCTCCATTATCAACATAACTTGAAATCATGGTGCTCCATGAAACCAAATCCCTAGTCGGCATATAATCAAACACCTTCCTGGCATCATTCCAACAACCCAATTCGCCATATGTAACAAGAAGGGAGGTCTCAATAACATCATCCCCTTCGTAACCGGACTTGATTATCCTCCCATGGACCTTGGCACCAAAACCAAGATCACCAAGACCAGCACAAGCTCTCAAAACTGAGGGAAATATAAACCTACTAAGCTGAGTCCCACTCAAAAGCATCTCCTTGTAAAAGGAAAGGGCTTCGCCATAGAAATGGGACCAAACATGGCACTTAATGAGCACTCCCCACATGAAAGGATCAGGGTTTTTAAATGTTTCAAAGACGAGTCTCGCGGATTGAAGTGAACCCATTTGAGCATAGGACTCAATGAGCTTAGTGGTGGCTTGTGGGTCGTAGCGGAAGCCGCTGTATAAGAGGTGTGCATGTAATTGGATCAGAGTTCTTAAGGTTTTGCAGCAGCTAAACAAGGGCATGTAAAGTGTCATCGAACTTTAATCTTGTGCTCCGCAAGCAAATAAAGACTGCTCCTTTGATCTTAAAAAGACATCAAGACTGATGCTTTGATCAGACAAAGACATAAAGACTCGTTCTTGTACAAAATTGGAGTAGCTGCCTCAACTGGTTCTAACGACTTTAGGACAAGAAACACAGAGACTCGTCAGGACTTCGCTAAATTACTGAAAGTTATTTGATAAAAGTCCCAAACTGCCATGTTTTTCAGTCAAATGAAACAGAACTTCAAGCTCTCAATCTCATATTCATTGGTAGGACTTATTATCCACTTGCAAGCAATTACAAGAGCATGAGATTGTAAATAACTAGTACTTTCAGTTGAAGAGGAGGCTGTCCACTCCTCGAAATTGGGTTTGCGCCGTAATTTCGTGTCTTATATGCTTTATCCAGACAATTAAGAAACATCATCACTTCAAATCCGAAATCTCGCAATAAAACAGAATTTAAAGAAGTATAATAATACGCAGTATTACCTTTGCATAGTATGCAACCAACAATAACATCAATTGTAATAACTAAAATTGTTAAGAGGGTTTTTGTAAATAATTCACATAAAAATAAAAAGAAAAAATTAATAAAAAATTAAATATTAAATAATAAAAATGCTAATTAATTTAAATTAATTGATTCATCAATTATTTAAATAATTTAGAAATTATTATTATTGTTTATTAAAAATTTTATTCATTATCCAAAAGAAAATATGTAAACTTAATCAATAAGTTGTTTTGTGAAAAAAAGTATTAAAGGAATAACTTTCTTTTTTATTTTTTAACTTTCATATTCTATTAATTTATACCTTAAAATAAGGTAATATTTAAACTTAAAATTAATATTATTATATGTAAATAGAATACAAACTGATAAAATATAACAAAAAATCATATAATAAATAAATAATATTATGTAAAAAAAGTAATTATTTTTAAAATAAAAAGTCATTGTATAGTTTACCCTTTTTTGTAAATAATGCAATAATTTACAATTTGAAGAAAAAGTTCCTGTCAATGGAGCAACCTGAGTAGAGAGAAAGGACTAGAACATTTGCTACTTAACTGACCCTGAAAGCTTCATGGAACTCTGCATATGGCAACTCACTGTCCCAAAAGATCAACTACAAACTCATTGTCAATCCAGCTAAAACGCAAAATAGTCTGAAAAGATCTAATAGCACGTAACCTTAGCCCTGCCTGATAAAAAAATTGTTTCTAATAGACTTATATATAATACAAAATATAAATAAATACATATAAATTAAAATGTAAAAATATGTATGCCAAACCAACCCAGCAGGTTAAAAGAATGCACTTCGCAGTTTGCATCATAACTTTCTTCTTGAGGGATAAGCTCAAAACTATCTTTGTATTATTGGGAATCATTCAGAATTAATACAAAAAGATCTAACAACATTGATCACTCTCACAACCAATCACATCATTCTTCAACCAAATGAAGAAAACGGAATTTGCAAAACTACTCATTTGTGTGTCAGACACAAATCGCAAACAAATACTAAAGAAAAATTAGATACAATTTGTACACAATTCAGAATTATAAATTTAGTATTTCAACCTCCTCTCACCAATGACCAAGATTAAAGAAACCAATGCTGTGGACTTGTTTTCTATCACTTTGCACAAGAGTGATTTGTGCCGTGTGCATCATCGATTATGGCCGGTGGTAAACATATTTTGTTCTGGGGTCCACAATAAGACCCTTTCCACCATTCACCTCCAAATCATGCCTGCATTACTCATTTCAATATAACATTAGAATCATGAACTTCCACTTCTTTTGCATCATGGACAATTTTGAAATTTCCATGATTAGCAGAGTGGACAATTTAGATCTTTTGATCATGACTTCTAATCAGTATGAACAACGGTGAACTAAAGAAGTTGAATACTCAACTGGAAAACGAAGTCAGGGATGGTTAATTGTTCACGAGGCACATATCTGAAGAGCTGCAGAAGCCGATCAACATATACCACTTTCTTCCATGTCTGAAAATTAATTCTAGAAATTACCGAACTTAAGAAATATACAAAAATCACTGCAAATACTGAACAAACATAAGGGTACCACGCTGTCAACAAGAAACTGCATAGCCAAAATTGTAGCCTTCAGGTGAAAAGATGGGTGAAGAACATATATTGCCTACATACAGTGTGGAATGTTAAGAAAACATAAAGCAAAATAATTTAACCATTTGGATATAAAGTTCATTATTATCTTGACAAAGAACTGCATACATGTAGATTTCGCTGGTGTTTACGACCTAAAATCTGCTGTAACCTTCTTATCCATCCCAAATCTGGCTGACTGTTTGTCACACAAACCAATACAGAAAGATTAAGGAAAGCCAAACTTTTCAAGCATAAGCCTGACAAAAGTCACAGCCTGTTTGAAAATTTTTAAAAATACAAGAAAAACAGATAAACTTTTCCATAAAATTGATTAAAACACTCCATTTTAATTGCATTTTCACAACTATAAACAGCATGTAATTCATGAGATAAATAACCTTTCAAGTTCTGGACACCTGTACCTTTTCCAAGCCATATTTGTAAAGCACATTAAAATGCAATAAAAACAGTGAAAAAAGAAAGCAACTCTTAGGTTCAGAAGTTAGTCAAACTTTATAAAGAAGATAATTATATTCCAGTCAGGTTAACAACATCAGTCTCCATTTTCCTCTTACGATTTATGAACAGTAACCTTGCATCCATATCTGCCTAGTGAGAAATGCATGTCATGCAATTTTTAAAGGAAACATATGTAAAGGAAGCTCAAAGAGAACATCAAAACACTTCCTTGTTTCCTTGAACAATGGATACGCATCATTTCTAATCATGCATTTGATAACATTAACCACAAAAGACGAAGAAACCACAATTTAGAACATCTGCCAAAAATATGCATAACAAAGCAAGTACTGACAGGGTAATGAACTTACAGCTGCAAAGATGCAGCAGAGTGGAAATATACAATTGTGTAAGGCTTCTGTATCAAGGGCTCAAATTCCTAAAATTTCATGATCAAGAAAGCAGTTTTAGTAGTTAGTATGAATCTCAACAAGGATAAGGAAATTGATCAAAGTACTTTTACTAACACTGAAACAAAATAGCAAATAAACTCTCAGCAATTTCTTGGACTGAGGGACAATGGATAGTTCACGGCAAATGTAACTACCACTGTGCCATTTTGACACTACTTGTGGACTGTAAAGCATGTTGTAACCTCATTACCTTCACTATATAAAGCACAAATCGCTCTAGATCAAGACATCGCAGCAAAAAGTGTGCTCCCACAATAACCATTACAGGACGACCTTCACTATCAACTCCACCTCTGTAACTGAAAGAGAATAAAATAGGGATTCATATATTACATGCCACCCGAATCACCAATATGAGGACCCATAACTATATACTGCTTTTACTACACATGGAATTGCTTTTCACCAAGCAGTTACAATGAAAATTTTTTGCCATCAATGTCCATATAGCTTTTGACATGGCTGATAAATACAAGAGAGATCTGTGACCACAAGAAACTGGAGTACTAAACTTCAACAAAAAGTATTAAATTATGCAAACAGAACAAAACTTTCCGCTTTCTAAATTTATACATTGAAGAAAAGAATTAGCATAATTGTGCTCTAAATTGGACATACAAAGATGATCATGATGATTAGCAAATGCTTACACAATTTTCATCTCTGCAATTTCAGAAAGATTAAGAGAATTAGCTTTAGCAAGGTATCTGGAATGAAGAGAGTATTCTTCAGCAGCTGAAAGTGGAGGGCCACCAAGATCACCAAATCCAAGCATTTTAGCACAATTCCATCTACTCTGAGCTTGAGCAGTTTTTTCCCATTGTTCCTGGCGTCTCTGATCTGGATCCTTAATTAAGGACATGAAGGCAGGATCCAAGTATGAGTCCAAATATGATGTGTTCCTGTAAGCATACAACTCATGCACTTAGGTTGCCTAGCAAACTACATCAATATAGAAGTAAACTTCGAAGCCATCTCAAACAATAATGCACATCACTAGAAGTCAATTCAAGTGACATAATCTTGCCTCAATACATATGTGAACATTTATTTACTTCGTATAGAGTACAGATATACATACATATGTAGACTAGCCACAATCCAACTATGCATAACTGTGTATGATAAATCTAGATAGAATCTTTGGTCAGAAGAATAAGGAAAGACAATAACTTTGTTGCAGCTAAGTCCACTGACCTGCGTGCCAAGCCAACATCACTGACGGGCAGGTCATCTTGAGTTTGGGGTGGTTTTGAGATGAGTTTCTTGGGTAAAGGCTTTATTCTAATTTTACGTTCATCAATTATAGTCTCCCCATTCTCATCCCCCACATCAGCAGGTAGCTTTGAGATGGCCACTTCTTCCTCATGTTTATCACGAGGAAAGTAAAGTGGAAGCAATCTGTACCACGAAAAGGAAACCAAGTAATGATCTCAGGCTATAGGGCCCTCATAAGAAGTTATAAAAGAAAAAGGAAATGCTTCCTGCCAAATCGAGGTACCATATCTCTGATTACAAAATGAAACACTATGCTTCAAGTGTAAAAGGCCATAGGAGGAATGCAATAGACAAGTACCTCTTATATATCTCAGTATCTGTTGATGTTACAGTACAAAAAACAACAGCTCTGATTTTATCTTTCTGCTTCTCAAGAAAACGTCGTATAGTTCCTGAACAAAAGTAAATAGAAACTCAAATATGAATGTCATAACCATACTTAGTCTTCTACTAGTGGTCATTGTCGTAGTATATACAAATATATCAACGTGTTGTTCAGTTGCATATACTACAGAAGGTCAGGGCACCAACATACTTTACCGTAAGTGTTGGTTCCCTTTCATATTTTAGAATATATATTGCTCAATAAATCAGGAATTAAGTAACTGCAATGAGCAAGGGAAACTTCTCACTTATCGCCACATGTGCAGCTGGTTCTCGTGGATAGTTTTTAGTCTCTGTATATATGCAGCCCATGGCAATACTGCATTAAAGAGTGTCATGCAGAAGTGAGCTTCATGTTCCACAGAGAGAGAAGAACAATAAATGAACAAAAGTCAAATAGCAAAGGTAAGCATGTGCAGCCAAACAACCTCTGAAGTCCATTTTCAATAAGAAGCTCAAGGCAAGAACGGTAGCAATGACTCAATGCATTCTCAGCAGCAGTATGGTACTTCACAGCATACTTAGGCCCAACTGTGTGGATGATTCTCCTACAAGGACGAAAATAAGAAGTGTTTCAAAATCTATGTTGTGAACCCATGGACTATTTCCATTTCTAGTATAAATAAAGCAACTCAATAACTGAAAAACCATAGCACTGGTACATGAACATTGCACTTGAATGATGTAATAAGCAGTCAAAAAATCTCATATCATTGTATATCACCAAATATAAAACCTAATACTGTTTCCAAAAACTTAAGTAATATGATGAAAAGAGACGATTAGTGTTTGAGTATAAAATGAAAACACAAGAGGATGATCTTATCAGTATTATATGCCTGAATTAATCAGTTCCCTAAGAAACATAGACACCTGGCAGGAAGGTCATATGCACTAGTAACTTTTGCCATCCCTGTTCGACATCCACCCTGTCAGAGACAAGTATCAAGTCAGACCCCCTTGTCATTACTCCCTTCATTAAAGCACATTAGCAGAACTATAGTGAGCTCGACAGCAAAAGATCATGAAAACTAGAGTCTTAAAAAATATCTCAACGATATCAATGTCAAACAAAGTTTTTTTTTTTTTGATAAGTTAATGTCAAACAAAGTTGCTGAAGCTGTAAGAACTAATAGCATACCAGCATTGCGCATTCTTCTGCAAGACCAGGTCCAGCTGCTGCATGCAGACCAGGACTGCTGTGTGCTTCATCAAGATTCTGTAATCGACTTAAATGTGTATTAAAGACTATCTCAATCACTTCTCGCTTATTCTTAACTTGATCAAAAGGACTTAAAGAGTCAGCCATTCCCTAAGATGAAGCAGGTCGTGTAGTTTCATTGACTTTAAGATATTTAGCACTCACCTCATTTGTAGAGTTCACAACAGCATCGACTTCAATATTCCATGGGTTTCCCCTCCATAAATATATCTTGGAGTTGATTTCATGATCCACCGGAAACCTTGATACCATTCCGTGGCTACTACTTTCTCCATCAGTAGGAGATGTTAAAGGATCAGGGAAATAAGAATTTGTAAATGAAGTGTCTTCTATCTCACAATCGAACGAAGATCTATTTTCTGCGTCACTCCATCGCGGAACTTGATCCAAAGTCACAACATAGTCGCCATTATCAGTAGGTGCCCCACCTCGGGTTGTGGTGGCCGTAGCCCCACTACGAAACATGCCCTTAAAATTCTGATCAGAGGCTTAGCTACCCTGTTCTGGGGCTGCTTAAATCAACACTAGTAATTAACTAACCAACAAGCTTGAATTTTGTATATTCACGGAACTTCCCTGAAATAGAACATCAAAGTATGTCAAATACACAGATTAGATCCAATTCCCATGAAAACTCACGAAATTCCCCGACGCAAGTATTGCCCAGATTACCCAAGAAATTAATTTTTATACAAGTTTTAACTCACCTCCCTCTTCCCATCACAAACAATAAATTGAAGTACAATGGAGCATAGAAACAACCAGTATTAAATACCCATATCCATTTTCAGATAAATCTCCGTGAATTTGGAACAGATACGAATTTAAAGAAACAAGAACCTTTACAATAACAACGGAAATTGGAATTCTTATCCAAACTTTCCAAAGAATCCAAAACCCTAATTTTACACAACGAAGATTTGAGAATGGAATCGAATTCGGAGAAAATAGAAGCTTACCGGCGATAATTAAATGATTGGGTGTGAAGAAGAAAATGAGATCTTTTTCCCTCTTCTAAAAATTCAATTATGATTTTTTTAAGTGAAACATTTGATAATTATTTGGGAGAGTACACATAGCGTCTTTCGCTGGCTTGATGAGCTTGCGATTTGCAGAGCTGATTTGACCAGAGCCGATTTAGGTTTAAGTTATCGAGAACAGATTTCCTTTCTCTGTTTGTCCTTTTCTGCCTATTTGACCTTAAATGTAAAAACAACCCCTTCAGTTTTCTTTTATCTCCATTTTGGACCCTCTTTTATTGTACTAAATTTGATAAAAGGGTGATATGGCTTCGGACCAACCCGTCTCAACCCGACCCAAAATTAATGGTTTAAATTTGGTTTAAAATTTTCAATTCAATCAATCAACTCAATCGGTGTTGTTTTAGACTATTTGCTCGAGAGTAAAGTTGCATGAAGCAAGCCTACCCAAACCTCAAATCGATACGATTGGATTCTCTATTATTGTATTAGATTTGATAAAAGGTAGACATGGCTCCAGTCCAACCCGTCTCTACCCGATCCAAAATCAACAGTCTAAATTTGGTTTGAAAAGTTCAATTCAACCAATCGACTTAAATGATGTTGCTTTAGACGGTTTGCTCAAACTCATGTAAAGTTGCATGAAGCAAGCCTATCCAAACCTCAAATTGGTTTGATTGGACCCTTTATTATTGTACTAGATTTGATAAAAGGTACACGTGGCCCCAGTCCAATCCGTCTCTACTCGATCCAAAATCAACAGTCTAAATTTGGTTTGAAAAGTTCGATTCAACTGATCGACTCAAAGATGTTGCATTAGATGGTTTGTTCAAACTCGTGTAAAGTTGCATGAAGCGAGTCTATCCAAACTTCAAATCGGTTTGATTGGGCCCTCTATTATTGTACTAGATTTGATAAAAGGTAGACATGATTCTAGTTCAACTCATCTCTACTCGACCTAAAATCAATAGTCTAAATTTTGTTTGAAAATTTTGACTCAATCGATGTTGTTTTAGACGGTTTGCTCGAACTTACGTAAAGCTACATGAAGTGAGTCTATCCAAACTTCAAATAGGTTTGAGGTCGAGATCGAACCTAACCTAGATTGCATATTTCTAAGGTCGAGGTGGTGATTGCCGACCAAAATAATGTCATTCGATTGGCTTGTCCAAATTTTAAGCGGACCTTAGAGTAGTTCGGCCCAACGCATTATTCAAACTTACTAAAAGGGTTATTGATTGAGGCTCTTTATAAATTTTAAAAAATCTGAATTTATCTTTTTCTTTAGTTGAGGTAAAAATAAAAGAGAATAGATCAAGAAATACGCAATATTTTAAAAACATACCGAAAATAAAATTGGTAAAATAAAAAGCTTAATCGGTATTAGAATGTTATAAAATCTACTAAAAATTGAACAAATTTTAAAATTTTGAAATATGATTAAAAGAGATTGTCCTTATGTATCAAAAAATTTAAATTTTAATTAAAATATTATTAAATAAAATTAATTGGTTTATTTTAATTTATAAAAATTTATTAATTTATTAAAATTAATTGATTAATTAATAAATTAATCAATTTTTAATGACAAAAGTTATCAAAATAAATCAAGTTAAAAATTAAAAATCAAACTAAAAAAATTAATCGATTCAAAAATTTTATAATTGATCCGGAGAAATTGAATAAACTTTTCAATCATTGAAAAACAGGGACATGTCTTTATTTTATTTTTTCTTACTCCCTTTGATTGACAGGTGACATCTGGATCTAATTTTTATGTACTTAATAGTCAAATTCTATAATGTTTATGATAGAATTTTTATCATAATTGTGGACTAGCATAATAAACATAATTTTGTACAAACCCCGATTAATTAGATGTTAATGGTAATTCTCTCTTTAACGTGTCATTGGGCCTGTGTCCATGGGCCTGCTATGATGGGTAGGCTAGGCCCATGTATTATAAAGCACAGGAGACCTTACTGCTAGCCAACCTTTAAATACAGTTGCCCCATTGAAAACTGTACGTGTTCTTTTGCTGATTAAGGTTCGGAATAGCAGTAGTAAATCCTCTGCGTCTCTATCACGTCGTTTCACAGAACATTACAATGGATTCAATGTTTCCCCAATTTCCAGGTATTTATCGTTTCAATTATTGAATATGGTATGTTACAATTTTAGGGTTAATTACTTATGTTGATTAATTATACAATTAATCTGTAGTTTAGCGTATAATTTTCTTTCAATTGGTATCAGAGCAAGTTAACCCTAATTGTGACTGCTAATTATAGGGAATTTTCGAGATTACATGTTTTGGTTGTTTTTACGTTAATTGTTGATTTTAAAATCGGTTTTGTTAAGTTTTTTTTCTTTTCTGTGAAATCGTTTTTGGCTGATGTCGATTGGTTTCGGTTTGATGTCATAGCATGTAGTAGGTTGTTCGATTTGCTGTTGTCTTTTGTAAACCTCAAGAACTCGAAGAACCGAACCATTAACGTCTTCTTTGATTTCTTCGATCCACTTTTAGTAGCTTCTTTCATGAAATTAATAGAGGGGTTTGATAGATCGTGAAATTCTGAATCCATTGACACAAATTTCGTTGAAAACGGATCAAAAACAAAGGGGATATCAACGGTTATCGAAACCGGGTCGTGAACCGGGTCGGGCGACCCGGATACCAGTCAGCCGAGTGAGGAAGATGAAGCCCGACCCGGCTGACCTCGCCCACGCGAACTGGTGGCGCGTGTTGGCGCGTGCGACGGGCTCCGGTTGTCATTTTTCCGCAAATTTTTTCCTACTTGCTCCATATTGTCAGTACTATTTTATGGTAGTTTTTCTGTAATTTTTGGAATGCTAGAATTTTTATTTTTATTTTTCCCGAATTTTAAAATTAGTAAAAATATACTATACTCTCCGAATTTTTTCTTGAATTTTTTTACTTATTCCTAGCATTATTTGGACTTGTTGGGGCTTGTGTACTCTCGGTGTTATGTAGTTATGCACCTAAATTAATTTTGGATGTCGTTTATGCATATAATGTTATATTATATGATTTCTATGGTTAATTTTACAATTGTGGTGCTAATTGAATCTATGGGAAAAATCTTGGGGAATGTTATTGAACTATTTTCATTCATTTGGTGTAATTGTGAGCTCGCCTATCGTGAGACCAATTATTTGTTGTGTTGTTGCTATTGGGCATACATTAGATGCTATGTTAATGATACACTTACCCTATCGGTTTGTCTTTATCAATGTAGTTTCTAATGTTTTGTTTAATTCATTGAATTATGTCTTTAAAGT
>JAOQMR010000001.1:1763228-1781854 GCA_027563865.1 Erythroxylum pelleterianum
TAGCATAATAAACATAATTTTGTACAAACCCCGATTAATTAGATGTCAATGGTAATTCTCTCTTTAACGTGTCATTGAGCCTGTGTCTATGGGCCTACTATGATGGGTAGGCTAGGCCCATGTATTATAAAGCATAGGAGGCCCTACTGCTAGCCAACCTTTAAATACAGTTGTCCCATTGAAAACTGTACGTGTTCTTTTGCTGATTAAGGTTCGGAATAGCAGTAGTAAATCCTCTGTGTCTCAATCACATCGTTTCACATAACATTACAATGGATTCAATGTTTTCCCAATTTCCAGGTATTTATCGTTTCAATTATTGAATATGGTATGTTACAATTTTAGGGTTAATTACTTATATTGATTAATTATACAATTAATCTGTAATTTAGCGTATAATTTTCTTTCAGTTTATGTATAATGACAAATAAAATACTGTACATTAGTTTTATAATTGAGGTGCAATAATTTGTGTAAGTTCATATTAAATTTAATGAAAAGACTAAAAAGCCCATACGATTCAATTGTGAGTTGAATAGGCATACCTAAGAAGTAAACATTTATCGTTATGGCAACAATCAAATACATTTTGTATAGTTGGCATATTATATATGTGTATGTTCATATTTATAAAACTGTAATTTTTTTATAAAAATAAATTGAATAAATTCTCATAAATTATAATTAAATTCTGATTATTTTTAATTTATAATTTAGTTAAAATTTTGAAAATAAAAATTAATGAAAAGTAGAGACATTCTTTTAAATTATTAATATGTCAAGTAATTTATCTGGAAACATATAATATACAAATTATTATACATATCATGGCGATTTATTTACTATTTAATAATTTATTTAATACATATTTAAAAATTATTAATTCCTATTTACAAAATTATAAAAATTAGATTATTTGAAGTAAATAAATTGATATTCACGGATATTAGTTATATCAAATAATTTTAATTATTAATTCGTTAAGTAATTTATTTGAAACACATATTCTATAAGTTATTGTATTTATCGAAAATTTATTTAATATGCTTAAAGAATAATGTTTTTGATTACAAAATTAGAGTATTTATATGAAATTATTTGCACTAAAATATATTCATGTTATGTTACTCAAGAGAATACAATTGAGCAATGGAAGTAAATGTATTAGTATCCAATTGTACTAATGAAACAAGAAGAATTGGAGCTTTCCTTTTTTTTAGTATTTTTATTTATTTATGTATTGAGCTTTCTTATTAACGTTACCTTCTTTATTATTATTACTATTATTAGTAGTTTAGTATTATTATTATTTTATTATTTTTTAAGTATTTATTGTCTTTGCGTATTTGTATTAGTCTTTATTATTATTATTATTATTATTATTATTATTATTATTATTATTATTCCCATTATTATCTATTTATTGTTGTTGTTATCATTGGAAGTTTTTCATCCAACTTTTTTCCACCCGTAGAATCTCTCCTTATTAGGCTTAGAGACTTTCTCGCCAGCCACTTTAGTTTTTTCCTTGTGAGCGCTTCCACGGTTATGAGAACGTGTGTGTTTATAAAGAACTGAGGGTCCCTAAGGTTGGTACAATAGTCATTTCTTCTCTTCGTTTATTTTATTATTTACTGTTTTCGTATTTTTAGTTGTTATTGTTATTATTATTAGTATTATTTTAATTATTTGTGTGTATATATATATATATATATATATTTGTTATTTTTATTATTATTTCTATTTATAGTTGCTGCTATTATTATTATCAGCTTTTTAAGGACTTCTTAGGATAGTACCTACGGAAAGAGTGAAAGACACAAGGCAAGAGGGATGCCTTTAAATCAAGCGGTTGGAACTAGTGCAAGCGGGCCGGTGCGTGCAGCATGCAAGGATAGAAAAGGAGATGACAGAATGAGAATAGGCTTTTGGAACATTGGGACCCTAACGGGGAAGTCCTTGGAATTAGTGAAAATTGTATACAAGTATAGGATACAAATACCCTGCATTCAGAAGACTAAGTGGGTAGGGGCTAAAGCAAAGGAGGTAGAGGGTTTCAAACTATGGTACTCGGGAAGTAAGTGGAAGCAGAATGTGGTAGGGATCTTAGTCGTCAAGGAGCTTAAAAACCGAGTGGTGGGGATTACTGAAGCGTAAGTGGATGAAAGTATGCTTTTCATATATATTTCTTCCTCCTTTTTCTTGTATATATATACACTTGAGGTTTAGGTTTTGCTAAAGTAAATTTACAATGATTATGGGCTAAATAAGGACACAAAATAAGTAAATATAATCTAAATCCTAATCACTATAATCATGGAGTAATCTTCTCCAACTTTTATTCTTTTAGTTGCAACACTCCCCCTAAGTTGGAGAAAAAATGTCTTCCAATCTTATCTTCTTCAAGAACTTGTGGAACACAGGACCTGCTACAACTTTAGTTAGAATATCCGCCAATTGCTCACTTGAACGGACGTGAGGAACCGAAACTTCTCCATTTTCGATTTTTTCCTTGATAAAATGCCGATCAACTTCAACATGCTTTGTGCGATCGTGTTGTACAGGATTATGAGCAATATCACATGCAACTTTATTATCACAATACAAATTCATAGGTTTAACAAAATCAATTCCCAATTCTTCGAGTAGATTTTTTACCCATAATATTTTGTATACTCCTATTGCCATGCTTCTATATTCTGCTTTTGCACTTGATCTTGCTACTACTGATTGTTTCTTACTCTGCCATGTTACTAAATTCCCACCTACAAATGTTAAATACCCAGCAGTTGACCTTCTATCATCAATTGATCCAGCCCAATATGCATCAGTATAACACTCAACCTTTATATCTTTTGTTTTTGAAAATAAAATTCCCTTTCTGAGTGAGTTCTTCAGGTATTTTATGATTCTCATCACAGCCTCAAGGTGTTCTTCACATGGTGTATGCATGTACTGGCTGACCACACTTATTGAATAGGCGAGGTCAAGATGAGTATGTACAAGATACATCAACCTTCTTACTAATTGTTGGTATGTTTCTTTGTTTACTGGAGTACTCTCACACTCTCGAGTCAATTTGATTTTTTCTGTAGCTGGCGTATCAGTTGGCTTGCAAGCTGTCATTCCCACTTCTTTCAACAATTCTAACACGTATTTCCTTTAGCTTAATAAGATTCCTTTCTTCGACTTTAGGACTTAAATCCCTAGGAAATATTTCAATTCTCCTAGGTCTTTCATTTCAAACTGAGTGGATAAGTATTCATGTAATCTTCTTTTTTCTGTAGCATCATTCCCTATGATAATCATATCATCTACATATATAATCAACAAAGTTATTCTATCCCCAAACCTTTTAAAGAACAAGGTATGGTCAGAATTGGATTGTTTATAACCAAAAACTTTCATGGAATTTGTAAACCTTCCAAACCATGCTCTAGGGGATTGTTTCAATCCATACAATGATTTCTTCAACCTACAGACCCTTTTACTTCCTTCCATCTTCAAGCTACAACTAGGTGGTAAATCCATATATACTTCTTCTTCGAGAACACCACGTAAGAAAGCATTCTTCACATCATATTGATACAATGGCCAATCATAATTAACGGCAAGAGAAAGAAGTATACGTACTATATTGATTTTTGCAACGGGTGCAAAAGTATCCTCATAATCTATTCCATATACTTGGCTATACCCCTTTGCTACAAGTCTTGCTTTAAACCTTTCAATCTTGCCATTGGCCTTGTATTTTATTGTGAAAATCCATCTACATCCGATTGCCTTTGTCCCACTAGGTAAGTCTACCACATCCCATGTTTCATTCTTTTCCAGTGATTTCATTTCTTCTTCCATTGCCTTTCTCCACCTTAGGTCTTCTAAAGCATCCTGCATACTATTAGGAACAGAAACTACAGATATTTGATTAAAAAAGACTGAGATTCCCTACTAATCCTGTGATAAGACATGTGATTAGCAAGAGGGTATCTTGGGGTAGAAGATAGTGTCGGTTCATATGTCTATTTTGGCTTACCTCGAGTGGTTCTGTTCGGTAAGGATCGTTTTTCTTCAACATCAAGTTGAGACACACATGGCTGTACTGAAAGAAGTTCATCTATATTTTCTTCTTCGTCCTCAGCTCCTAGGTCTATACGGTGATCCTGTCCATCTTTAACTTCACTTTGTATTTCATTACTTTGACTTTCATCATATAAAATTTCGTCATGCATAGGTTCTATTTGTGGTAAAAAAACAGTCTTTATTTTCATGCGTGGTACTATTCCTTACTATACTAGAATCCATGGTTTCAAAATCATTTTGTTCACGTAAACTATGCAATGTGTTTTCCTTATGTAAATCATGCATTACACTTTGGTCGTTTAAACTATGTACAGATTCATTTTCAATACCTTCGTTTCTAATGGACTGCAAGTATTCTAACTCATATTTCTCCCCCTTACTTGCAGTTGCCTCCTTATCATAATAAAAAGTATTTTCATGGAATATTACATCTCTAGTTACAAACATTTTCTGTAAATTAGAACTATAACACCTATACCCTTTTTGATTCACCCCATACCCAACAAACACACACTTACATGCTCATGGATGCAGTTTACTTTTTCGTTCATGCACATGTATAAATGCAGTGCAACCATATACTTTTGGAGACAAATTTGAAATCGAAGGCATAGTTATATGATTAGCCAATTTGTCTAGAGGGGTTCTTAAGTTCAAAATCTTTGAAGGAAGTCAATTTATCAAGTAAGTGGATGCAGTAATAGCTTCGCCCCAAAACTATAGTGGCATTCTAGACCCAATCAACATAGACCTTGTCATTTCTAACAAATGCCTATTTTCTTTTCAGCAACACCATTTTGTTGCGGAGTGTAAGGACATGAGGTTTGATGAATAATACCATGTTTTACTTAAAAATTCAACAATTCATGATTCACATATTCGCCGCCATTATCGGTTCTTAAGACTTGTATTTTCACGTTTGATTTGAAATCATGACAAAGAATTTTTAAAATAAATCACAGACTTCACTTTTATTTTTTATGGGACAAATCCATGTCATACGACTACAGTCATCTATGAATGAGACAGACCATTTTGCACCATTTAAAGTAGGAATTTTGCTAGGACCCCATACATCAGAATGAACAAGCATAAACGGTTTTGGACTACGAGTAACATGAGACTTAAAATTCATACGGTGACTTTTTGCCAAAGCACACACATCACATTTAAAAGATTTCAAATCAAGATTCATAAATTTATTCGGAAATAAATGTTTCAAATATCCAAACGAAGCATGACCAAATTGTTTATGAATAAGCCAAAGTTCAGAAATACTAGACGAAGTAGCGGATAAACATGATGCCGTTGCCAGAGCTTTCGAAGATGATGGCTTAAGATCCAAATAATATGGATTTCCCTTCCTAATGCCACAACCAATCATCTGTCTCGTCTTGATGTCCTTAAAAACATAAAAATAAGGCCAAAATATTACGATGCATTGAAGTGCAGTTGTTATTTGCGCAACAGATAATAGGCTATAACTTAAAGAGGGAATAACAAGAATGGAGTTGAGGTTTAAGTCATTTAAAGTTTTAGAACCTTCACCAATTACGGTTACAATTTCACTACTTGCGGTTTTGACTTTTTGGATGGTTGGTTTGTGCACGTCTTTCACAGCATAATCAGAAGTCATATGCTCAGTCGCTCCTGAATCAATAATCCAAGTATCTGAACCAGACAGAGAGGAAGCTTTAAAAGACTTACCAGTAGATATGACATTCAGGACAGTTGAATGTTCTTTCTCCCCCTCATCAACCTGTTTTTCTGATAAGGAAGTCTCCTTAAGATTTGCCTTCCCTTTGTGCTTAGGTGCTTTTTCGAGATCCCACCATGATGGATATCCTATATTAGTATAGCAACGTGCAGCTGTGTGACCAACCATTTCGCAATCTGTACTGTACAATTGACTACCTCCCTTTTTTTTGGAAGACTTGGAAACCTCATAGCTCCTTTCGGTGTTCCCATTGTTCTTTTGCTTACGAAATTTTCCACCCTTGGCCATGAGTACTGTAGCCTCTCCAGTTGATTCAGTTCAATCTAGGACCCTTCGATTAGCTTCTCAACGCACATAGGCATATGCTTTTTCAAGACATGGCCTGGGTTCCATTCTCAAAATCTCACCACGAACTTGGTCATAATCAGAATCCAAACCGTTTAAGAATATATAAACAAGCATACGTTGAATTGAATCCTCATATATTTTCACATCATCGGGATCTTTCATAACAACAGTTTCACGATAATCCAATTAGGTAAAGAGTTCAAAAAGATCACCAAAGTAAATGGCTAAGGTCCGACCATCTTGTCTAAGCATCCATGTCTTCTGATGCAATGAAAAAATATGGGTTTCATCGCTTCCATCATAATACGCCTTAGATAAAGCTGTCCAGATTGCCCTAGCTATAAGTAATCGCATACATCTCTTCATCAACTCTGGTTTCATGTTAGTGAGCAGCCAACCACGTACCTTTTGATTGTCAACATTCCACTTCTGATATTTAGGATCGCCCATGGCAGGAGGAGGGTCTAATCCTATGATAAACTCTTGTTTCTCCCTGGCTGCAATATGGATTTCAATGATTTGCGACCAGACATCATAATTCTCTTCATTCAGAATGATGCCGGGGTTAAAATGGGTAGATTCATTTTGATATTGAATGATGGGTTGGTTATTTGGTACAGTTTCGGGTGATGGAAGTTTGTGGATAGCATCGTCCATTTGAAGTGGGTTTCGGGTGAGAGGGATATGTTCAAGAAGCTGTATAATATGAGGTTACGCAGATGACTCTGATACCATGAAGCGTAACTGGATGCAAGTATGCTTTTCATATATATTTCTTCCTCCTTTTCCTCGTATATATATACACTTGAGGTTTAGGTTTTGCTAAAGTAAATTTACAATGATTATGGGCTAAATAAGGACACACAATAAGTAAATACAATTTGAATCCTAATCACTATAATCATGGAATAATCTTCTCCAACTTTTATTCTTTTGGTTGCAACAATTACTAGGGTCAATGATAGGATTATGGTGGCAAAAGTGGTTTTTAGCAATGTGGTTCCTAATGTTGTATGTGCGTATGCACCTCAAGCAGGTTTAGACGTACAACAGAAGCATTTGTTCCTGGAGGCAATGGATGGGGTGCTACTGCAATTCTCTAATATGGAGTAGATCATCCTAGGAGGTGATTTTAATGGGCATATAGGGGTTGGTTCAGATGGATATACAGGAGCTTATGGGGGCTTTAGATACGGCACTAGAAATGAAAATAGGATTGTTTTTTTGGACATGGCCGTAGCATATGAGTTAGTTATAGCAAATTCCCTGTTTAGGAAAAACGAAGCGCACTTGGTAACTTTTCAGAGTAGCACGTCCAAGATGCAAATTGATTATCTCCTTATCATAAAAAGTGCCAGATTATGGTGCAAGGATTGCAAAGTTCTTCCGGCCGCTTGCATATCGACTTAACATAAATTGCTAGTTTTTGATATAAGAATTAAGGGATGGAGGTCACAGTTTGTTACCACGCATTGTCGTAAAATTAAGTGGTGGAGGCTAAAAGGGGATAAGGTGGAACAATTTAGGACTCAAGTTCTGTCTAATTCATCATGGTCTGTGAGTGGGGATGCAAATCGAATGTGGAAGTGTGTAGCCCCCGTAGTGTGGGCAACAGCCAAAACACACCTAGGGGTATCCAAAGGGCAGGGGGAGGGCGGATGGAATCTTGGTGGTGGTCGGGCGATGTCCAGGGGTCGGTTAAGGCCAAAAAGAGAGCTTTTAAAGATGTTTTAACAAGTACAACAGAGGCTGAACGAGAAATTAATAGAGTAAGGTATAGACTAACAAAACGGAAGGAAAAGAAAACAATCTCAGTGGCTAGGGGAGAAGCATACAAAACTATGTACAGGGACTTGGATACGTTAACGGGAGCTCAAAAGATTTTCAAGTTAGCACGAGATAGGGCACGTAGTACGTATGATTTCAATCAAGTTTGTTATATACGGGATAAAGCAGGACGGGTACTCACAGAGGCTCAAGCCATCATGAGAAGATGACAGAGATACTTTTGTGGCTTGTATAATGAAGAGATAGTGGATAACATAGAGGTAGGTGAGCCCTCCGTGTCGGGGCATGTTCTTAACAGGTAATCATAGGAAAGGGTCACGAGAGGTGAAATTACAAAGGTTTTGAGAAGGATGGGAACCGAAAAGGTCGTAGGGCCGGACGAGATCCCTATAGAGGTATGGAAGCAGATAGGAGTTTTCAGTATTGAGTGGTTAGTTCAACTCTTTAATGTGATCTTAGAGTCAACCAAAATGCCGGATGAATGGAGATTAAGTAGGTTGATCCCCTTATACAAGGCCAAAGGGGACATCCAACAATGTCACAACTACAGAGGAATCAAACTATTAAGTCACACCATAAAGCTGTGGGAGAAGGTAATTGAAAAAAAGATCCGGAGAGCTGCTTCTGTATCGGCCAACCAGTTTGGATTTATGCCTGGTAGGTCCACGACAGAAGCAATATACTTACATTGTAGACTCATGGAATGCTACAAAGAACGAAAACGAAATTTGCATATAGTTTTTATTGATTTGGAGAAGGTGTATGACAACGTATTACAGGTAGCTAGTATTGCCGACAAGCTGAGAGAGACTAGGCTTAAGTAGCTTAGGCACGTGTGTAGGAGGCCCTTTGATGCTTCGGTACGAAGCGGTGAGAGAATAACCCTTAGTGAATACAAGAGGAGAAAAGGGAGGCCTTACAAGAACTGGAGGGAAGTGATCAAGAAGGATTTGTCAGAGTTGGTCCTTACTAAGGTAGTGGCTAGAAATGTAAAAGTATGGCATGATCAGATAAGGGTAAAGGATTAACCTTTAAAGTTCGTCAAAACAATATAGTTGTTATTTGGCTATGATACTTGCGATACGCAGATTACCGCGTAGGAAGTCCAACACAACGTCTGTTCTACCTTTTCTAAGTGTAAGCCTCGGACAAGGCTTACGAGCATTCAACCTAGCTTACCAGGACAGGTGTCTGGGGACAGTAGGATTGTCATACCCTCAGGGTCTATGAGCAAGGACTCCTAACTTAATTAGAGACAAGAAGAGTCGGACAGTGCAACTTAGCAGGCACTCGTAGATCTGGACTCTATCAGGTATACCCTGTTATTTTTTATTTTCATTTATACATGAAATTATTTTAATTTTATTTTCATAATATTTTACCGTGCTAGTTTTACCATTTTCTCTGTAACTTGCATCATTCTTCTATTGTCTCATTTGCATGTGGATTTACCATAAACAACCTTTCTACTATGTAGGGGTAAGCTTGCGTACTATCAGACCTCCCCAGATCCCGCTTCATTGCGGGACTTCAGACTAGGTGTGATGATGATGATTGAACCCAGGTTGGAAGTTTAATTAGAGATGACAATTAGGCTCCGGTCAAGTCTTGTTTTGCCTCGCCCCGTTCTAGCCTAGAGTTAATAGACTAAGTTGGGTTGGTTGGACCTTGGGTCGGGCTAGTGCTCTGGCTACCCAACCTTCACTTGACCTAAGGCCCTACATTTATAAATAAAATGGCATTATTTTGTTAAAAATGACATCATTTTGTATTTTTAATTAAAAAACAATTTGGGATAGATTACCTTAGGTCCAAGCCTCAAAAACCCATGTCCAAGCTCGACCTAGTCCATTTTCATTCCTAAGATCAATGCAACTAAGCATGTCTTATGGTGAAAGAGGACTAGCAAAAGTTAGTTGGAAGATAATTTGCAAACCAAGAGAAGAAGCAGGGTTAGGCCTGGATTCCTTATTCAGCAAAAACAAACTTCTCATTTCTAAGCGGATTTGGAAAATTCTCAGTGATAAATAGACCTTGTGGACTATTTGGATCCATTCCTATATAATAAAAGGAGGTAGTTTGTGGATCCTTAAGCCCAAAAATAGCTACACTTGGTTTTTTATCCGATTGCTCAGATTAGGAGAGAATATTTTCAAAATATTAAATGTAGGATTGGGACAGGAGATGGAATATCTCTATGGTATGACAATTAGACAGGGAATGGTGCACTAATTCATAATCACTTGGCCAGATCTCTACTAATTCGATTTCCTAAGGATGCAAAGCTTCAAGCAATTATCAGTAATGGGAATTGGACCCTCCTCCCAATTGAAGTAAGCTTGCTATCCCTGCCTCAATTTAGAAGTCAGGGGGAGAGGGATAGTTACTTGTGGAAAAGAATTCCTATTTCAGAAATCACTACAAAGATGTTAGAAGAATGAGGGAGAGGCCTGTTGATCTTGTCGGATGGAATATCCTGATATGGAACAAGGTTCTTAGACCCAATGTGAGCTTCTTGCTCTGGCTCATTATGCAGAACAACCTAAGCACTCTGGATAGGTTGAATTTTCTAAACATTCCTAAGACATGTTTTCTATGCAAGCAGGAGGATGAATCTAGAGATCATTTATTCTTTAACTGTAGGTTCTCAAAGGAAGTGTGGGCTAAGATCTCTAATCTAAGTTTTCCTGATTACTCCAATGGTAGTATTACATCTATCCTACTGGATATCCCTCAATTGCATATGACTAAACATGAGAAGGAAATCCTGTTATTATCGGCTACTACATGTGCCCAGGTAATTTGGAATGAAAGAAATGGTAGAAGATTTAGAGATCAATCTAACTCTCTCTCTTCTATCATTGAACTCACTACTACAAGCATCAGGGAGCAACTGATCATCCATCAGTTCATCCGACACTGTAGTGGAAGACTGGCCAGTATTTAGAGAATATAGCTTACAGAAACCATATCCCAGTACTTAGGATCTATATAGCATTTAAGGAAGAAGAAGTACCTGGATCTGCTATCATCTGTGGTGATCTGTTACCTCCGTCATCATAGTTAACTCAGCTCGCTTCCTTCCTATACGACATCACAGATCTGTAAAGTGTAGCTTTCAGTTATCTGATGAGACCATTACCAGAAGGAGTAGGAAGGAGAGGAAATGTAGTTTCAGGATCCTACCTAGTTGGTTTTCCAAGCTGGGCTCACCGTTCCCTTAAGTCCCAATGAGATCTGCCTCCCCGCTAAATTTCGAAGAAAACGAGTCATATTCGAGAAAGTTTCAAACTCCAATCGAAGATCAAAGTATCAGTACCTCTCACGTTTGCTATTGCATGTCGACTGGAGCAGGCAAGCCTGCGTTGGCAGATCCTTCGCCGACCATCTTCCTCGCCTCTTTGCTCATCCATCGCCAACCCTAATTGGAAATGTTTGGGAGTCTTCGTAAAGCAAGGGGTCGTTTTACTCCTTTGGGTTTGACAGTTTGAATGCTTTGTCGTTTTGTTTCTTTTAGTATCTTGTGAGCACGTTGTCGTTTTGTCCTTCTATGTAACGGGAGCTTGTGACTCTCTAGCATTTTAGTATTTTCACCCTATGTATTATACCTTTCATCAATGAGATTTTTTCAATTTCTCAAAAAAAAAACTAAGCATCTTTTATTACTTCAAATCACAACATTCGTGAAGGGAGTTTTAACAGTTTATCACAACTCGATGAGTAGTACAAGTGCAAAATGAAAGTAAATATTATGAAAAAAGGAAAAAAATTAACGAGATTCAATTAATTTTTATATTATCAAGACCAAGAGCAAGTCACTTTTATTATATTATTAAAATGAAATTCATTAAATTATTATATCCAAATTCTATAAAAGCCTTGAATCTATTAATATTTTTAATCCAATTTATTTTAATAATTTTTATTACTAAAAATGGTTTAATTAATTAATTAATTTTAATAAATTAGAATAAATTGTATTAAATGATCTCTTTTTTAATTAATTGTCAATTTATTCGATTAAATAATTTCTAATTCAATTATCTTATCCTACTAAATCTAATTTTATTGATAAGAGTTACAATTTATTGCTTTTACCAGATTCAGCAAGAATCCAATAAATTTCGACTTCAAGATATGATATGAAAATGAAAACTTTGGATGTCGGCCACAGGATCTGGGGCCGGGCTCATGTGGCCGACGTTAACTCCATGCCAATGTCTCCAAAAATCAACGAAGCAAACACGTTCTGACACGAATGGATGGCCCTTTCTCCATTAGTATCTCATACCTAACAACAACCAACACGTAGGTATTACCAGTCGAGTCATGTCAACTTTATATATATATATATAGATCAAAAGCTCTATCTTCTATTATTGATTCGTAATCTCTATCTTATCCTTTTGCTGTAGCATCCTATCTAACTTCAGCAGTTATTCCTATGGAGCCAACTGATTCTTCCCAGAAATCTTCTTCGGGTCTTTTCTCTAGCGCCAAGTTGGTGGCTGAAGCTGCACAATCCACTCTCCGCCATGACACTGACAACTTAGACAAGGGAAAGGTCGCCGGGGCTGGTGCCGATCTTCTCGATGCCGCCGGAAAATACGGCAAGCTGGATGAGAACAAGGGTATTGGTAGTTATGTGGAGAAGGCTGAGGGTTATCTCCGCCAGTACAACACTTCCCAGGCCCCCACCGCTGAGAAAACACATCCGCCTCATCAGTCCCATGGAGACAACGAGGGTGGAGAAGAGAAGAAATCTGAAGGTGGGCACGGCGACTACTTGAAAATGGCTCAAGGGTTTTTGAAGACTGAGGAGTCAAAGCCGTCGTCACATGAAAGTGAGGGTGGTGAAGAGAAGAAAGCTGAAGGTGGGTATGGTGGTTATCTCAAAATGGCTGAAGGGTTCTTGAAGAAGAATTGAGAATTCATCGTATCATCGAAAACTAGGGGAATATTGTGTCAAGTTAATGTTAACGTGTGCTACGTCTGTTTTCGTAATGTCACGAGTGAAATTTGCTCTTAGATGGCGTTTTATGTTGTGTATCTAAGTGTTATATATGTAAAAGCTTTGTTGTACTATCTAAGTTTTATCATATAATACAAATAAGTCTTAGTTTAAGGAAGGATGCGTCCAATTTGGTAGGGTTAACGAGGTTTACTCGGCTTATTCCAATTTGTTTCAGTTCAAGAGTTCGACCTAATTTAAACCCGATTCTTTTAAATTTCATATTTTAGGCGATCTAAGTCCATTCTAATTGTTTGTGGATTTTTGTTGATCTTCATAAGGCCTTTGGGCTAATAGATTTTCACCTTACCATTATAGCTGATTTGACCAACGGATTTCATTAGTTGTTTGTTAGAGATGTTTGATAAAATTAAATATTTAGTATTAGCTGTTTATGTGTAAAATGACTTATAAGGATATGACTTTTAAAAATATTATAAGAATATGAATATTATATATTTTAGTATTTTGATAAATATTCTGGTAAGAATTTAGATTTTATATATTTAATTTTACAAAAACTAAGTTTATAACATGTAACACATATTTACATACATCACAATTTTGCATAATTATACAAGTACTCGTTAATACACAAATGTGTATATGGATTATATATAATACATGCTCAATGACAATCTTAAGTAAATATCCTTTATTTTCATCACATGATCATTCATATATGAAAACTCGTATAAGTCTAATTTGAACTTAGGTTTACACCTCAATAAAACAAAATTTTTTCTAAGTTTATAGCTCAGTCGATTATTCCAGTTTTTTGTTTGGGGACGGTGATGGTGCAAATACATTCTTTGTGTTTAACCCAACTCAAGTTGAAAACGTTTATTCAATGGTTACTGTTAACTGCTTTTGGTCCCAAATCTTTGGGATTGCTTTTTCTGATAAACATTAGTTACATTTTTTTATATTATTTGTATTTTATGGATGAGAGCTCTTAGAATAGTCAGTCTGGCTCTGAACCTACTTACCTATGACTTCGTTTATTAGGAAATCCGTGCAGCGGAAGATCCTGAATTTGAAACTTTCTACACCGAAAAGATTTTTTTAAATGAAGGTATTTGTGCTTGGATGGCGGCTCAAGATCAACCTTATAAAAACCTTATATTCTCTGAGGACATTCTATCCCGTCGAATTAATGCTCTATAATGAAACTTTAGCTTTAGTCGATTGTGACCAAGAAACTACCAGTTTCGCATGGTGGGTTAGAGATGCCTGACTTTTTTTTTTTTTAGTGTTCCACGAAATGTCCTAGAAGGGTCCCAACTATGGGAAGACACCTTTAAGCCATCCACACTCAGACTAATCCCCGCTAGAGTCGGGTAGGTCCCTTGCGGGAAGCAAAACTCTGGCTCAAGTTTTAAACGACTGCATACATAAGATCGGTTTGAACCCGCGACTTTATTTAAGCCAAGAGAGCCCCTTACCAACTCACCTGCGCCCTAGGGTTGCCTGACTTATTAATTTATCTAGTAAATTACTGAGAGCTCATGTAGTCCATGCTAGATTAATCTTATTTTAGGCCCGAGTAATGAAATTATTTGAAGTAACTCACTTGGTAGCGGAGAAGCCAATATATGAACAATGATTAGTTTTACTCTCCCACCAGGCTACTCTAAGTTTGGGTAGGTCCTCGGGAGTAAAGAATATGGAATTCAATCAGATTAAGTTTAAATTCAATTATAAGTTCGAATTCAATTGGATCTTTAATCATTAAATAAAATAATATCATTTTAAGTTAGAATCGATTTTTAATCACGAATAAAATAACGTAGAAAATAATTTAGACTTAAAAAAAAAGAATAAGTCATAGTTTTTGGCAAAGGAAATCTATCAAATTGTTTGTACAGTGGCATCAATAATAGATGAAACACTTAAATGAGCCTTTAGCTCTGCTCTTGTCACGTTCCTTGCATTGGTGCAGAGATGGAGAGTGGGTGAGGAGCACACTGTTCAGATAATTACTATTTTGTCAGCTCCATGTGAAGACACACAAGTTGTTGCCAATACATGGAGGAATATGATCTTTTTCATTTTCCAGGAACTGCAGGAAGGATACGTTAGTTTCTGCTTTAAAAGCAGAAACATGTCCTGGGAAATTTTCCTGTTTTTCTTATTACGTTTGCCTTTTCTTTTACCTTGAGTTCCTCATTTCTTTCTTTCTCTGCTGCCTTGGCTCTTGCCGCTTGTGCTATCTGTGTTACAGCCTCCATCTCCTTGAGAAAATTTTCCTCGGTTTTTAACCTTATTTTATCAATTTCGCTCTGCAGAGAAGCAACTGGGCCATTGGTATCTGAAGTTTAGTTTGAATTGTGTTGTGGAATGATAAATGAAGCAAACCTCTGTTCTATCCAGTTTCTGTCTAGCTTTTGTTCTCTTCTTGTTCTCCCATTTAAGTATTCGGGCATTCTGCTCCTCATAAACAAACAAAACAGGATATATCTCAGATGATTACTATTTTGTCAGCTCCGAGTGAAGACACACAAGTTGTTGCCAATACATGGAGGTATATGATCTTTTTCATATTCCAGGAGGATACGTTAGTTTCTGCTTTAAAAGCAGAAACATGTCCTGGGAAATTTTCCTGTTTTTTCTTATTACGTTTGCCTTTTCTTTTACCTTGAGCTCCTTATTTCTTTCTTTCTCCGCTGCCTTGGCTCTTGCCGCTTGTGCTATCTGAGTTACAGCCTCGATGTCACTGCTATATTTTTCCAAGGTTTTTGACCTTATTCCCTTAATTTCGCTCTGCAGAGAAGCAACTGGGCCATTGGTATCTGAAGTTTAGTTTAAATTGTGTTGTGGAATGATAAATGAAGCAAACCTCTGTTCTATCCAGTTTCTGTCTAGCTTTTGTTGCCTTCCTGTTCTCCCATGAAAGTATTCGGGCATTCGCCTCCTCATACCTGAGATTCTTTTCAATGGTAAAGAAAAAAAAAAGCAGGATATATCTCATTGCATTTAATCTGGAAACTTGCCACGTTTTCATTATCATATAGAATGAGTTTCTAATATTTTGACAATTTTGATCAAGTTCAATTACCCTCATCAGGATGAACAAGTACCTTCTTTTGACCTTAGCCAACTCCGCTTTTTCCCAAGCATCTGCGTTCAGATTTCCTTTTCCAGGTTTTGTTGGTGTTTGATTTTGAGATTTAACTGTCGGGTCAATAGGCTTACTTGTGGATGGCAAATCAGGTTTTGGTACAGTATTTTCAGGTTTCTTGGAAGGCATATCTGGTTTTGACACTGATATCTCAGGTCTGCGGGTAGGAACTTCCTTTTTTGGCTCTACCTTTCGAGATTTCAGATCATTCTCGGAAAAAGTCGGAATCCTTTCCGTTGACAAAGCTGGCTTAGAAGTGGAAGTCGGAGTCTTTTTCAGTGATGGAACAGGACCATCAATCTTCACAGTTATGTCTTGCTCTTTGCTATCTGGTGTCTCTTGATTTCTCATAGAACCAGCACCTGATCAAACCATGCAATCAAACATTGTTCCCTGAACTACAACCAGGCGCTCATTTCACAAGGTTTCTTTCTTCAAACATGTCTTACCTGAAGGCTGTTTAGATGTCGAAGGTTTTGTTGCTTTCTCTTTGCTTTTGACCTGGTCCAAAGAAGCATTAGGGCCCTGGCTTACTTTCTGCACTGGGATTGCTGGCTCGTTTAGTGATGCAATCACGTACGCAGCAGCTGCCACTGCAGTTGCCTGCTCTATCTCATCAAGATCGTAATTACGACTCATTTGTCGAGAAAGCTGCCTGCGGAACCAGTTCTGAGGTCTCTTCTTCTCTGCAAGATCCCATAAATTAGACTTATCATGTACTTTTCCTTGTGAAAACAATGGTGTCTAAAAGGGTACCTTCTTTAAATGACACAGTCTTCTCAATTGGAGTTCTTCTATCTCTGATGCTGCCGGACTCTTCCGGAGTTCCCCGTCCCGAATACTTTCCCCTGGGAGAGTCCTTTTATCAATAGTTTCGGTTCATCGAACGTCGAAAAGAGAAAACAGTGAATGATACGTACCGGGTCTGCTTGATCAAGTACTCCATTGCTTGAGAAAACACCAGTTCTATGATATAACAAGTTTCATCAACCGTTCAGGATGCATTCGGTTTATGCTTGCCTGAAGGTGAAGCTATGATAGATAAAGAAGAAAAAGGTTTAAATGATCGTAGGTTGTGAAGGGCAAGCAACGTTTCAGATAATTTTAGCGTTAACGTACTTTCTCACGAAAAGGATCCTTCTTGCTTGATGTTCTTCTCAGCAATCAAAGGCTAAAAGCCACCTTTTTGGCTTCTTTCAAGGGGACAAGAATCCATCTTCTTGTTTTCTTGTAGGACGAATCTGTATGACAAACTGCTGTTCTGCATCATTTTTCTTCAACTTAATTTGAACCTAATATATAATTATATAATGTGTAACGATTATCTTTATTAGTATAATTATCAATATTTTAAAAACTAGACCGGAAGTTAAATCCGTAAAACAAAAGTTTTAAAATTTAAAAAGTTCAACCGATATTATACCGTCATAAAATTAACTAAAGGTTGAAAAAAAGTTAAAATATGATTAAAAAAATTGTCTTTATCTATTGAAGATGTGAAGTTTAATTAAAAAGATTATTAAATAAAAATTAATTGATTTATTTTAATTTATAATAATTTATTAATTAATAATATTTAACTAGTTACTTAATAAAATTATTAATTTTTGACAAAAAAATTATTAAAATAAATTGAATAAAAATGTTAAAAACGAAATAAGAAAATTGAACGATTCAAAATTTTTACAGTTGAACATACGGTTAAGTTTTTAATTATTAATAATATATTATATTTTAATAGTATTATGCATCTTTGTTTTTGTTTTTATTTCCTTGTAGTTTCTTTCAAATTATTCTAAAATATTTATGACAAATTAGTGATCATAATGTTTTGTACATATAAATTTTTATTTTACAATGACAATAACATTTATAATAAATATAAAAAGAGATCAATTTATGATAAATAATTATATTTTGCAGAAAAAGTTGAAACATTCGAATATGATTGCGATTTAAATAATTTTATATATTGTATTGTGGACCATTGGCCTTCCCCTTTTTGCTCTAAAAGAATAATAAATACTGATATACAATAGTTAAAGAGTAGGAAAAATTAAGAATAGGTTACTATCTTCACTAAGCTTGGAATTCTGAATCAGAGACTTCAAGAACTTTATGAATACCAATTGGGTTTGAACCAGCCTTGAATGCATTACCTTCAATGTACCTGTGTTGAGAAATTTGGTGAAGAAGTTCTTCCTTTTCAGTAGCTATATCAGAACAAATGCCAAAATATTGCAGGATTCTTAAAACAACATCTGGCTGCAGGAAGAACTTACATTTCTTTCAAATTTGGATGTTTATAGTAGGCATCTGGAATTATACCTGTAAACTGATTGTGATCCAAATACCTGGAATGCAATCATTGGCACATTAACGAACCTATATGAGGAACTACACTGCATGTGTTAAAGCATCAGGAAACTAATAATTTGTACACAAAAGCACTGGCATTCAGTTTTTCATGTCTTAAAGAGCCAGGATATGGGAGTTCTGCAACTACTGCTATGCAGATATTGTCAACATAATCATGCAGCTTCTTTGGAAACATGAACACC
>JAOQMR010000001.1:1811653-1823413 GCA_027563865.1 Erythroxylum pelleterianum
GTTGGACCTAGACTATTGGAACCAGCCTATAAAGATCGAGATGTTGTTTTCAAAGACTTAAATGATTCGAGGGATAAGATTATGACAAGTTAACAAACAATCAAAGCGTGGAGGTCCATAGGCACTAAAAGTGAAATTGACATGTCGAGCTTCTCAGCATCGAACTCAAGCTTGATGATAATATTGGTTTAGTACTGCTTTTATCAAGCATACGAGGATCTATCACTGTTCCCATTATTCATATAAGTATGGTTTTAAACTATCTTATTATAATTTATCGTAATTGAGTATTTATCATAAAAAATTAATTAATTAATTAGTCAATTTTATAAATTAAAATAAATTGATTAATCTTTATTTAACAATTTTTTTCTGCAATTAAACTTCAACCAATAACAATATATTTCTTTTTCAATTTATTCAACTTTTATTATATACAATTTTATAATTGTCTAATACAAGTTACCGATTTTATAGCTATCTAATACGAGTTATCTTAAATGTTTTTATCTTAATAGTTTGATTCTTGGTCCAAATTTTAAAATATTGGTATTATCTATAATAATAATAATAATAATAATAACCTTTATTTGATGTATTAACCTTTTTTTTTAATTCGAGGAAACCCCGTAGGCGGACCAAGCGGATACACCTCTTTGAGGGGTCAACTGATCACCACCCTACAGGCAGACTAAGCGGGCACACCTTATCATTGAGAGTCCAACTAGTTTTCTATCTACAGGAAAAACTCCGGCTGTCCCTGACTTTTACAAGAGGGGTTAGCAAAGAATCGAACCTGTAACCTAATCGAAACCAAATTATGCTATCAATCATCAAACCACTCCCCTTGAGCGCTTGTATTAACCTTTGGTATCGGAGAAATCACAACTCTTTGATTTTCAATAGTTTAGGGGTTTAGATTGATTATCCATGACATGACGAAGTTCGAATCGAAAACCTGATGGGATTGCTTAAAGATGATGTTAACTGATTAATAAAGAGATTCGATTTATTTTAATTACTCTTGTTATTAAAAACCGACAATTCATTAATTAATCGGTCAATTTTTATTCACTAATCAGTTCTTATAAATTAATTAATTTTCAATTAAATTTTTTTTAATTAAATTTCAAAATTTTCGATGGGTAAGAACAATCTCTTTCAACCATATATTAAATAATTTAATTTTATTCAATCTTTAACCAGTTTTATAACAGTCTAATATCAATTGAATCTTTTAAACCTTAAACCTCATATTTTATCGATTTAATTCCCGGTCCAGTTTTTAAAACATTGAGAAAAATCATTCTCTTAAATTTTGATTAGAAAATCACAGAAAAATACACGTAATATTAATATAACAATTGTAATAATCAAGTATTACTTATATGACATGCAACTAATTTTGAAACTCAAATTGAATTAATTAAACATGAAATAAACTAGTAATTTATTATAACTATTAAATTATTAATTTAAGTTAAATTTAATTAGTTAGTGTCAGGTGTAAGAATTAAGTTAGATTATAATATTAGTAACATTTAATATGCCCATTTGCTTGGTTATCTTATCAACATCAATGGTTATGTAGGGGGGTTCAGCCTAAACTCAAATTATTGAAAAACACAATCTCTTTACTTGACAAATTAAATGACATTGATAAGAATAGAACAAAGCATTATTCCAACTAATTCTTTAACATCTCTTCCTTTATCTTTTTCATTTCCTATATGAGGGGAAGATTATATTATTACATATCTCCAACTTAATGCTTAATATTCTCAAACCCCAAACTTTTACTCCACGTAACATAAAAGTTCATCAAACATTTATATCATCTGAACATCTCTAATTCAACACTTAAATCTTATTAAACAGATCGGTTCCAAATTAATAGAATCGGAAACGATTTCTCTATTAATTAGGGGTAAGATTGCGTACTTCCAAATCTCTCCAAATCTCGTAAGTAGTGAGACTTTCACTTGATTATTGTTGTTGAAAATGAACAATAGGGTGAAATTATCCATTAGCCATAAAATAATAAATAGATGCATATAAACTCATTAATTGTTTGCTGATTACCATACTCAATTACTCGAAATAATTTGAAGTTAATATATTTTAAATATGTACTAAATTAGTTTTAAAATATATAATAATTGATAAATGTCGATGATCGAATGAATTATTTAATTGAGTGAAAAATTAGACTTAATGATTATTCTTGATTTTATACTAATATTGTGAAAATTTTCTCTTATTTTATATTTGTATTATGAAAAAAGTTACTAATAATTAAAACAAAGATGACAGTGAGTTAGGTTAAATTCTTTTTCATCTCGAATTCGATTCAAGACTTAATCATCCAAAGTTAAGGTTGAATTTGATTTAAAACTCTATCAAGTCAAAATTAATCCAAAGTTATAACTCTTAAGTCACCACCGTACACTAAAGACATAAGTAAGTTTTCAAGGTATGCTTGATTTACTTGAGACAGTGATAATACAAATTATAATGAATATAGTAAAAAATAAAAATAAAAACGACTTGCATTCTTCAATATATTGCGGGCAAAACAGTATGTTGACACACTTTTGGTGGGCAAAATAACTTGTTGACACAGTCGCTAGGCATCATCGAAAAGAAAAACAACCCGTTGGATACCTCCGACAAAACAGGCTGATAGCAAGATTGCTAGATTTGAATATTTTTAATGAAAAAAACAGCTCGTTAGTACGTTTACAATGAGCAAAACAGGCCGATAGCACGATTGGTAGATTTGAGTATTGCTAATTTATTATCATCTATAATTTCATTTCTTAAACATTCTTTATTTTCAGTGCTAACTAACCAGCAACGTCTTACTTTATACTATCAACTATTCATCTAACTTTCTCTTTACCCTATCATCTTCTTCTCTTTCTAGTAGCCAATCAGAAGTGTAACAATGTATTGACAAGACAGCTTCTTCAAACCCTACGTTTCTCTCTCTTCTTTATTTTATAACATGTTCTTATTATTACGTATGAATATTTATTTATTATAAATTCTGATCGGGCCGGTCGTGTTAAGTTCAGGTCTAACCCTAGAATGGCGTGGGTCGAGCGGCCCATTCCCAGTTGATGACCTAAACCTGGCAAGTATTCACTATATAAGCTAACTATCTCTCCCACAATACAAGTATGACACTAGAACCCTAATATTCTCTATGCATAACTATCAGAACCTTTTAAAAAGATTAATTTGAATATCGGAAGGGTCTACCGGCAATTAACTTCCGGTGTACCTTCTACTGTTTTACAGGTATTTCTTAACTAAGGTCAATCAAACTCATAGATCCAAAAAAAAAAAACGCCCAACCTCAACAAAATCAATCAAGCCAAATTCTATTTATTAAATGAAAAAATACTCATAAAAGTAAAACTGTTCGAGTAATGGAACAGGCTATCTTTTCCTTTTATATCCTCATTTTCACTGTTATTATACTCCCTTCTCTCTCTCTCTCACTTTCACTCCATAACAGCTTTCAACTCTATGGACGGTACACACGATCCGAACTTCATCGCCCACCCGAGCTGCCCACTTGGTCCTGACTCGGAGGCTAGCGTCAACTACTTCCTCTCCGGCAACAGAGAGAATAGAGTACCCAGAGAGTTTGGATGGGACCCTCATGCTCAACAGAGCACCGACCCGGAGACGATAGAAGAGGAAGATAATGATCGTCGTTCTGATCCTATGGGCCTCTTCAGGACCGGTAGTGGTGCATGTGACACGTCGACTTCGTGTCAACAGTCGGTTTCTTCCAGCTCCAGCGAGGATCCGCCTGAGAAGTCTACTGGCTCCGGCGGGAGACTACCCAAGAAACCGTGAGTCGACTCACACGCATATCTCACACAATACATATGTGGCACGAAATATGCAATGCTTTTTGAATTGTAAATCACTAGAATTCCAGGGGCAAACAATCGGTTATGGAATCGGATTTAGTTATGTACCCTCTTTTTCTTCATTTCGGTGCTGGGTATCATGAAATAGCTATCCTTTTTGGTTTTCATTGCATTGCATGCTTGTTTTATGTTCTTAAGAAATCGTATGATGTGCTGTTAATTCCTAAATTGAAACCAAATCGTCATAACTCGCAATCTTCTCCACTATTTAGAATTTGGGTTGTATTAGAAAGTTAGGTAATGTTAAATTTATATGCTTCTTCCTCAAAATTTTGCAAAACGCTAAGTTAATTCAACACCTTTGAGGTTGGTTGGATTATTATGGTTAGGAACTCTACGTGCTTATAGGAATATACCATCCAACAGTAAAGTGTTGGGTTGAACTCGATTGGCTTGCAAATTCAGGTGTGACTTTGATACGTGTTTCCTTTTTTCTGAATCTTTCAGAATTTTATGTGGATTTGCGTAATTGTAGGTGGGATATTTTTGCAGGAGCAAGGTTAAAAAGGAAAGGCTAAAGAGAATCTGTCAGCCTCGTTTTGCATTTATGACTAAAAGCGAAGTTGATCATCTCGAAGATGGCTACAGATGGCGAAAATATGGGCAAAAGGCTGTTAAAAACAGTCCATTTCCAAGGTCTGCAACTACTGTTATCTTTACTACTCTGTCCAAAGTTACATTCATCTTTCCCTCTGGATTGGCTTGAACTTGGACTGATCTAATTTATATGCGTACAGTTTCTACACTCTCATTCATAGCAACAATGTGATTAATGTGTTAAATGTTTGATTATTAGAAAAAAAGTTCAACTGATTCTGTTAAGCCAAATGGTGTTTAGTGGTTATGGGGCCATTTTACCTTGGTCTCAAAATTATCCTATCCACAGTTGGTCGTAGTATTTCATTAGTATCTTTTTGGGTAAGGTGTTGCTTGTACTAACTTCTTTTCAATTCCCTTAAAACTAAGATATATGATGGTGAAAAGTTGACCTCACAACAATGATTCTTCTTCAACCATCTTTCGTTTCCGCAAATGGTGCAGGGGCTACTATCGTTGTACAAATGGCAAGTGCACCGTGAAAAAAAGGGTTGAACGGTCGTCCAAAGATCCTACTGTTGTGATTACTACATATGAAGGACAGCATTGTCATCATAGTATTGGTTTTCCAAGAGTTGGTGGTATCATTAATCATGAGGTTTCACCATCCAGCCACTTGGCTTCCCAAATACCCGGAGAGCAACCTCCTGGTAACGTCACACAGTGGCAACAGGCACCAGTACTTGAAGCAGAACCTTGTACAGTATCAGAGGCAATGCCCTGTCGTTCCCCCGACGAAGGACTACTTGGGGACATTGTACATCCTGGAATGCGTGGCAGATAAAGATACAATACGGTACACATTGCTCAATAACTCTTTCAGATATTTACATACAAAACTGAGTTTTCTGATTATTTTATCCCCCCGACTACACCTCATCTTCGTACGGTATGTACCCACATACTGCCACACATCTAATCGAACTTATTGATAAACCTGCGTCTTTGCTTTAATAGTTACAGTGATTTGCCTGAACATGGAGTCCCGGTCCTCTCAATTGTGGTGGGAAGCACTAAGTATTTAAGTTTCGGACGTCCTTGTGTCTATTGTTTGTGATAAATATACAAGTCCTTCGTGTATCCATGAAAATTGGTTTAAGTGGCGTTGAATTCCACGTTTCTTCATAGTCAGTCTTTCTTTTCACGTTTCTTAAAAAACCCTAAGTACTGTCCTTTTCCCCATTACTGTGGCCTTTTCTTCTTGAAGTTTACGCTGCTATCCGTACGTGTCTGTGCCTTACTTTTTAGGGCAATCTTGGCCTTTTCACATGGACAAGCTTCATTCTAAGTGTAATGACGATGACGTGGAACGGTGGTTGACGAATTGCTCAAGCGGGCTTAGACTTTAGCGTAAAAACTAAAAAGTTTAACCAGAAAGTTTCAAGTTCTAAATGGATATCTCAACTAGAATTTTAGCTTTTTAGTTCTTTCCGAATCTTGTCACGTCAATTATGTAAAAATATTAATAAAAATTTCACAGAAATACGAGTCTAAGTTAAAAAGATTTAATAATACGTAATTTTATTTCTAATATAGAGATTATTTTCGAATAACCGATATAAAGATAAGGGTGTCAATTTTGACCTGGTTCATATTAGCTTGACTTTAGCTTAGGTTGACTGGATTATGGGCAAGTAACGAGTTAAAAGTAATTGGCTCGATCAAGGTACGGGCCTACTCGTGGATCGATCATTATATAAAAAACGACTTCGTTTTTTATATTTTTAAAAAATATATATAATATAGGTCAGGTTGGCCCAGCTTGCCTGTGCCTTGTCAGGTCATGGGTTGACCTATTCCGGCCAGTCTAGCCACAAGCTACCTTAGCCCGTGGTCGGGAAAAAAATGTATTATATAAATATGAAAAATAAGTTAAAAATTTATTATTTTAATTTATATAAAATTTTGTTTTTATTTTTTCAATTTTTTTGAAGATTATTTTTTAATTTTTTATTATTAATTAAGACTTCTATTAAGATTATCACTAGAATTTTATGATAGATAAATTTTACTTACAATCCTTTTTTCCCAAATAAAAATAAACCCTTTTATAATCTTCTCTACAGATAAATATGCACCCCATAATCATTATTGCATGTTGAACCCAAGTTCCATTCAACATTCAGGCTCATGTATTTATAGTGATGGAGGTAAATTTATTGTTTAATTTCTAACATTTGCAAAATAAAAACTAAATCTTAATATTTTGGAATGTAAAAAAAACATAAATTTAAAATTATGTAAGTATATAAAGTTTTATTTTAACCTATTTTTTTCAATTAAGCATTAAATCAATATTGATATATTTTTAATTTTCAAAGAGAGACTACATGCTTTGTCTGATTCTTGTTAAGAATACTTACATGTAAGTATCTTACGTCGAAAAAGAGGGAAAAGAAAACTAATAAATAAGTCTAATGAGCTACTTTACCTATTGCTTGCTGGTTTTAGGATAAAACTTCACTTTAGATTTATATGTGGTTTAACTTTTCTTTTCGTGTAGACTTGTAGATCTATTGCAAATTTAACATAGTATCAAAGTCGATGAAAATCTTGGCCCAGTATTTGCTTCAAAAGCAAGTGGCCCAAGAGGGGGCATATTTGATCTCAATTAGAAGTCCAGCTCTGGAAATGATTGTTTACGACCTTTCCCAGCTTGTCTAAGTAAAAAAGGGATCCGCATGTGAAGACAACTGATTTTAGGATAGAATCTCACTTTAAACTTGTGTGGTGTCTAACTTTTCTTATCGTGTACACCGTAGCCTCGTTGCAAATTTAACAATTCTTTCTATAGGATGTCTTAAATCTTCATGTTTCTTAAAACTATAATCTCTGTCCCTTTCTTGTTGTAGAGCAGCTTTATGCCTTCTATTTTGCTTTTTCGAAGTTCCAAGCCAAGCAGATTTTACACAAGTTGAACACTCGGTAGTACTACTTTCCAATTAAAACCCAATTTTGTTTGTTTTTGTTTATTTTCTTCGCGGGTCTAACAATACTAGTCGTTGGTGACCTGACGGCAAAGACTGACACCCTCACTGACAATATCCTCCTTAAGTGTGATGCCTCTGGGAACTCTTAACATGTCGTGATATCTGAAAGTGAATCCAATAAACCAAGAGTAGTCTCCAAGCTGTTTGACCTGCAGTCAGCTCTTGATCCTGTTTCATGGAAGACTGCTTTGGTATTTCTCTATCACTTGGCATACGCCTTTGAGTCAGACCAACTATGTATGAGAGACCTGGCATGTTGTTGATCCATTTGCTATTCTTAGCAACTTGAGCTTCTACTTTCTAGTGTTTTGGTGGTTGTTGAGGTTGGTGATCAGATTCATGGCGAGAATAGGCTATCATTTGAGGATTTTCAGTAGGAGAAGATGGTGGGATTCACCGGTTGCAACGCCCAAGTGGCCAGGCCCGGGTTGATCAGGTATTGGGTCCAAGAATTCGAACCTAGAGTAGAGCTCCAGTTGGGGCTACTGGGTCTTTCTCAGTCCAAAACCCGAGTAAAACAACAATCCAGATCTTCTGTCCAATATTATTCTGTATTATTCTATCTCATAGAATCTCAGCCATTTATTTTGCGGAACTCACGCGGGACCTATACAGAACCCACATTAATAAATGACTGAGATTTATTGGATACAATAAAACACTATAATATTGGACAAAAGATCTGGACTCATAAAACAAAGTCATTTTGTCAATAATGACATCCTTAACATTTTAATTTTTAAAAAATAATTGTCTCTGCTTGGTCAAGCCTTGGGTTGAGTTTGGGCCCTTAGGCCTAGTCGGATATCCTAGTTTTATTTACCATTGGTGAGTCTCACTCAAAGATGAGAAAAAAATTAAAAAGAAATTATCTTAGTGCTAATGGCCTGCTTGTTTGTTTTTACTTTAGTTTTTTATTTTTTATTGTTATTTTCAAATTTAGTGAAATAATTTGCTTATTTGAATTTTTATCTATATTTTTTGTTTTGATTTATTTTAGGTTTTATAATTTATAAAAATCATAAAAATGAATTTTACCTTTTGTTTTTATTTTTATAATTCGATTTATCATCAATTAAATATATATCATTTAATTATTTAATATTAATTACTAATAAAAATTATTATTAAAATTACTTAATTATTTAATAATTATTAATTATTTAATAATTATAGTTTAAATTTAAAGTACCTTAAAATATAAATTTCAAATAAGCTTAGTTTCAAAAATTAAGAATTTTAAAATTAATATAAACTTATAAATGATATTTTACTTATTAAATTATTTATTTTGATAAAATATAAAAATTTTATTATTTTTATCAATAAATATTATACAAATGATTAAAATAAATTATTTACCTAATTAATTCATAAAATTAATTTATCTTTCAGTTTTATCATGATTTAATTATTATCAATAATAAACATATTATATTAACATTAATAATTAAATATATTTTGTTTTTGTTAAAAAATAAATAATAAATTGGAATCGAAAATTAAAAAAAATTACAACATAAAAAAAACATAAGTGAAACTAAACAATTTCAATAAATTATGACGAGATTAACTGGAACAGGATTAAAATACCTAACCGAAGCAGAAACTCCAACCCCAAATTTTGAGGCATGTAACCTAAACCTAAGAAGATCAAATTAAAGAAAGGCATGCCCATTTGATTAGTTGTCTGATCAACATCAATGGTCATGGAGGTGGACCTCAGAGGTAGTTGTCTTATCAACATCAATGGTTATGTAGGTGGACCTAAGCCTAAGCTCAACTTATTGAGAAACTCAATCGCTTTACTTAGCATAACAAAGCATTATTCCAACTAATTCTTTAACATCTCTTTTTTTTAATCTTTTTTAGCCTGCGTCATTTTTTTTATTATCATATTTACATGTAGATTTATAGAAAATAACCTTTTTTATTATATAAGAATAAGGTTGCGTACTATTAAAATTTTTCAAACTTCACTTTATTATAGAACTTCGGACTAGATGTGATGATGATAATGATCTTCTCTTTAAGGAGAAGGCTATATGATTCATTTCTCCAAGCCGATGCTTAATATTCTCTTCTTAATCCTTAACTCAAAGCTGATAATTGTGACCTTTCCTCTCAATTCCTAACGTGTTTGTAGGATTAGCATAGTTTCATGAGATCAAGTGAATCACACACCCTCTTTGTCCTGTTTAAGTCTCAACAATAGCTCATCTTCCTTGAATTGAAATCTTATAATTCTAATGGTTATTGAAATGAGTTTATGTGACATGCCTAATATTGAAGTTTCATACAGTGCATGGTTATTCTGCTATGGTGAAACTTGTCAGCCAATAAGGGTCAGATTGTAAGAGTAGACAAAGACAAGTATGTCAATAGTGTCAGTCAATCGATGTGCTGCCAACCAGTAACGGATCCAGGATTTGAGTCCTGGGGGGTTAGGACAAAATTTTTTAAGGTAAGGATAATTTTTTTTAGGGGGGGCTGGGTTTTAATTAACAAAGGAATTTTTTAGTTTTTTGTAATCTTGGGGGGCTATAGCCCCTGCTAGCCCCCCTGGATCCGTCCCTGCTGCCAACCCTCTTCTTTATATTTAGCTAGAAGCATGCACAAGTTGAATAACAAAATAGCTCGAGTACTTTCGGCAATTTGGATGCAAAATTAGCATCAGAATCCATAAACCATATCATTACAAATAGGTGCAACTAATCATGTTAATAGACTTCGATGTCTCACTATATCAATACACACTTGCATCGGTTTCTGTCTGTAAGCAAGTCTCAGTATAACTCTCAGGGAAGGGAAAAGGGGTTCTGCAATCATGCCAAATCAACGCAATAAAGATGCAAAAAGATGCAAAAAGGTGTCCAAAGTCTAAGTCTTTTTCTTCTTCCGCCTCTTCTTCTGGTTGTGACCGTTGCGGGACATGGTGGATTCGAAAACAGTAAATATTGGTCTTCTTCTTTTTCTTCTGACGTGGATGACGACTGAAACAGAAATAAGATGTGAGCTTTATACAAAAGTGGAGAAAGATAAGGCCATTGGGCATTAAGCTTTGCTCTTTCTTTCGTCAATAGAGGGTCTCAAAGTCACCTGCAAGACACGTGGTAATATCACTATGTTGACAAAATGTTCTTGTTAACCTTCAACTGCATGATTAAATACAGAAACAAAAGGAATAAGGTACCTTAAAAGAAGAGATGAGTTACGTGAGAAAGTTTGTGCTTTTGGAGTTGTTGGCTAAGAACTGTACACTCCTCTATATACAATCGCTGGAGTTTGGAGATGGTTGGGGATAGTAGATAATATGGCAATCTCTTTAACTTTGGGCAATGATGAATACTGAGCTTTCGAAGACATGGAAACACTGCAACTGCCTTCTTATGATGATCATCATCATCATCTTTTTTAATTCTCTTCATCAACCACCTATCATCCCACTCTTCCCATTCTTTAAACGAAAAAAAGACAAGTGATTTCAGTTTTGGAAATGATGAATTTTCTTCTTCTTCTTTTATTCCCATAAATTCGAGTCCCACTCTTTTTACTCTCATATTTACCAAGTATAGCTCTTCAAGACATGGCAAATTCCCCAATGGAGGCAATTCCTCACAACTTTTGCAGTTAGTAAGTCTAAGCACCCTGAGCAGATTCAACTTCATCATCCAACTTGGAAACAACCTCTTGCCTCTGTGATTTTCTACGTATAACCTTTCCAAATCTGAAGGTGGTTCTAAAGCTTCAAGTAACTCTTCCTCATCTTCCACCCCATGATCTCCTTCAAAACCCAAAATCAATTGCTTCATGGTTTTCTTTTCCTTAAGCTGTGCTGTTATGGCCTCTTCTATCTTCTTCACATTTCCCAACTCTCTTAGTGTCAAAGTTCCTCTAAGATTATTAAGCTTCTCCATATCAACAATGGATGCTTCATTCTCTTGCACGCCTACGTAGAATTTACTAAACTCCTTGAGACACCAGAGATTTCCTATTCCTTTGGGAAGATATTTTATTTTATAACAATCCTCTATATCCAAGTACATCAAATTGATTAGCTTCCCAATCCCTTGAGGCAATTCTACCAGACTGCAACAATATGTGAGATTTAATGTCTGCAAATCGTAACACTCACACAAGGTCTCAGGACGTTATGGGACAAGTCAAGCCATCTAAGATGAATTAATCTGTTTATTGAGGAAGGAACTTCTTCAATGTCACAGTTG
>JAOQMR010000001.1:1830276-1841130 GCA_027563865.1 Erythroxylum pelleterianum
AAAAAGAAAATTCCTCTTTATATAAACAAACAATAAGTGAGAGGTATAGAACTTAAATTGGAATTTCTTTATTATAAACTTACTCTAGTTGAGGTCTTATGACATTTATCCCCAAAATAATTATTTATTTTTCTTACAGTTATTTATTTATGCATTTATTTATTATTTTCTTTTTAAATATTTTATAAAAAAAATCTATGAGTTTATCAAAAACAATACAACAACACAATCCAATAAAAATTATAAAACACAATCTAAAGAGGTCTAATAGTATACAGTTCTACTCTTAACTAATGATAGTTTATCAAAAACAATCTCTTTACCAATTAAGAGAATTTCTACCGAGATGTCATTGTTGGGTGATAAACAATCTAAATCCTGTGGATCAATCCTAAAAACCAGGTAAACAGTGGTAGTTGGCTATGCAACCACCTTGAACCAAAGTTAGATGTTCAATTATAAAAATATATTCCTAACGATTTCACAGTCCAATGATCTCTGTTTCAGTCTTAAAGCTCAAGAGCAGCCCACCAACTGGTACATATTATTCCTTATCAGTGCCAACAGGAACTAATAAACAAAAAGTTGCAAACTTTAGGAAAAACAACAAGGTCATGGTTGACATAGAAGATCACCCCGTCACTGTTAGGCCCTTTAAGCCTCTTCTACGCAGCATTTTGCATGTAAGGTACGATGCTTAATCCAAAAACAGACCCCAGTACTCATTAGGAAGTGAATTTCATAGCACAAGTTGGTCTTGGAGAGACATGTTTCAAAGAAAACAAAAGAGAAAATTTGGTGTTCGAAGCAGAATAGGTGAACTTTCCTGAGGCCGATCGAGAGACAATGAAAGGATGACTTTTGACTGTATGCAGATTGGTAAAGAACAAAGGACAAGATGAATGTAAAAGGTTAAGCATTGTAAACTGGAAGGAAACTTCTCCACAAGCCTATAAGTTGGCAGCTTTTGGGGTCTGTTCATACAACAAAACAAGAGGCTCGTGATTCTCTAAAGCTCAAAACAGGAACAGTGATTATCAGGAAGCAGGGTAAAAATGAAATAGAGTATCTAATTCATAGACTTGGCAACAAATGTTTGCAGTATCCAAAAGAATCAAGTTGCTTTCAGGGAAGATTAACAGTAAAGAAGGAACATCGAGTTCATGTTCTCCAAAATATAGTGTGAATCTGAAATTTCTAATTAAAACTCTTACTAGGACATAGCAAAAGTAATTGCTTCGCACATTGTCACGAGCAGTAACAATTGATAAGGAACCTCCATTAGGCATATACTTGAATATGATCCTCTCAATTATCATGAAGAAAATTTTCCCAGTTTAAGAGATCCAATTCAACTACTAGCAGCAACTCCAGGTTCTCTACTGGAACAAGAGGAAGATTAAGATCAATGAGGCTTGGTATTGGTATTTCTGCTGCTTCTTGCTTGATCACCAATGTTCTGTCATCAGCACTTCCAACGAAATGATACCTCTTGTGACCACCTAAAGCTTGACCTGAGCAGAAAACCATAGAGCAGAAGGCATTGTGCTACTGTTTTCGAATTGCTGCTATGAAATTCATCACAAGAGTTGTGCTTGCTTCCCTTGAATCAGATTTAACTGATGTTCTATCTGTTTGATCATGCCTACCTCTAGAAACTTTACCTAATTCAACTTTGACTTGTCTAAACCTACTCAATCCCCTCCGTGATTAAGCATCAAACTCCTTATCAGATCTAGACACAAATTCCACTTTATGTTTATTCTTTGCAACGTTCCCAATAAACCCATCTGAAGAAATGTCCGATTCTACCTCTCTAGGTTCGTTCTTAACGTACTCAGAATCAGCCTTCAGCTCCCTTTGATTTGCTTTCCTTGCATCCAAGATCTCATCTCAATTATAAACACATTTAACACCACTCTTCAGGCTAATTCCGAGTTTGGCATATGAAGATTTGTCCTAAGAAACCAAAGGATTGTTGTCAGAAGAATAGTCAACGGAACTAAACCCCCCTTTGAAACCAGAGTCCCTAGACAACATCATCAAGCACATAGCCACCTCTTCTTGTTCTTGCTCAACGTCAGAAGCAGAATATGAAGAACCATTGGTCAGAGACAATGAAGAGGAGTTGGCACTAACAGTCTTGTACCTCGTTCTCCCGGATCTCCTTCGTTTATTTGGAGCTGATGCTTCAGTATCATCATATTGGCTATCCACAATTAGGTCTTTGAGCTTCTCGCCAGACCCACAATGATCGTAATACTTACTGTTGTTCTTAGAGTGACATGCCATGTGCCCACATAGAGCTTTCAGTGATTGAAAACCTTTGCCACATTCTTTGCACACCTTTTCTGACAACAGCCCGGATTTGCTTGATTCAACCATATACCACTTAGTTTTCTTTGCATTCTCCCTAAGACCATAACCAGATTGAGCAGATTGAGCAGATGAAGCAGCTCTAGACCCAGAATCTCTCTTCCTGTTTCCAGCAAAAGACTTGGTAAGTTTAGCTTCATCTTCTATAACGTTTGAGCTCCCATTTAAATGAATCCTGATATGACCACCCAACGACTTACCACAAGGATACCTCTTGTTGCAAAACTTGCATATAAAATTCTTCCTCTGATTTGCTTCCATCCTTTTGATCTAATTTGCTCAAACAATCTGTTCCAGTAACAGCAAAAGATCGTATCTTTTATATTCTCTCCTCAAATCCTTGTTATACGCTCCATTCTAATACTCAAAACTTGAGAACAGAGAGAGAGAGAAAGAGGGGAAGCTCCAAAATCAGAAAGGAATCGAAGTCTAGACTGGGATAGAGAAGGAACAGATCACGAAGATTAAGACTTTAAAAAGAGTTGAATTGGTCAGGCGAATCAAAAACTATTCAAAAGGGATGTGACAGTTTCTGTGGAAGTACAAGATTAGACTCAGACCCTCCAAAAGACATGCCCTTGAAATCCCATCTTAATACACATATTAGCACTCTCTTGAATCTTCAAAACCGAGAAAGGAAAAATTTTTGAAAACCCAGAAAAGAAAATTAAGGGGAGACATTAAAATGGGAAAGAAAGATCAGAGCTTTTTGAAGGGTATGTATCGCTAATGATGGCAATGGACAGGCCTCTGTAAAAGAACAATCATAACACATATACACGACTCATTCTCTGCTCTAAAGCACATAGACCCAAACTCGCTTTTTCTCTCCTTTGTTTTGTGATCTACTCAGAGGAGAATTCCATGCATGGAACCAGAAACATTAAGAAGAAATATCATACACAGCATGGGTACTGATATGAGAGCCCTTCGGTATCAGATTGAACGGTCAGGATTTGTGGGGTGTTTTGAGGATCCCTAGGATGAAGCACTTGGTAGATACAACATATGGAGTATGCCTGATCTTGTTGTCTCTGGCAGTGGCTGCCCTCCTGATTTCTCATACACATTCATATGAGAGAAAAGGTCAGAATCTCTAAAAGTCAGTAACCAATGAGTATGAACCTTATGCCAAACTTGCATAATATATCTTAAACATAGAAACAAATGCCTTCTAAATTACAAGTTGCTTATATAAGCAATGCAAAGATCAAAATTTTCAATTTCTTTCCTTGAATTTATATGATCTTGTTGGATTCAGTTAGGCTAAATTCAGTCTATAGCCATCCAACTTTATAATGAAGATAATCACATCAAATTCTGTGTAAAAGATGGGAAAAAATGAGATTGAAGAGTCATTCAAGGCTATGACTATAACATATCACAACTTACATAAATTCTAACGTCATGAAAGAGACTATGTAAACATGTCTAAATGAGTAGTATTCAACTAGAAGACGACTTATTACAAATAAGGTTGGCATTTTAGTTCTGGTTCAACCTGCATACCTGTATATTGAAATTTGGTTCTCTTGATAATTACCAAGTTAGTGTGCTTTGATATGGTCAAACCCCATTTTGTACTTATCTGATCTTCATGATTCCAATCTCTGCCCATCATGATGATCTAAGAATCCCTAATATAATTCTGAATCACCAATACATCTTCTTTTATCTAAGAAAAGTTATTTTTTTAATCCTCATATGAGAGTACAGATTTTGAAGCTCTGTCTGCTTTTTGTATGTTTCTTTGCCTTTTGCTAAACTAATGTCAAAATTAATGTTTTAATATTCGGATCAGAAGTTAAACAAAGAGATTTAAGGTTTAAAAGGTTTAACCGGTACCGGTATTAGACAGTTATAAAACTGACTAAAAATTGAATAAAACTAAAAATTTTGAAATATGATTAAAAGATATTGTCTTCATTCTTCCAATAATTCGAAGTTTAATTGAACAAAGAGATTATTACATGAAAATTAACTAATTTATTTTTATTTATGAAAACTTATTAATTAATAAAATTTGACCGATTAATTAATAAATTGATCGATTTTAACAACAAGGGTTATTAAATTTTGAAATATGATTTAAAAGATATTGTCTTCACTCTTCGAATAATTTGAAGTTTAATTGAACACAGAGATTATTACATGAAAATTAACTGATTTATTTTTATTTATGAAAACTTATTAATTAATAAAAATTGACCGTTTAATTAACAAATTGATCGGTTTTAACAACAAGGGTTATTAAATTAAATTGAACCGAAAAGTTGAACAATTCAAAGTTTTTACACTTAAACCCACCAAATCAATTAGAATTTTTTAATTATTGGTCAAAATAAAATTTAAATTGTAATTTATGTAATTAAAGAGTAAATTAAAGAGAGGAATCACGGATCAAAATTGACATTTTTTATTTCTGCCATTATTGTTTTGAATTGAAAAATTTTAGAATTTAATTTAAAATTGCAACAACAGAAAAAAAGACTAACATTTATATGAACAAATTTAAAAAGTTTTAGCATTTGATGAGTCTAGAGTCTAGACTCCAGAGGTATATAACCAAACCTCTTTGTTAATGTCATATCTATTCATAGGTCCTAAGTATTGAAGAGGTTTAGGCAGCTTTCACAGATCATAACTTTAGAGTTCAAAAGGTTTGGTCTAGTCTAAGCCTACAGTGCACTTCATTGAATTCTTGGCAGAGGAAGCTCCAAGCCCAAGGTTGAATGACTATCTGGAAAGTCAGATTCAGAGAACTCTCCATAGCTGCAGATATGATCCTGAGGATCAACTATGGTGAAAGACAAATATAGGATTAAATTTGGAAATGCTGATTAAAATTGGAAGAATTCAAATATCAATTTCTGCCTGTCTTGTGTCCAACTATGAATAATCTTAATTATGCTAATCTGTTTCTTTCCCATATGTTTTTTGGGGGGTTTTAATTTGGACAAGCTTCAGCATAAATGGTAGCTGATTGCAGTTTATAGAATTTTAAGAATAATAATCTTCTTTAGAGTCAGATATCCTCTCAAGCCCCAAAAGAACATGACAATGGAACCGTACAAGTGACAACATGCTAATATTGCTGCATTTCACAATAAATGTACATAAGGAGAACAAAACCAATGACCAAAATTTCATCCCTTTTTTGTTCCAGTCGTCCAACATTTGTTAAGCGTAAAAGCCCCTGTTCTTTATGAAGATGAACACCTGAGATAAACCCCACTTACTAAAAACCCCATAGCAATGAGACATTGGATGCAAGAATGTTAAGTGGGAGACATTAGTTGATGCGTTCGTCATTGTTTTGCTCGTCACCATTTCCTTGTCCAAAAATCTCTTCAATGATGTTACAGGTCGGCAGAAGATCCACACCTTTGATGGGACTTCTGAAACGGGCATCCCAAACTTTAATGTCATATGGATCAAGAAAGTACACCTGACCCATCACATCACTGCAACCATCTAGTTTACCAGGCAAGCATTTCTTATGGTCACTTTCAACGCCACCTGTTTGCAACCCACTTTCAGAGTTGGAATCTACCTTATCAGCCTGGAACTCAAAAGACAAGCACGAATCATCTTGAACAGTGAAGTCGTCGCCAAAATTTGCTTTGCTATTATCCAAATGCTTATAAACATGATCAAATTCAGATGCATCCCTTAACTTTGGAACCGATGCTTCTGAGGCATAATCTATGCCTGAATCTTCTCCTGTAGCATCTCCACTACCATTTTGTATTTCAGGGTTGGCATCGTCATCATCACCGTCGTCGTCGTCGTCGTCATTACCATCATCATCATCATCATCATCATCATCCTCGTCATCATCGCTGTCAGCATTTTCTTCAGCAAGTGTCTCATCTAACTGGTCTGCATGATCATGCTGATCAATTGAATCAATGGCGGAGTCCTCATCATCTTCAGGAACTGGAACTAGATGGGAATAGCTATTCATTTCAGGCAATTCATCGTCATCGCTGTCAATGTCCATCCAATTTGATCTGTTCTGAGCAGCTCGTTTCCGAAGCATATAAACATTGAAATAATAGCTAACGATATCCGTCATGGGTCGAGTAGGAAAAACTTGTGATAAATGTTTCCAAAAGTTCTGGCCCATGGAAGCAGGATAGGAATAAATAACTGAACGGAATATCCGTTCTTCTTCCTCACTCCATTTCCTACTCACGACCTCTCCCATCTCATAAAAACCCAAAATTTCAAAAGCTTCCTGTCCAAGGGATCTTACTAGTTTCTCTCGTGCTTCCATTATGTGCTGATGCACACATCTAATAGAACCATCATCCAAGCAGTCACAATTTTTCCATCCAGATCCGGCATCATCGCTGTGGAGTGAAGAAGACTTTGGGTCTGGCGTTGAAATGATACAAGTACCCATTAGACTCTCGTCATCAATGCCCTCTACTTGGCTGCCCCATAAGGGAATGGTAGCTTGATGATTTGGCCCCAAAGGAACTTGTTTTCTCGGAGACCAATCCAAGTAAGAAGAATTGCTAGTGTCAAAAGGGAGAACTCTTCCCCGTGGAATATCATACTCAAGATGTCCAGAAGGAAGAGAAGAGGATGTTTCCCAGCTAGACCTAACATCTTCATGATCAGAACTGCTAGTGAACAATGAACAAGGAGCATTGGTCTCCAGGTTCCTAGCTGAATTTGACATTCCATTGACACCATATTCAACTTCATGCCATTGAAACACAGCAAAGTTGTCCCCACGGTCATCAACTTTATGGAACAATCCAACCAGAAAAGTAAATACAAATAGGTAAAACAAGTAACAGGTTTAATACGGTATGAAAAAGAAGCAAAGCATTCAGACCCTTATCCTCACCAGAAATATCAGGTTTCTGTGGAACATCTACATACGAAATTTGTTCAGGAGATTTGGTCAACTTATTGCTATAATCTACAGGCCTTGCCTGCTTAAAAGGAAAGTTCTGGAATTCCATTCCATCAAATGTTCGTTTATAACCCATTTCACCTGCAAAACAGCAATATGAAAATTAAAAATCTAAGCTGCAACGAATTAACAAAATTTTGTATGCACCTAACTACTCTTTGAACCCACTAAAAAGTGAAAGACTGCGAACACCATTGCATGAGCAGGTGCATTCATACACACTCATATACCTTCACTATTGTAACTCAGCTTACATATAAAATAACATAATGGAAGTACATGCATTCATGGATTTCTAATACAAGGAAGACTAATGAGCCTGGTAAATACAAACAGACCTGACAGTTGCTTAGTTTAAAAGAGAAAAGTAATAAGAACATAATCCAGACTACATAAAGGAGAAAATTAAAGCTCGAAGCTACTACTGAACAACTGTAGCGTAGGACAGAAATTTTCCGGAAAATAAATAACAATATAATCAAAAATTGAGCAAAATTAGCAATTCTATTGTAACATCAGAAAAATATAATTTAACTGCGTAATTAATATCACAAGAATTTCAGACTAGCAAGCACGTACCTCTGGGATTCGTCGAATTCAAGCTTCTGAATGTTAATACTAGGATATGAAACTTAAATTAGACTCAAGAGACAACAAAATAAATGCTTAGTAAGGATTTATGGTCCAAACAAACAAATCCCCAAGCGAATTCGTCAAAATCAGAAACCCCAAAATTTGGAAGAAAACCCTAACCCTAGATTGCAAATCGACAAACAAGATCACAACTTTAGAAGCTGAAAAACGGATATATTACGAGGAAATAACGCAAGGAAGAAAATCCCCAAGGCAATTTACCGATTCCAGGAAGTTGTGAGCAAATCAAAGCTTCGAAATAGAATCAAAAAACAGGGCCAGAAAAATATCCACAATTGGACCCAAAACTAAGAGGCAAATTTACAGATATGGAAAGAGATTGAAAACCCGTGAAGGATCAAGAGATTAGACGAAGCGATCAGGGGAATCGAAACCCTAACCCTAGAAAAGCGTGTAATAAACGGCTGTGATCGAAATTGGTATTGTGCTGAAGAGGAGAACGCGAATCGAATAAATCGGGAATTAAATCCGACGATTGATGCAAAAAGAAAAGCGAAATCAGAGATCGATTTCTGGTTTGATTACGGAGAGAGCTACGGGAAAGACGACATTGGGTTCGTAGGTTTTTGTAGACGACGAAGCGGTTCGGATAGAGACTAGACTGGTCAATTTGTGTACGGACTGGGCTATTTTTTACAATCTAAACCGGCCCAGCCTCAGTAAATTACGCATTACGATTTTGGTAATATTACTTTTGTAAATAATAATAAAACACCAATAATAACTTAATAAAAGTGTCGGGAAGTACGCAACTTTATTACTAATTGATGGAGAAGTTATTTTCGATAGACCTACATAAATATATATATATAATAATAATAAATTCAGAACAATTAAAAATAGAATAAAAATAAAAATACACAAAAATAATAATACTAATAATAAATACATAAAATAAACAATAATAAAAAAAATCATTAGGCACACTTTGAAGGAGAAGTAGGAGAGTTAAATTTGGAGGATAAATGTATTCTTATTACTCTTCTTATTTTAATATCTTTATTTAATTGAAATCTTCTTATAAGAATCTTTCATTTTTTATTTTTTAAGTTTTGAATTTTTTTGTGTGTTGCCTCTTTGAAAATTTTAAATTATTCATTGTTCTTTTATTTATGTTTTATTTTTAATAATATATATCTATTTTTGAAAATAATTCTAAATAATCATTGTATTAATCATTTATATATATATTAAACATTTGAAATATTTATTATTATTATATTTTTTTTCCATTATATGAGTCATTTAGAAACAACTTCTAACAACTTTTAATAAGACCGGTACTAGACCTCTTCAGATCCCATGTATCAACAATAATGGTTCTTCAAATATTAAAGTCCTCCAAGGAGAAAGATATAAAGTTTTCAATTCAACATATGTAAATACTAATATATTTATTACACTGAACCAATGGAGCATAATGAAACTTATCTGAGGTTGTAATTATTATACTGAACAAATAGAACATTATAATATCCAGAAGTATTGCTAAGAAAGTAGGCTTCAAACACAATTGTGTTCAAAACCCCATACAGAGTAAGTAAATAGTTAAATCCCAAAACTACTGAAACATTATCTGCTAAGGGAAGAATGAAAATTGTAGGATCACTATGCCTCTTTCACACATAAATCTACTACTGCTATGTCTGGGCTCAACCACTTCAAAGAATGCAGTCTGGTGTTTATGCCACAGCAGGCATATCCTTCAGCCATGAGTCCAGTGGCTTGCCAATGGAATAAACAATAAATCCAATCTTCCTCAATTTTTCGACATCCACGACATTTCGCCCATCGAAAACAAATGCAGGTTTCTGCATATTATCGTAGATCTTTTGGTAATCAAGAGTTTTGAATTCGTCCCACTCTGTCAGTATGCAAACTCCATGAGCATCTTTTGTTGCCTCATAAGCATCCCAAACACAGGTTACTTGTTTGATGGATGTTGGACTCATTGGCTGAAGATGAGCAGGATGGTCCCAATCAAACTTACTCATTGACAGATCTCTTTGAATCTGATCTTCTGTAACCTGAGGATCATATATGCTCAGGCGAGCTTTATCCTCCAACAAGCCCTTGCAAACATCAATAGCCGGAGTCTCCCTGGTATCCCCAGTATCTTTCTTGAAAGCAAAACCTAAGACAGTAATCTTTTTATCTGAGACTGTGTTGAACATGGAAGAGACGATCCGGTTCACAAAACGGGTCTTCTGGTAGTCATTCACCTTAATGACCTGCTTCCAGTAATTTGCAACCTCAGGAAGTCCATTACACTCGCAAATATAGATCAAGTTCAAGATATCTTTCTGGAAACAAGACCCCCCGAAACCTACACTAGCATTCAAGAACTTAGGTCCAATCCTCGAGTCCTTACCAACAGCATGAGACACTTGGGTGACATCTGCACCAGTTGCCTCACATAGGGCCGACATGGCATTAACAGAAGATATCCTCTGTGCCAGAAATGCGTTTGCAGCAAGTTTTGAGAGCTCAGCAGACCAGAGATTCGTACATATAATACGGTCCACAGGAACCCAATGGGCATAAACATCTCGCAATGCTTCAATTGCTTTTTGTCCATCCGGTGTCACCCTTCCACCAATAAGCACACGGTCTGGCTTGAAAAGGTCTTCAATTGCAGTTCCCTCAGCAAGGAATTCTGGGTTGGAAAGAATTTGGAAGTTGATGCCTCTGCTATTATGGGTTAAGATCTTTTCAATCGCCTCAGCTGTTTTGACAGGAACTGTTGATTTCTCAACAACAATTTTATCAGATTTTGATACATCAGCAATCATTCGTGCAGCACTCTCCCAATAAGTCAGATCAGCTGCTTTGCCAGCTCCAAGCCCCTGGGTTTTGGTTGGGGTATTCACAGATACAAAGACTATATCAGCCTC
>JAOQMR010000001.1:1857540-1867864 GCA_027563865.1 Erythroxylum pelleterianum
ATATAATGTATATTAATTGTAAGTTAATAATTTTTAATTGAACCATTATAAATCGATTTTGTTTATATTTTCCTATTCTCTTTAATAATGATTATGATTACTTTATGATTATTAGATATGAATTTGTCATAATAATGTATCAATTTAGAATTAGGAACAAAGTAGATTTAAATAACTCACTACCCAAACTTTTTTGTTAAAATTGCTTATATAAAAATTTAAATTTCACATATAGACTAAAGGTGAAGAATAAAAAATTTAACTTTTCTTTCAATTAAAACTTTATACGATTCAATCCAATTTGAGAAATTTGAATACCTATAAAATTATCTTAAATTTAAATTCAATGTGATTGGAGGATTTGGTTTTATCATAAATGCTTTTCTTTGAGAAGGAAATTTTACTTTATTAGTTGTTTTAGTAAAACCTATATATATTTAATACGTGACTCATTAAATATTTATGGTTTTAATAATATTAAATGCTAAATTATGATTAGTCTGTTTGATTACGTAAGATAATATTAACTAAGTAAGATAAGATTTTATTTTAAGCTTACTGGGAACTTTAAAGTTTTTGGAGACCATTTGAAATTATAGTATTAAAAAATTACAAGTATAATAAAACACATTTCATTTTACAAATGTAATAAAATATACTTCTTTACATTTATATCAAAAAAATAATATTAGACCATAAATTGTTTTTTATTTCTTAAATTAATAATGCAATAACTTGAATATTTATATTAATTATACTTACCTAACTATATTAAGGTTACTAATTTCTTCTCAGTACCAATTTATAAAAATAATCATAAAATTAGCCCCATCACCAACACCTTTTCAATTTATAGGTATGATGATGGTTTTAAAAAAATAGAAATATTCTTTACTACAAGAACACATTTGTCTTTAATTTAGAGATTACAAATTAATGTTTAAATAGACTCAAATGGATATTTTAAGTACTTCCAATTTATGGACTTAATTTATAAAATATTATAATAATATATGATAAAAATAAATTTAGTTCTTAATTTAGTATAATACAATTTAATAATCAATTAAAAATATTCATAATTATATCAAATTAGAATCAATTAAATGATTTGATGTTATTGTCAAAAAAATAATAGTTTAATTGTGAATTTTAAAAATATAAAATTTATTTTTTGGACATATTTTAATTAATAATAAATAAGTATAATCTAATTTAATTATCAATTTAAATACTACAAAATATTTAAAATTGTATTATGTCGGAGTCAATAGGATTGAAGCGAATTATAATAAAAAAGTTTAATAATTTTATAAAGAATTCTTTTACTTCATTGTTTTTCTGAATTTCATAATACTTTATTAATCTCTAACAGAGATGAGAGCTGAGGTTAGGTTATGCCTCACCCAGGTTGGTTAAATAATGTGTGGTTGGTAATTAAAGACTAGTTTTTTAGGAATATATTGTTAAATATTAAATATAAATCTACAAGTTCTAGTTTCGTTCAAGGAAAGTTTATGTGGAGAGATCTTCGCGGTATGTCAAGCTGTGGTAAGGTTCTTCGCTTTGCATTTAATTAAATCATATGCTCTACCGCTTGTGTGGGCCCCTGTTAATTTCTTTTCATTCTTGGGAACGTAATCCTTAGGCGGAATACTTAACGCGTTAGCTACAACATTGCACAAGTCGATACGTACAGTGCCCAATATTCACTGTTTACGACTAGAATTACTGGGGTATCTAATCTCATTCGCTCCCCTAGCTTTTGTCTATTAATGTCAGTGTCAACCCAGCAGAAAAAGTTAATGGGCTAAATTTAAATTAATTAGGTCTTAAATTGGGTTTGAGCTTGAGTTATTCAAGTCCGATTTAATCAGATCCGATCTTTATAAATAAAATAATTTTCTTTTGTTAAAAATAACCTCATTTTTATATTTTTAATTTTTTTTGTGAGAAAAAGTGAGCAACGCTCACAAAGTCAGAAACCTACCTAACATAGGAGACCCCTATTAAATCATGATCAAGCCATCTGACAATACTAGGGGGAGCTTGCCCCAAAACATGAAAGCCAGGAGGAAAATCAAAAGCAAGGTGAGAAATTAGTCAGTTGTAAAATTCCCTTCTCTGTAAATGTGAGTGAGTTTCACATTATGGAATCACTTCAGTAAGTCTAAAATTCTGGCAACGAGAGGCAAGCAACCTGAATTTGCTTGAACACCACTGGTCAAAATCTTGACAGCAAGCTCATTATCACATTCAACAAGCACATCAAAATAGGCAAATTTATGAGTGAGTTGAATACCATAATAGATAGCCCACAACTCAGCACGAAGTATTGAACAACGACTCGTCTTGAAAACAAACCCGTGTTCCCAGCGACCATTATGATCCCGAATCAATCCTCCACCTGCAGCAATCCCCGAGGAGGCCGCCAAAGAAGCATCAGTGTTGAGCTTCATAAAAGGGGAATGCAGGCATTTCCAAAAAATTAACTTTGAACCCTAATGACTATTATTCTCTGAGGGCAACGTATCGAAAGTATCCTGAATCAATTTAGCTTCAGAAATAGTATTCTGCAAGGTATTAAAAATGGAAGAAGCACCATAATTAAAAACTCTGTCATTCCTTCGTTTCCAAAGGTTCCAGCAGCCTAAGCCGAAGATAGTAGGCCAATTAAGATGGTCATGAGAGAGATGAGAGCTTTTCATGTTCAATAACAACCAATTTTTCATATTAACATTCCAGAAAGAGCTCAAATTATTAAAATCAGTAAAGAGATTCCATAATTGAACATCAACATGACAATCCCGGAGAATGTGTAGAAGGGTTTCAGGCTCGTCAGTGCAAATATCATAACTTCCAGAATCACTAAAGTGTCGTCATTTTCTTTCATCATTGGTTAATATGCCATTGTTTAGGGCTAGCCAAAAAAATATTCTGATTTTTTGAGGGCCTGACCACTTCCAAATCAGCTTCCAAGGAAAATTGTGAGAAGAAATATATTTTAAGAAAGAAAATCATATGCAGACCTCAAAGTAAAAGCTCCAAAAGAAGACAGACCATAAAAAAGTGAATCCTTACCACAAGCATCGGAGGGTATTAGTTTAGCAGCAATAAAAGAGCAGATTGAAGTAGGGAGCAACTGAGAAAAACACTTCCATCTCCAATCTCCATCAACAGTAACAAAAAAGAGACAAGTTTTATCAATCATATTATCCGGAATAGGTTCACTAGCTACATGCAGCAAAGGTCTGAGACACTCGGAAGCCATCTATGCTTCCAAAATTTGACTGTGTTCCCATCACCTAAGGCCCAGAAGGTGTTAGAAATCACAGCATCCCAATTTGCAGTCACCAAACGCTATAGAAGAGTACAAGAAGCAGGAGCAATAATATTATTTGGGACATCAATGCTAAATTTGTATTTGAAATGATGCACCTTAGTCCATATACTATTAGAATCTATCTAACATATGCCATTTAACTTTTATAGCATAGGCTTTGTTAATTAAGCGGAGATTCGCGAACCCAAACCTCCTCTCCTCTAGGATGTTGCACTTTATCCCAAGCGTTCAACCGCCGGACTCATTGCCTATGCTAATATCTAACCATTAAAGAAAAGCCTCTCATTTTTGGGTAATGGGTTTTACCAGACTTCGGGTTAAGTAGCAACTAAAAAGTGGCGGCAAATCTTTAAAGGAAAAAAAAAAACCATCTTTGTCTTACACACTCTCCACCACACTCCGGCGGTCAGGCCGGAGCTTTAGGGTTTCGAAAGATTGATTCTCGCAGGCGACGATAAATGGAAGAACCAAGTCCATCGGTCTGCAATCTAAGGGTTCTAGACAGTCTTAGCCACGATTCCGTTCTAGCTATCGCCCAAAGCTATAATGCATTCTGCTCCATCGTCGATTCGCTACTTTCTGGGACCGAAGATCATTCTGTAGCAGCAGAGTTCGTGCCTCACGTGCACGTGCTTTGTGAGCACGGCCTTGACTCTTTCGTTTGTGAACGCCTTCTTAAGTCACTAGAGGTACGGAATCAATTGATTTCATTGATTGATAAGCATAGTCAGTTCAAGTAATTGGTTTATTACAATTTGGGTACGTTGGTTTACTATTCTTGTTTAAAGCAGGAAGCTTTTGAAAATAATGGAGCTTTGAGGTTTTGGCGGCATTTTGATGCTTATAGCAATGTAGCAGTTCTTCAGAAGAATGGAACTCACGTATGTCAGTTTTTTTCTTTTCTTTATTTTGGGAAGCTATTGGATTTTCAGGATTGGTGATAGTGTTCAAATGCAGGCTGATGATGAGTTGCAACAAGTTCTGTGTGCGGCTCTTGATGAGATATCATTGGTGAAGAACTATCATGAGCACTGCTTGTCAATGCTAGTTGATGCTTTACATTCGTACAAGGAAGATCTACCTGAGGGACGATATAATTTGGATGCTGAAAGAAAACGTCTTCTGTCCAGATATCAATTGATGGTATCATCAACTCTTATGGCTACTCTTCCTCGACATTTTCCTGGTGGGCATGTTTTCGCTACATTTTTGGATTGAATCTAATTGCAAGAAAATTCTAGTAGTAAGTTTAATTGCTATCCTTGTTTTTGTCCTTTACATTTTAGAAATACTTCACTGGTATTTTAAGGGAAGGCTGGAGGAGCTAAGCACACTTATGGAGGGGGAGCCTAATGTTGAGGATGGTTCTCAAGATAAAGATGACATGGATGTAGATGAAAAGGCTAAATTGGCTTATAAAAACAGTGAGATGCATGACGATGAATCTTATCTCCAGGGTAAACTCACACAGAACAATGAATTGGTAAAGAATATTGGGAAAGTTGTTCGTTCTCTTGGAAGTCTTGGGTTAACATCAATGGCAGAGGATGCCTATGCTTCTGCCATCTTTCTACTTTTGAAGGTGAGCAATTGACTTCACAGATAATATATTCTTAAAGTGAGAGGTGCCTCTGACTTCTAAACAACATGTAACCTTCTGTTGTGAAAATATTTTCCTGTTTGATGCAGGATAAAGTACATGATTTGGCAGGTGATGATTATCGGGCTTCTGTCTTAGGTTCGGTTAAAGGCTGGATACAGGTTGTTTTCATTTTTTCTTTGTCCCTACTTTTTATGGCAATGCATGAATAAGTGTCCTCATGAATGGTTTATTATTATCTTAGTCACGTTGAATGTTTATGATTTTGATGATTTGGATTCCCCTTCTCCCGTTATGCTTTTGATGATTATGAATTCCCCTTCTCCCGTTATTCTAACTGTCTATTACAATTAAAGCTGAAGTGTTTGCTGACTTGTTTATTGCTAATATCGATGAAGGCTAAACATACTTAAAAACAGCGTTTTGAAGGAATAGGATAATGTTTCTACTGATGTATAGTATAGCTATGCAATTTTAACAGTGGCCGTGCTTATTTAGGTAATATCTTTGTTCCACATTGAGGTTTTAATTTTGATGGCTACCTTCAGGGAACATGCTTTTATTGTTTGAATAGATATGTCATGAATTTCAAACTTCATTCTTGTTTCACTTTTTTATTTTATATTCACTGAATTTCTGAATGTTAGGGACGCTGCAAGTTCTAGTAATTTAAGCGTCTTTATCTGGATAAATTTGTACGCCCATGTTATTCCATAAAAGCTTATTATTCCTTTGCATTTGATCAAATTTTTTAGTGCTCTGCAACTTATTAACGAGTTTCTCATGTTATTAATTGATGAATCCTTGGACCCATACCACCAGGCTGTGCCCCTGCAGTTCTTGCATGCACTGCTTGCTTATCTTGGTGACAACACAAGCTATGATTGTCCTTCACCTGGTCTGAAGTCACCTTTGGCATATCATCCTTTGTCACGCTGTGCTGGAACAAATATTTCTTCTGAAGGACTTGTTAGATGGAAGTTGAGGCTAGAGTATTTTGCTTACGAGACACTGCAAGATTTAAGAATAGCCAAATTATTTGAGATTATTGTGGACTATCCTGACAGGTGACCTTTTATCTCATTGATCATAAATTACTGTTGGTGGTGGGCTGGGTTGTTCAATGTTTTAAGTGGTCTTGTTTCATTGTGTTGATATATAGCAAGGAAGAATACTATATATTACCTAGCAACAGGCAAAAATGGTTGCCATTTGTCTCGATTTATAAATCTGAAAGATTAAAATTCACTTTCTTGTTTTGTCTTTCACCAGGCATCTACTGCATGAATATCTTTTTCCTTATAAGCAAAATATGCTGAAATAAAATGGTCCAAACCGGGGTTGACTTTTTATGAAGCAGAAGAATTCAATTGACATCTTGAAGTACTGGGGTTAATATGAGATCCTCCATGAAAGTCTTGATGTTTTCATTATCTTTGCAGCTCTCCTGCAATAGAGGATTTGAAGCAGTGCCTTGAATACACCGGACAACATTCTAAACTGGTTGACTCATTTATTTCCGCATTAAGATACCGTTTACTAACCGCGGGTGCCTCCACAAATGACATATTACACCAGTATGTGTCAACCATCAAAGCACTTCGGACAATTGATCCAGCTGGTGTCTTTCTTGAAGCAGTTGGTGAACCGATAAGAGAGTACTTGAGAGGTAGGAAAGATACAATAAAATGCATTGTAACCATGCTTACAGATGGGACTGGGGGAAATCCTAACGGATCTGGTATTGCTGGGGATAGCCTCCTTGAAGAATTAAATAGGGACGAGGAAGGTCAAGAGAATACTGGTGCAGATGATGATTTTCATACTGATGAAAGACAGGCCTGGATAAATGCTGCACGGTGAGTAGGCTGTAATTTCAAGCTTAAAGAAATGATTCCTGGGCTGAACTAAGCTGATGAATTGTATGTCACCCAACTTCAGCATTTGATAGATTATCCAACCCTGAGCAATCTTTGCTTGATCTTTGCTTTGCAGTTGGGAGCCTGACCCTGTAGAGGCTGATCCATTGAAAGGGAGTAGGAATCAAAGGAAGGTTGACATTCTTGGGATGATTGTTGGTATAATTGGATCAAAGGACCAACTTGTTAATGAATATCGAGTAATGCTAGCTGAAAAGCTTCTCAACAAAACTGATTATGACATTGACTCAGAGATACGAACTTTAGAACTTCTAAAGGCAAGTATCTGTTAGTTGTTTGGGCCTTGGTCTTTTCTTAGGTTGTGTTCTTCACTTTGTGAGGCACCATAACTCCTTGCCAATCACATCTGAATGTTCCACCCTGGCACTTTGAAAATTGATTTCTTGGCTTTTGACATAGATTCATTTTGGGGAGAGCAGTATGCAAAGATGTGAAATTATGCTTAATGATCTGATTGATTCTAAGAGGACAAATCAAAACATCAAAGCCACAATACAGCAATCTCGAACAGGTAATGTAGAATAGCTAATCCTTGATTCAACTCAGATATCCAGAAAAGGGAAAAAGAAAAATAGAGCTCTACTATGTGGAGCTCCTGCTGAGTATTAGATTTTATGTGGATCAATTATTCTTTCATGAATGAATGTGTAGGTCCAGAGCCACAGGACAGTGAGCTGTCATTGGATATGCTCAATGCTACAATCATATCTTCAAACTTTTGGCCCCCAATCCAGGTATGAAAGAATATTTTTGTATGAATGCTGTAAAGTATTATAGCTTTTAGTGTTTGGCTATCCTGAAATGCAAGAACCACTATGCAAGGTGAGTTAAAAGAAGTTTGCAGCATAAACATTATGTTGTGGTACATGTACCCATTACACACTTTCTAACGGGGAGCATGTTTCTCAGTGCGAGTCCACCTTCATGTGATCTGTACTAATATATTATTGTGAAAGTTCACGTTAAAATGCCATGGTTTATTATTTCATTGCCCCCTGCTTGGTTGTTTTCTGAAAAATGCCATCTAGTTAAGTTGTATGAGGTAATGTTTTTGTACAGAACTATTTGAGATCTATGTTGGTTTTTTGGCGGCATTGCAATATTGTAAGACTGCTTGGGAGCACTATCTTCACAAGTTTCTTGAACTACATAGTATGGCAATTTATTCGCACTTTCATTTGTTGAAATGTATCTGGCATGAAAAATTGCTAGCACATATATGGTACTGTGTTGAGTGCAATATTTGCATTATCAGTTTATTTTATTCATCTAACACAAAAATGGAAAGATCTATTTTTTACATATTCCATGCACCACTTACATTTTCTTCTCCAAATGTCCTCAACAAAATTTCATTAGGTAAGAGTGGTGAATTTTGTTGCTCTTAATTTCAGGATGAGACCCTCAATGTACCTGAGCCTATTGACCAATTGCTCAGTGATTATGCTAAAAGGTTTCATGAAATCAAAACCCCTCGGAAGCTACTCTGGAAGAAAAATCTTGGTGCTGTTAAGGTTAGGTGTTTCCGAATCCTTCCTTGTCTGTGCTATTCTCTCTTATTCTTGCATTAGAAAATGTATTGATGCTCTTTTCATGGTTCCTAGTTAGAATTGCAATTTGAAGATAGAGCAATGCAATTAACTGTGACTCCTTTGCATGCTGCAATCATCATGCAATTTCAAGATCAAACAAGGTAATGGTTTTGAATTGGTAAACATAATAGGTTGTGCACATGTTATCTGACAGTATAATATTCCTCCGTTAGTTGGACATCTAAGAAGCTTGCAGCTGCTGTTGGGATACCGCTGGATGTTCTTAATAGGAGGATGAATTTTTGGATCAGCAAGGTATGCTCCAAGACCTTCAGTTTTCTTCTTTAGATGATCCTTGTTTATATCTGAAGGAAGCCCTTAACACATGATTTGACTGCATACAGAGTTTGCTACTATTAATATAAGCAACTGACCTTGTTTGTCTTATTGTGACTGAAATTTACCTGTTGTAGATACACTTACTTCGTCCTTGTGCAATGAAATTGAAAATTCTGTTTTAGTCGATTCTAGCCCCTTAAAAATTTGATCATTTAGTGCCATGTTAGTGCTATTCATGATAAATTTCTCTTGAAGTCCTTTATTTTCAAATTGTAGCCATATGTAGTTCTTGATGTGTTAAGAGAAATCAAGAATTTGAAAATTAAGAGTAACGAGCATTGATTGCTTTCATGCTCAGGGAGTTCTTTCAGAAACACTTGGGACAAATTCCAGTGATCATGTTTTTACTCTGGTAGAAAGTGTGATTGAAGGTAGCAGGAGTGGTGGTAATGGCAGAGGTCGTGAGGATCTTCTCATTGGTGATGAAGAGGGAGAAAACTCTGTAGCCTCCGTTGAGGACCAAATACGCAAGGAAATGACCATCTACGAGGTATGCAATACGATATAAACTTTACATATGATTCTGGACATTCATGTCAGCAAATAATTTAAATTCTGTTGAAACCAGGCTTCTCTATACGGTAGAAGCCATACTATGATGAAGCTTGGCTTTTAACTTGAGCTTGGTTTCAGCAGCTGGGATTAGATTAAGACCATGAAAAAGTTAAAACATCATTATCTCTGGCCACCTAAACGGCATTTGTTTGGTGTAGAAATTTATCATGGGGATGCTCACAAATTTCAGCAGCATGCCATTGGACCGCATTCATAACACCCTTAAGGTAATTGAAGTGTTAAGATTATGATTAACTTCATTTATATGCCTTATTTGTTTTACCAATTTGTTGAATTCTATATATTGGTCCAGATGTTTTGTGTAGCAGATCCTACCTATGATAAGTCACTCCAACAGTTGCAAAGCTTTCTATCGGGTTTAGTTTCTGAAGAGAAACTGGAAATGAGAGACGGAATGTACGCCTTAAAGAAGTAACGACCTGTTTGGTTCAAGGAATGGAATAGACAGGGAATAGAATAGTTATTCCTAGGAATAGAAAAGATAAGGAATAGAACATAATAAGTATTACTTTGTTTGGTTTAGGGAATGAAATAGAAAAAGAATTTCTATTCCAATGTTTGGTTTGAAAATATAAACTTGGAATAAGAAAGGAATAAGTAACAAAAAGACTAAAATGTTCTTATCATTGTATCATTATATTATTATTATTATACAAAATTCTTATTATTATTATTATTCAAAATTATTTTTATTTATAGTATTAATTTTTCTTATTATTATTAATTTTCTTCTTCTTTTTCTTATTAACAGTAATAACAATATTATTATTGTTGTTGTTGTTGTTGTTGTTATTATTATTATTATTATTATTATTATTAACTTTATTATTCTTATTATTATTACTTGTTGATTATTATTATTAATTATTATTATAAATTTTCTACTTATTATTATTCTTTTTATTATTAATTTTATCAATTAATTTTATTCTTA
>JAOQMR010000001.1:1869606-1882831 GCA_027563865.1 Erythroxylum pelleterianum
AAATTGATAGTGCCCATGTCAAATCTCTTGTGTGTAAAGGTAAGATCTTGCTCAGCTTCAACAGATACTCTATGGCTTTGGACTGCTTCAAGGCAGCCCTTTTGGATCCACAAGAGAATGCGAACCTCGAAACTTTAAATGGGTATTTGGATAAGTGCAAGAAACTTGAGTTTCAGTCAAAGACTGGATATTTTGATCTCTCCGATTGGGTGCTAAGTGGGTTTCGCGGCAAACCACCGGAGATGGCTGAGTACATTGGGCCAGTGCAGATTAAAAGATCTGAGCTCAGTGGGAGAGGTCTATTTGCAATAAAGAACATCGATGCGGGGACTGTAATGTTGGTGACTAAAGCAATTGCCACTGAGAGAGGAATAGTATCAGCCGGAGGTTCCAGTGAGAATGCACAAATGGTCATGTGGAAGAACTTCGTTGATAAAGTTGTTGAATCTGCCATAAAGTGTAAAAGAATTCACCAGTTGATTAGTACGTTATCTGCAGGTGAAGATGGGGACAATCTTGAAGTGCCTGAAATTAGTCTCTTTAGACCCGAGGCAGAGTTGGATTGCCAATCAAATGAGAAGCCTGATATGGGCAAGATTTTAAGCATATTGGACGTAAATTCACTAGTTGAGGATTCAGTTTCTGCTAAAGTTTTCGGAAAGAATAGTGATTATTATGGTATTGGTTTATGGGTTCTGGCTTCATTCATTAACCATTCATGTAAACCAAATGCCAGGCGCTTGCACGTAGGTGATCACGTAGTGGTTCATGCTTCAAGAGATATTAAGGCAGGTGAAGAGATCACATTTGCTTATTTTGATGTGTTTTGTCCTTTGGACAAGCGAAAGGAAATGTCACTGACATGGGGATTTCAATGTGCTTGTAAGAGGTGCAAGTTTGAAGAGGAAGTTTGTTCAAAGCAGGATATGAAGGAGATTGAGATGTTGCTTGAAAGGGGGATAGACGCAGGTAGTGTGGTTTTCAGGCTTGAGGAAAGAATGAGAAGATGGACGGTGAGAGGAAAAGAGAGGGGTTACTTGAGAGCATCATTTTGGAATGCATATGGTGAAGCTTATGGCTCAGAGAAGCTGATAAAGAAGTGGCGAGGACGGATTCCAGCTACTGATGTGGTGGTGGATAGTGTTGTAGATGTTAATGGAAGTGATGATAGGTTACTGAGGTTATTGAGGGAGGAGTTAAGCAGAGGTGGTGCCAATATCGTGGACATGGAGAAAGCAATGAAGCTGAGCAGAGGGATTTATGGGAAAGTGGTCAAGAAACAGGCAATGAGATCTCTTCTTGAGCTTGGCAGTCAAGAACAGATGCTATTGAGCTAATAGCAACACCATTTTCACAGCTCCAAGTTTTCACTTTGCAGTCTGTTTTTCATGGACAGAAAGTTCTTGTTGTTCTCTCCCTTCTGAATAAATTTTCACATATACAGTTTTTCACAATTCAGTCTGCTCACCTTTTTATATCGTTGTCCACAAAAAGAAAAACCCAATAACTAGTTTCAATTTACTTAATATGATACAAACTCTAGTAATTAAACTTGTGCAGATGTTGACAAGCCATGAAATTGGGGTTTTCACCTTTTTACATCGTTGTCCACAAAAAGAAAACCCCAATAAGTAGTTTCAGTCTACTTAATATGATACAAACTCTAGTAATTAAACTTGTGCAGATGTTGACAAGCCATGAGATTGTCAAGAAGCAGGCAATAAGGCCTCTGCTTGATTTATGATATTAGCAGTACATTTCCGAGTTCAAAGTTCCAGTCTGTTTCCTGACAGAAACTTGTTTTTCTATCAACTCTCTTGAATAGAAGGTTATGTTCACAATGTAGCTACTTTTCACATGTTTGTCTACAAGAGTTGAAAAGGAAAACACATTAACTTGTTTTAATTTACTAATAATTGTATTAATACTACAGAACCAAAATTAATATTCCAATGAAAATTATGACCGAAGACTCCAAAAGCAACATTTCCAATCTCAAAGAGCAGTCATTCTCACAAGCTTGTTATAAAGAATGTGGTCATCCCGCCCAGTGTTGCTCTCCAACAAAGCACTTTGCACAAGTTCCTGGCAGAGGACATAAAAAACCATTAGGAAGTTGTGCATTATACCAAGATAAACAGTAGACCATCAAAAATAAGGAAAAAGAAAAAGAACTTCTAACCTTCACATCCCTGTGGGAAAGAAATTTCCCCAAGTTATGGATAATCAACCTCAAGTCTTCCACCTGAAATGTAACAAAGAATCAGTTAGCATTGAGTAAGAATTATCAGTTAGAAACCAGGCAGTATAGCAAGGCAGCAGTCACAGCACAAAAGTAAGCTGAATAATAGTATATCTTACCCTAATGTATCCAGTTCTATTGCGATCAAAGAACCTGAAAGCCTGTTCAATAAATGAAAAACGATCAAAACTAAGTTACAGCAATGAAAAGAATGTTTTAAAGAGTTAGTCTGAAGATACCTGCAATAGTTCCTTATCAACTACAGTCTCCTTCATGATGGAAGAAGCTTTCTTGCTTCCATCCACGCTAGCTCCCTGCTCTGTAGAAGTGGCATTAGATGTGGTCTTTGCCTCTGCATCTGTACCGTTACTTTTCTTCTTTTCATCTTCCCCAGCCTTGTCTTTTGCATCGCTTAACACTGGTTCATGCTCTGTAACCACACCGGTTGTCTGTTCCTCTTTGTTTATCTGTTTACAGGGTTACCAGATAAAATTAAAAAAAAAGAAGGAAAAAGCTATTGCAGGCATGTAAAGCAACTTGGTAAATTTGGAAAGATAATCCATCTTAGATTTACAATAGCAGGGTCTATTAACAAATCTCTCAGAAGATCTAACTAATTTCTAAAGAAAATTCTTGCCTCTTTAGAAATATCCTCCCCATGATCCTCCATTTCCTCGTATTCCTCCTCTGGGTCTTCCTCTGGGTCTTCCTCGTCATCAGTCTTGTCTTCCAGCTTTGTTTCATTAACATGAACAGCAGAAGCATCCTCTTTTCTTGCAGTTTCTTGATCCTCTGACTGATTTATGCTTAACATTTCAGAGCCAGCAGAAGTATTTTTCACAGGAAGCTCACTAGTCTTCGGGCGCTTTGCTGGAGATTTCTTATCTTCATCCTTCTCTTTGATTTCCTCCCGCTGCCTCTTACGTTGATTTCTCTTAGTTATGAATTTAATTCGAAGTTTCTGCAAATCATGCCCAAACAAGAAAACATTGTAGAAACGTTTGTCATCACTTAATCCCAATTGACAGTTCAGTTGATTGTATTTGAAAAAAATAGGTCGAAAATAGGCAGCTAACCTGGAGAAATGCCAAAATGCGAGAACCCATTTGATATTGAAGCATTTCATAAAATGATTCAGCAAATAAAGAAACCTGTAAAGATAAAGGTTTCCATAAGTGCCAAAAAGAGGGCACCAAAGAAGGTAAGAGCAAAAATTTCAAACCTCAAACGTTGTTTCTTCAACATCTTTATCTGAGTAGTCCAAGAGCGAGTCCAGTGAAAGTGATGTTGAGCGCAACTGTTGTGATTAAATAAAATAAATTATTAACTTAATAAATTGCTTGTGCAGAGAATTTTTACTGGGGAAACAACATAATGCTTGACAAGATAAACATACTTTATTTTCCTTGTTGCCTTTCGTTTGCAAAATAAGTCCAGGGTGTCTTGGAGCTTCATCAAGCCTTTTGTTTTCCTTTACTTCTTGGTTAGATTTGCTCTTGGACTCATCCTTTCCATTTTTCTCCTTTTTCTCATCCTTCAGCTTTCCATCATCCTTTGGTTTTTCTCTCTTGTCATTATGGTTATGCTTCCCAGAAGCCTTTTTGTCATCAGCCTTAGTCTCAATTTCAAGCCCCGAGCCACTGTCCCTACCAATATCCTTAGCAGCACTCTGATCTTCTTTAACATCACTGACTTCTATTTTATTTGAATTCGACACACCACCCTTGTCCATAGTCAGAGAGGTTGACTCATTGTTATTCATCTCAGTCTCAGCAGTTTTAACACTGCCTGCAGTAGCGAGCTTTCTTTTGAGAACTCTCTTGACAATTTTCTTCTTTATGGTTGTTTTGGCACTAGAACCTTGACCAAATGCAGCACTACTGGAATTTGAATTCTCATTTCCCTTATTTGCAGTAGCATCCACTTCTTTCTCAGGTTCCACCTGACTTTCTTCATTTTGAGTGGCTTTTTTCACTGGAACCTTTTTTACAATTTTTTTCCTCACAAACGTTTTAACCCCTGAAGGATCAGATAGCAATTTACTTTGCTCACCTGGAATATCAGAAGGCCCACTTGTTTCTCCAACATGTTTATTATCTAAAGAGTCATTCTGTTTGCTGCCAGCACTTTCAGCATCGGCTATCTTATTGGCAACCTTCTGCTTCACAATCCTTCTTACAATCTTCTTCTTTCCAGACTTCAAATTTCCAGCTGTCTGGGCACCGCAAGTTTCTCCTTGTTCCTTTGTTGCCTTCTTGGCTTCCTCATTTGTATCAATATCATCTTTAACCCCAAGTTTCTTTTCCTTCTTATCACCATTTTCTGAATTCACATTGCCCTTTATGGCATCTCCATCGTTCTCCTTTTTGTCAACACCAGAGGATTCTGAATCTTTGATTTTTTTTGACCTGTCTTCCCTCTTTGTTTCCTTAAAAGAGTCAGTTCCCCTATCTGATTAAAAAAAACCCAATATCAATTCTATAGCTAAATATAAGAAAAAACTGTAATATCATGCATGAAAACTGACTGATTTACCTTTCTGATCTTCCTTCTTTTCTTTTAACTTCTGAAACAACATGCAAAATAGATTAGCAAGTTACTAAATTTAGGAAAGGGCATTACCTGCGGCCCAAGTCATCAAGAGATCTACCAGAAACTAAATGTAAGCGGGGCAAAAAAGAAAATTATATGCATGAAGTCGTGTGCATGACACACCTCTTTGAAGGCTAGTTGGGGCTCTCTCTCCATAACAGCCTTCTTGTAAGCAAGCCACTGTGCTCTCCAAGCGTCCAACGAAGGAAGACATTCAGATAAATCCGGAACAAATAGAACTGTAACTTCCTTATGGCTAAAGAAACCATCCTTGTCAAATCTATCATAATGTATCTGCACATACCAATAGCAGTCTACACATATTAGCTATCTTAGTACAGGTCGACTAAACTTATTCATTCATTCAACAAATAAACATGAACAACACAAAATATGCATAGGATACATAAAGAAAAAAAAAAAGAAGAATGGATCAATTATTTAGTAAAATCTTTGTATGGTTTGGACTCCTATCCAGCATCCTCTGACTTGTAAGCTAATGGATTGGAAATGATACAATTCAAAAACCAACAGAAAAAGAAAAGAACAGAAGAGTTTGTTCCAAAATGGAAATCATTTTCTGTAGGTGTTTAAAGTTTCAATAAGTAATGCAATTTGTACCAACAGATCTTACTGTCCCAAAAATTAACGTGGCATCAAGTTACAAAAGCAGCACTTATGAAAAATATTTAGTGAGACATTCCCATAAAAGTATTTTACAATTTGTTTTCTGAAGGAACAAAAGAAAAGGAAATGTTCAGTGTTTTAGTTTTACCACATATATTAGGTGGTGCAAGTTTTGGTTTCCGTAGCATTTACTATGTTCACAATGACTAAAACAACTAAAACCTCAGTTGCTTGCTGGGAGATAAAGATGGCGCAAAAATGTTATACAATCACAATATTCTATTCTTGATCTGCAATCAGCCGGCACTAGTCACCAAAACCAAAACAAATGGATTTGGTGTCCATCACATAAACATTAATATACCATCTGCAAACTAACTGCACATCCAGCTAAGAGATTCTAGTCATTTCAAAGACAATAAACAAGCCTACCTCAAGAAAGCGATTCCAGGTACGGCAGTTTTGCAAATCAAGCTGAGTGACATCCTTGGCATATCTACATGCACATATTAGTTTAATTCACTAGAGAAGACATAAATAAGCAGTATGCTGACTTAAAGAACGATAGAAAATACACACCTAACGGCTGTTTGAATTAAAGCAGAATCATCACTGGAGGGGTTACCACCATCAGCAACATCCCATGGACCACCAATAGCCATTAAACGGTGATCTCTTTTTAGAAGAGCAAACCTTAGAACATTACAGATATGGGGTATGCGATCATCTGAACTTTTGTCAGATAACAGCTCTTCCAGAACATTTTTTCTAAGCCCACTCATTAAAATTATCTGAAACCAAGAGACAAAAAATATTACACATTCACCAGGAAACAACATTAACCGCATGGCCACAATGTGAAGCATGCTGCAACAAAAGAAAGACAATAAGAAAAGAGTGGGCAACCACAGCACATAGGAGTTGCGATCTTTTACTTTTACAACTGATAAGTTGTCTGACGACTCATTGCCACTCCAAATGTTAGAAAAAAAAATACGATATATTATTTTGGATTTGGTTTATAAATACATGTCCTATTCAGTTGTACATTCATGCAACCCTAGCTTCAGAAAATGATCCATCCAATCAATACCTTTTTAAGCAACTTTAGTTTCCACTTGGACATTCCAAATCACTATCTTTTACTCATGGGTAACGAAAGGATGAGAGTATAATAAGGGCTAATTGGTGCGTTAACTATAAAAAGACAGAACACCTAGGTTTTTCGCCTTAGTGGTGATGAAATAATATCAATCCACAAGATTCAAATCTTGCTGAGTGCAAAGGGACAAGACTTGGCCCCAAATGGATTCTTCTTAAGAAATAGGAACACAAGGATGTGTTCAATTGTCAAGGAAGTCAATTTAAAAGCTTCAGCAATAAGCTGTAAACTGTGACAGAAACTAAACATGATGCATAGAAATGATTCATAGCTTAAACATCAGTTGACTTAAACTCTACATAGCTAAATATTAGAACCTAGAAGATGAACTCAAACTCCAAGCAGATATAAAGAAAATGAAGAAAACAACAATCACCCACTTTTGCATTCCAAATTGTCCTTCCATGATCTGATTCTCCAAGTTGTGTGTTCAAGAGTGTATTGGATGGTTCTTTCAGCTCTGCGATACTCTCACTCTCCAAAAAGTCATGCTCAAAGCTGTTCATTTCCACAATTATTGCCAAATTATCGAAGAAACTGGTCAGACATATGCATACAAAATTGAAAAAAAACTCAATAACTGATAATTAACAGTTTACAAATATTGCAGCTACATGCCTGCAGGTTCATCAGCAAGCATTTAATGTCTATATCGACAATGAAACAACTCATTGAAAAGAGTGAAAAATTAATAAAAACTCCTAAAGATGCAATTAATACAAGGAAAAGCAAATACCTAACCGGTGTATTGACCGAAAGATTAAGGTTCCCCTTTGGCCAGTTCACAACAACCTGAGAGAGAAAGTTCATCATTGATAGAGAAATGATCAAGGCATGATTCCCTCAAAAAGGAAAAGAAAAGAAAGGAAAAGCTAATCATAAACCTTGCAAAATTCTGGAGATATAAAGAGTCTGGGGTATCGCTTGTCTATTGACAAATAGTCTCGCTCTGTATCTACCAATCTGGATGTGTAGACCTACATTCAGAAAGTATTGAGTACCCAAATATAAATCAACCAACAACTTGGTACTGTAACTGGATGTAGAGATGTAGAGCAGAGAAAGAATAGAAACAAAAGTTATAATTCCTTTTATCTTTCTTGCAAGGATTATTTCTGATTTTGAAAAGCAGCAACAGCCACAGTAGACAACCACCTATCATCAACCCTAGAACATCTTATACTGTGAAATTCCATATCCAGTTCTGTTCGATCCAATCCGGAAAGTCTCAAGAGATAAGCATCATGGTCTCTGAATGATGCAAGCACATATCCCATTGAAACACACAGAGGTAGAAGAATTAACATGATGAAAGACCTTATACAAATGGGAATAGTCAAGCAAACTAACAGGTAGATAATGACAACTTAATGGAAAGAAGAATCAGATTGATTTCCCACCGAAACTAGGAGTCAAGAGAGCAAAGGAAAACTTTGGAAACAAGGTGAACACAGCTATCGGAAGATCAGGGAAAGATGCAACGCAAGGGAGATCGGTGGAATGGTCAGTTGAATTTAAGAGACTGAAGCTATTTAAAAAGCATAATGCAAAGGGAAAAAGTTCGCACAGAAACAGGGACAGAAAGATTCAAAGTGCAGAAACTAGGGCACCTTGAATTCTGAAACTGAACAAGAAAAAAGAACAGAATTTCGAGAGTTAAACATCATGGAATGACAAAGCTCTTGCACTGTTCTGCATTACCTTGCATACATATTCTCTCCTTTTTTCTTTAACAGGTGAATGACGCCTTCAGCATAACAGAACATCAAGTTAGTTGAGAGGCTACAAGAGATACATGAAGCTATATTTTTTATTTTAGCAGGATGCAAAATGAAACATCAAGATCCACCTATGTAAAGCTTCATGCATTGGAGAGTCTCGACGTGATAATTTCACATCCTTGATCAAAGACGAACCACGACGATCCCTTGAGTGTCTTAATGGAGTTCGTTCCCGCTTGCTTTCAATTTCACGTTTCCGTTCTCGTTCCCTCTCCTCTCGTCGCTCCAAGAGGCGCTCCCTTCCACGTTTTCTTTCCCTGTCCCTTTCTCTTTCTCGTTCTCGTTCTCGTTCCCTTTCTCGATCTCGATCTCGATCTCGTTCTCGTTCACGTTCTCGTTCACGATCTCTCTCCCTCTCTCTATCCTTCTCCCTTTCACGTAGAATCTCTCTACGTCGTTCCTCCTCCCTTAGCTCGAACTCCCGAAGATAACCAGCTCTTTCATCCCTACGCTCATCAATTCTTAAATGACTACTACGGTAGTCTAACTCAAGAGATGTTCCATGAAGCCCTTTTCCTGAGCCATAATCCCGACCAGGAGGCAAGCTAACTCCATAACCAGGATTTGATTTACTTTGAGAGTACAACAGATCATCCAAATTTCTCTGCGGACCTGCTCCTAATATAGATGGAGGATGTTGCCCACCATATGAAGAAGCACTAAGCATCGATGAACCGCGTATATCAGCATCAATTCTTCCTCCATAAGACATAGTATCCTGGGTGGGATGACGATTAGCAGCAGTTCTTGCTGCCAGATAATCAATTTGTCTGCCAGAAACACATGCTACTTAGTGCAACAAAAAATATATACCAACTAGCTCAGTTGTGCACAGACTGTCACCATTGTTGACAGGGCGAATTTTGGTACAGAGAGGTCAATATCATCCTCTTCTTCAGTCAAAAGAATATATCTGTGACTAACAATCCTATATGCGAAATGCATAAGGTCCATTCAAACACATCAATCATATAGAAAATATTTGAACATTAAATTACCTGGTGCCTCCATCGAGAGAACCAGACTGAATTGACTGAGATTTCAAGAGCTGTTCTTGTCGTAGCAATGATGTCTGATCAATACGCTCATACCTCTCAGCCTGTTAAGTACAGGAGATAAAACAACATTCAACATTATTATCCTAAAAGTAATAATTGTGTTAGAACACACTTTGTAATACAAATAAGTGCAAAATATTAAAACATAAAAGAAATTTCAACGAGGCCAAGAAATATAACCTGATGTTGGCGACCAAAACCAACAGAATCTGCATATCGTGCAGCTGGCTCACTTTGAATGTCTCGTCCCATATAAGAACTCGGTCTATCAACAAATTGTCGTCTTTCGATAGCTGGGTATTCAGTAATCTTCTCCACATATAATGGATCACTTTTGTGACTATATCCATGACTTGATGCTGTAACATAGTCACTAGATGTAAATTTAGGAGAATCAGTTACAGCTGAGGAGTATCCACCACGTCCTTCTAAAGTCAGCGATGCACTCCCTTTACCACTTATTGTCGTAACCTAAAGAATAAGATGTACATTGAAGCTTAGGAAGATTCCCAAAAGGTTAGTGAAAATTCATTAGAGTATTAGAATTCCAAGCAAGAAGAGTGCCATTGTTTGAATGGCATCACAAAAAGGTTGGAAGTTGAAAGCTTACATATAAATTTCCACATATAAGATTCCAAAGGGAAAAAAAATTGCCATGCATGCATCTTTACGGTTATTGTATCAACTATCAAGCTGAACACCATGTGGGTTTTTCATAAGCATCTTATGTTATGAAGCAAGCAATTTTCAATAAAATTGCAGAGATATAGTAGAAAGTCTAACAAAAGAATAAGCAGAAGCTACGACATGAAAGAAAAATCATCAAAAGGAATTTTTTAAACATTAGTATAAAAATCCCTGGCATTAGCATAAACATAAATCCATAAATCCCATTCAACCAACCTGTTGACCACCACTCATAGCAGCTGATCCATAGACAGATCCGTACTGGCCCCCATAATGTGCTGCTGAGCTATGGACTCTATATCCACCAACATCACCTTCCTGAGAACCACCCAAAATTGACGCATGCCTAGAACTCATGGAGTGTTGAGCACCACCATCCGTACCCCCAACAGAACTCCCAGAATAAGCAGCTCCAAGCTACAGTGGCAAATAAGATGTTCTCAGCCATAAACTCAAAGAAAATGATATGTTTTTGCCAAACGCCATGTCCTAATGCAATTGAAAGCACCAAACCACAGTTCAAATATACACCAAAGAGTGTTTGATTAAGAAAAAAGAAATTATTCCCGCCAACAACAGTCATAAGAAAATCCATCGCACATCCAACGCCCACGTATATATAACAAAACCAGTCACTCACAAATTACGGCATAAGGGAAGAACGTTCACAAGATTATTCAGACCAAAGCAACACATAAATAAATTATGAGCCTATCTGAACAGCCAATTTACAAATAGGTTAAATTATTCAAACCCATAGATGTAATGCATAAAAATTGGCCAAAAAACGAGGAAAGCTGCAATCTTTTATCTCAACAACAGAAAGAACTTACATTTTGACCATACCCAGATTGCGCACCATACGTTTGCTGTCCATATGCATTACTCCCTCTAGAGGAATACATGCCTAACAACCTGCAATTACAACCATACACAATTCAACCATATCAGCTAAACCCAACACGAAACTGGAATCCACAAACACAAAGTGAGGAACTTCACAACTGAATTTACGTTTAAATTAGAAAAAAGGAAATTAAGCGACACAGCTCAAACTCTGGAATTGGCGTCTCTTTAAAACCCTAAAAGAAATAAGGACTAACCTCAAATGGACAGCTTTATGTATGAAACAAACAAGAGTGGCCCCCCGGTTCGCGCGATTTGGAACTGAACCGGTTTGGGCCACCTTGGGTCAAGCGAGTAAACTTCAGGCCCACTTGGTTTTGGGTTTGGTCCTATAACAATCTGGGCCCTTAATTACTTTATATTAGCATTAACAAAGTTAATTATAAATTGCTTGTTTCTGTTTCTGTTTTTATTTTTTATTTTTTAACTTAGTAAAAATATATTTATTTATTTTAATTTTTATTGTTTAATTTTTATTTTAGGTTATAGTTTTTTTCAGTTTTTAAAATATATGAAAATCACAAAAGTAGTTTTTTTCTACTTCTAATTTTTCATAATTTGATTTACTATTAATTAGATATATATTAATTATTAATAAGAATTATGGATAATTTAATTTAATATTATATATTTAATTATTAATAAAAAACTATGAATAAATTTTAAAAAAATTTTGATTTAATAATTAAAGTATGTTTAAAATAAATATTACTTTAAAATAAAATTTAAATTTTAAAATATTTATTGATAATTTATTAATAAATATTATAGAAGATAATAAAATAAAAATAAATTTAATTGATAAATATTATATAAGAGAATGAAATAAATTTCATTAATTAAAAATAATTTATTTAAAAAAAATTTAATATATAATTTATTTTTTTATTTAAAAGAAAAAATGATCAAAAACTAAAATAATACTTAGCGCACTTTTTGTAAAAATAGAATATTCTTTATGGCATAAGGTTACATTAACTCTAATATAAAATAAGTGTATTTTTTAATTTGTAATTAGATAGTATGGATCATTTATTATTTTTAAGAGACAGATTGAATTAATATATTACCAACATTTGATCAGTTCACATGTGACGTTCATATCAAATGCATGTTTTCGTTATTTTTTAACAAAAATCTAAAATAAGGAGGTTTTTTTCTTAAAAAAAGAATTATTTTTATATAATTTTAAAGACTAATAATTTTATAGAACATCATGTTTGTTAGAATTTACAATGAACCTCGGGCCCACTAACTTTCTTTCTCATATGGGCCCGAGGCCTATTGTAAATTCTAACATAGTGTTAGAACAAGTTGCTCTTATGTTAGTCATTAACACCTGGAAATGATAGGTTATATCACATGTTATGCTTTAAATTAACCTTACATGTGAGGGGGTGTGTTGAAATATAAAGTGGGAGTTTGTCCTACATTGAAGAAAGAGAAGAAAGAATACTAACATATAAGCCTAATGAATCACTCCACCTATCACCAATTGATTTTAGGATGGAACCTATGTGGTCTAACTTTTCTTCTCGTGTGGGCCCGTAGGTCCATTATAAATTCTAACAATGTCATATACCTTATATTTTATTATGTTTACCCAACCAAAATTACATTAATTACTATCCTTCATCACTATTTTATATCATTCTAACTAAAAAACCAATGCAATTCCGAAGCGGTCTACTTTTGTTTTCAAAAGTTATTAAAAAGCGATTTGGAATAACTTCAGCTCGAGGCAACTTTTCTATACATGATCAGAATCCAAGAAAAGCCTCCCTTCCCTTCTTTATCTACAGTAATTCTATGCCTTCCTCAACTTGAATTAAACTCAACTCTATTTTCTTCTCGGAGTAGCGACTGTTAATGGTAGCATTGATTGCCAACTCTGCTATTACATTCAACCACTTTGTCTATAAGGAACCACATCTAACCATTAAAACTAGCATTCATGAGCTAGGATCCTCATTCTAATATTAACCTGTCTTATTCTGTCTATTGAATCTCAACCATTTATTTATGTAGACCCCGTGCTTATTTATGTGGGTTCCGTATAAATGAATGATTAAGATTTAAATTCACATAATAGGATAGGGTAATACTGGATAGAGGATTTAGACTCTTGTTACAATACATATTCTTTGCTTTGATTTTAAAGAAGACAATG
>JAOQMR010000001.1:1939828-1952254 GCA_027563865.1 Erythroxylum pelleterianum
AATATTCAAATAAAATTTGATTTAATAATTAAAATATATTTCAAATAAATATTAATTTATAAATAAAATTTTAAATTTTAAATTATTTATTTTATTAAAATAACATAATTTTATTAATAATTTGCTAATGAATATTATATAAGAGATTAACTAAATTTATTTAATTAAAACTAATTTATATTTAAGTTTTATATAATATGTAATTATTATTAGTGATAAAAAATATAACTACATTGACATTAACAACTAAACAGATTTTTGTTTTCATTTGAAAGAAAAGCAAAAATAAAAACTTAAAACTACAACAGAAGAACAGAAGTAAAACCAACCACCCCTTATTCTTTTATTAAAAAATATCGGTGAAACACAAACAATATAAAAATTTCACGTAAATTAATCAAATGTTTCTAACACGATAACTTAACTTTTAAACCCAAACTGAACAAATTAAACATGATATAAATCAATAATTTGTTATAGTTACTTTAATTTATTAGTTTAGTTTATTTAATTGATTTTGATTGATTTTAAGATGTGAATTGATCATCATGTCAACAATATTTGATAAGTTCACGTGTGATGTTCATGTCAAGTGTGTTTTGTCATTATTTTTTAATGAAAGTTTAAGAAAAAGAATTTTAAATTTTTTTGAAAATTACAAGTAAAATTTTCAAAAATTTTAGAAATTAAATATTTTCTTAAAATTACTTAAACTATAGAAAAATTAGGGTGTTTTTATCTCTAAAAAGTTTCACCTTTGGCTCGGGTGAAGAATGTCTTTAACAAGTTTTAGTACTTAGGAACATGTTTCCTTCTTTCGTTAAGAGTGTTACGTTTTTACGATGTCTTTTCTCATTACTTCCTTTTTACAGAAATTAAGACCTCGAACTCCATTGCATTTGGAATTATTTTAAGCAGTATTCTTTGTGCAAGCCACAAATTCATCTAATCTTAAAAGAAATTGAAGTTTAGGTTGTTTCACATCATTTTATAAACAACTCAGTCTTCTATAAAAAGAAAATAAGTCTGAAAGAACAAAGTAATATGAAGAAACGATAGTGTATGTTATATATTATTAATTGAGGAATGTCCCTTAATATACAACCTAATGATAACTAGATAAGGATAAATAAAATAAATGACAATAATGTATAAAGCTATAACAAACTTGATACAGATATGTGAGAAATAAGGAAAAATTATACAAGATATTGTGGTTAAGATTATGAGATGTTATCATCACCCCGTCAAGCTCACAAAAGGAGGAGATGGTGAGCTTGTCTCAAAGTCATTGAAATGTTGAAGAGGGAAGAGTTTATTCATAATATCATAGATCTGAGCAGAGGACGAAATATGTCGAACAAGTATAGCTTTGTTGGCAGCTAGATCTCAAACAAAATAAATGTCAATTTCAATATACTTGGTACAAACCTAAGAAACTAGATCTAAGGCTAAAAATGTAGCACCGAAATTATCAAACCAAAAGATAGGTGAAAGATTAACAAAACTCAATTCACCAAGAAAAGCAGTAATCCAACATAATTCTGTAGAAGCAAAAGCAATGCTTTCGTACTCAGCTTTAGTGCTAAATCGAGCAATAGTGGGTTGCTTTTTAGCACTTCATGAGATAAGATTAGGCCTTAGAAATTTACAGTAACCAGATGTAAATTATTTATTATCAGGACAACTAGCCCAATCAACATCACAATAGGCTTATAAAGAAAGGTCAGGAGATTTGGTGAAGTGAAGGCCATGAAAGGGTGTGGAGTGGAAATATCATAGAATCTGTTTCACTGCAGAATATTGAACGTTAGTAGGACACTGTAAAACTTAGGATAACTTATTGACAACAAATTGAATGTTAGGACAGGTGAGACAAAGATATTGAAGAGTACCATCAATGCTACGATATTCAATAGGATCAGACAATGAAACACCATGATTTTTAGACAAGGGGAGAGATAGAGTGACTGGTGTATGAATTGATTTAGATTTATTAAAGTCAGTTGGAAGAAGAAGATCCTAGTATCTAGTGTTTAGATGAGAAGAAGATCAAGAGAAGTAGTGTGAGTTTCCATATAAAAAAAGTGACAAGGTGGGCCTAAGTTTTTTATAGAAAAGGCAGAGTTGAGATTATGGATAATTGTTGTGATGAAGGATGGTGAAGAGTCGGTTACTAAGATATCATCTACCTAAACCAAGAGAAAGGTTGTGTAAAAGCTAGTTTTATGAATGAAGGGAGAGGTATTAGACTTTGAGGGTTTAAAATTGAGATCAAGGAATTTTTTACTTAGTCAATGAAACCAAACTCGAGGGGCTTGTTTGAGACTATATAATGCTTTATGGAGTCTACAAACATAGAGAGAATAGTGTAGATTTGTGAAGCTAGGAGGTTGAGACATGTAAACAGGTTCCTGTAAGTAACTATGAAAAAAGTCATTATTAACATCAAGTTGGCGAATAGGCCAATTATATGACATGGCCAAGGAAATAATGATGTGAATAGTTATGGGTTTGATAACAGGACAGAAGGTAGCAATGTAATCAACTCCTAGGTTTTGATGATAGCCTTTTGGTACAAGATGAGCTTTGTAATGCTCGAGAGAACCATAGAGATTCTTTTTAATGTGAAAAACTCATTTACAGCCAACAATATTTGCGTTTGGTAAGGGAAGAACAAGTGTCTATATGCATTGCGATGGAGAGCATTGAAATCTTCAAGCATACCTTGGCGTTAGTGAGAAGATTTGTAGCCGAACAAAGGATGTAGGATTGGAAAGAGTATTTTGGGTGGTGAGAGTGTAAATGATGTCATCAGAAAAGTGACAAGGGGTATGTGTGTGATCTCTGGTATGTGTTATCATAGTATGAGGAGGATGACATGATGTGGTTGTGGTAGGGGGAAGAAGTGGAGGGTAAGGGGGAAGAGGTAAAGGTAAAGACATAGGAGAGGAGGAAGGTGAGGTGAAGGATGAAATAGGTAAATTTTTATAAAGAAATAGATGTTCAAGGCAGCGTATATGATGGGAAATATAAAAGCTTAGAGGTGATGATATCAAAGCACGAATAACCATTATATTGGGTGGCATAACCAAGAAAAAAACATTGTACAAAATTTGTTGTAAGTTTGTCAATACGGGTGGAGCCCAAATAAGGAAAACAGACATAACCAAAGGCTTGAAGATGAGTGATGTCAAGTTTAGTGCAATATAGGACTTTATGAAGAGATTTGTGACGAAGAATAGGAGTGGGTAAGAGATTGATAAGATAATCAACAATGGTGAATGCTTCATACCAGAGAAACTTAGGGAGAGATGCATGACGAAGAAGGGTGAGACCAGTTTTAGTTATCTGACAAATTTTTTGTTCAACAAAACCATTTTGTTGGAGTTTATAGGGATAAGAGATTCGAAGAATGATACCATTGGAAAGAAGATAGTGAGCAAAGGCACTTTTGGTAAGTTCAGGAGCTTCATCACTCAAAGGTTTGTATGGTAGTGGAGAATAGATTTTGAGCGATGGTTTTAAATGATTGAAAATCAAGCAATGCATGATGTTTATGGGTTTGAGGAAAAATCCAAATAAAATGACTAAAATCATCCACAAAAATAATGAAATATCGATAACCAGTGTGAGAAAGAGATAGGAAGAGACCCCAAATATCACAATGAATTAGTTGTAAAGGTTTAATAGAAAGGAGAGAAGATATAGGAAATGAAAAACGAACACTTTTACCTTGAATACAAGAAGTACATGGGTTGAGAACATTTTTAAATTGCAAAACATGACATAATTTAGACAATGTAAATTGACATGGATGACTAAAACGTTGATGCCATAAATTTATTAAAATGGAGACAGCTGTGAGAGCAACTGGATTTGTGAAATGCAATAAAATTTTCATTGGGTAAAGGTTGTTATGAATTGGGCCCTCAAGAAGCAATATGTTAAATTTAAGATCTTTACAGTGCAACCAAATGGATTAGATTTAATGATACTATAATTATAGGTGACAAATTTTGCAACAGATAAAAGGTTAGTAGTAATGTGAGAAACAATCAATACATCACGAAGATGAAGATTGTGAAACACGTGGGAAAGATTAAGGCACCAGTGGATGAAATAGGAAGAGTGTGTCCATTATCGACAATGACTTGATTGTATCCTTCATATGGTGCGATGGATTTTATGATATGAGAATGTGGAGTTATATGAGGAGTGGCGTCGGTAGCTAGTAACTAATCCGTAACATTATTGGTAGAGAAGACTGTGGTAATATTATTTGTAGTGTGGTAGATTCTAATGGAGCGGTTATGAGATTCGGAGTACCAAAACTGACAGTGAGCAGCAAGTCTTGCAGTTGAGTTGGAGAATGATCCGGTAAGGAATCAGTAAAACCGGTTGATCAATCTTCTTTCATTTGATGTAATTAGTAGAATGAGGGTTCGCGTGTTCTCCTGGAGGTAAAATGGTTCCATCAACATATCTAATAAGATTTGAGGTAATGAGAATAGCTCGTATTTGGTTTCTCCATACCAAGTAGTTCTTAGAATTTAGCGATATGGTAAAAAAATTTGTGATTTTGTTGAATGGCAATGTAGGTAGACTATTTTCTAGCATGTTTTTGGTTGTAAAATTCTTCTCGTGTTGTGATGATTTTGTTGGTGTTTGGTTGTAGGAAAATTGTTGGTGTTTGTTGTGTTTTGGGATTGACAAATTCTACTAAATGGAGGTTTTAGTGCGTTTTTGAATAGTAATGTGTTTTTGGATATGTATTGATGAGTTGATTTCTATGGTTGTATTGGGTAGATTTGAATTGATGAATGTGTTGAGCGTTCTAAATTGAGATATTTTAATTTGACTAAAAAAAGATGTTAAGGAAAATGTACAGTAGACTCTGATACTATAAAAGAACGAAGTAATAAGAAAAAATGTTACATATTATTAATTGAGAAATAACCCTTATTATACAACATGATGATAATTAGATGTGTGTGTGTGTGTAAATAATGACAAATTGTATAAGCAATATCAAAGTAATAAACCAAACGGTACTTGAAATCACCCACCAAAAGGTACTTGAAATCACCCAAGTAATTCCAAACCCAGCTTGAGTTCCTGAGGATGGATTTAAGGTTCGACCAAACGTTCATGGCCACAAAAAGAACGAAGTGGAAATTTCAGAATAATTTTAAAGGTACAAGCACTGTTTCCTTTAGGTTGTACCAGGGGACCATCCTGCCATTACCAAGGGCATGTGCTATGTTTCCACTACACAGGACATTGGCACATTTCAGGCACAACAATACACACAAGTCGGGTCCTTTCGAGTGTTTGGTCTTGCCCTCTTGCTTAGAAACCACACGCCAGTTGGATCATAACAAGATCACACTAGCCATGTTCCATTCAACCCCTTGTCATTTCCATCAATTTGTACCACTTGCTTAAGAACCCTAGCTAGTCCTACAACATTAAATGAATATTACATAGAGTAGAAAATGACCCTTTGTCGAGCTTCTGTCATTAGATTTAGATTTGGATCGTAAGGAAAGTGAGAAAAGTAGGATTTCAGTACATGGGTTCCTTTCATTGTAGCTTGTATCCATAAAAAGGAAGATGTCGAGCCTTCACACATGGTTTAGTGTGCGCCTGCGTAAGGTTACATCAAGAAGTGAGCCTCCGTCCACGACCTTATCATTAGTTATCTTAAAGCAGTCTAAATCTATAATTGCATTTGCATACCATCTCATATCTTTAATTTTGATTTTTGACTAAACAAAATGATGCTTCCATCTATATGGTGACTTAGATAATGTTAACTCTCTCAAATCAAAATTTAGGCAATAGTGGAAGCTTAAATTTAAGAGCTTATTCGGTTTTACTTTCTTTTTTTTTAGTTTATTAATGTCTTCATAACTTAGGAAAATTATAACTAAAACTTTTGTTTTTTGCCAATTTTATTATTGCACTATTTAATTTTAAAAAAATTAATAACACAAATTATGAGTAATATAATATAATTTTTAATTTTATTTAAAATTGAAAATTGAAAATAAATTATTTTGGAATTAATAATAATTTTAAATTTAAATATCGTAGAATTATATTTTTAAATTTTTTAAAAAACTATTTATAAATAATCTTAAAATAAATATTTATAAATTTTCTTAAATATTAAATATTTATTATAAGTAATGAAATTAATTTAAAGATTAGTATTAATTTATAAACAAAATTAGGTACTTAATTAGTTTATCCCTAATTTCTATTTATAATAATAATAATAATAACAACAACAACAATAACAATAATAATAATATAACTACATTAATATCGGGATAAAATTTTGTTTTTATTTAAAATAAAAAGAAATAACTAAAATCTAAATAATCCTAAGTCTAATTTAAGGATCACTAAAGGTCAAAAGAGACTCAGAGAGGTGGAGAATGGAGATGGGCTTGGAAATACACCTTGATGGTAAGTTTTGTAGTCTAGGCATATGACATCCATGTGAAGAAGAGGGTCCATGTTGTTTAACTGAATTCTACTGAGAAAGAAGTCATCATCAAAGGGGCTATGGAGCATGGAGCCCTTAACATGCTGGCCCCAGCCCCAACATGCGAATGTTGTTGTACAGAAGGCTTTATAGTGTAGGTTAGGTGTAGTAGAGCCTAATGCTAGCAGCCATGAGCTGGGTGTCACTTGTGCGTGCCTAAGCATAAATTAAAAAGCCAAGAAAAGAGAAGTAGCGTGGGTTAGTGGGTGTTTTTGCTTTGCACTCGTCGTTGACTCGGTGCTTCACAACCTCATCACATCGTCATTCAGGCACCAGTAGACTCCTGTAGCTTTAAGTACAGACTAGACATCAACACTTTACATGAGCTGAGTGTGTTTCTCGTTCTCTTTTGTTACTTAAGCATCTCCTATCTATCCATGTAGACTTCCATCGTGTAGACTTCCATCGTGTGGTTTGATGATAAATTAAGCAGGCCTTCCTACAAGGTCCTTACTGAGTTATTATTACTCTGATAATTCTACAGAAAGTCTCTGTTTGTTCATTGTTGTGATGGAATCTTTTGGCTTTCTAGATTGCTACATTTACAAAAACGTTTGAAACACCAAACATTTGTTACAAAGAACAAACAACAATGCAGTGAGGACCAGTTTTGGTATGCTCCATTAAGATCTGATGGACAAGAGAGTTGCATGTTTTAAGTACCACATTTCACATGGGAAGAAAACGTCACCTGCTTAATATATAATCCCATATCTTAGAAAGCTCCAAGTTCCCTGTAAATGAACCATCAGTAAATATTGTTTGCCAAGTTAGGTCCCTCTTCAAAGAGCCTTTGGGAAATTTTGCCCTCGTCACAATGAAAAGCCTCTTTACTGAGGGACGGAATCCTCTGTCCAATATTATGATGTCTTATTTTATCCCATAAATTTCAGTCATTCATTTATGCGAATCCCGCATTTATTTATGTAGGCCCCAAATAAATGGTTGAGATTCATGGGATAAAATAAAATACCATAATATTAGACAGAAGATCTGGACTCTCTTACGAATACCTAAAAACAACATATTGTCAAGAATTTTCTGCATGAAAAAGTTGGTAAAGAAATGAACTTTCGTGTAATTATTTATAGTATTATAACATCAACAGCATTTCCGTGCATAAGGCTCTCTATTTGGCAATAATTAAAAGAGAGATATCAATTATATGCATGCTATATTAATATATTTTACAAAGAGGTTGTTTCTATTATTCGAACTTATAATCTTTTGATCACAAAAGAGTAACCTTGTTAATTGTTGTAAGGCTAACCTCTAATTATAAATTGTCCAAATATAAAATTTAGTATATTTCCTGATAAATATTTATCAATCTATGGTTGCATTAAACTTTATATGTGTAAAAAGAGTTAACACTTTGTTGTAGGCATAATTTGTAGTGTCATTTCACCATTGATGTGAAAAACACACAATGTTTCTGTCAGTACAATGCAAGAATCTTGATGCCCATCTTTCTGATGATGTAACGAGTACTTGATTTCCAATTTTTCTACGCAAAATAATAAATGCTTGAGAATTTTTAGAAGTGTTGCATGTGAAGATGATAAGCCATGATGAATGTATACGTGAGATGATTTTGAATTTTGGACGCAATCACAATAAGTACATGACATGATAGCCAGCTAATGCAATTTTACAATCTTAAAAATATAGTTTTAAATAAATCTCATGAGTTAATTGAAATTCCATCATTTACGGGTTTTAACTTATCTGGAATGGAAATTAAATCGATAAGACAAGAAGTTTAAAAGATCGTCATGAAATCGACTAAAGATTAAAATTTTTTAAAAAATTTAAAATATTATTGAAAGAGATTGTCTTGCCAATTAAAGAATTTAAATTTTGATTGAAAAAAGAGATTTTTACATAAAATTAATTGATTTATTTTAGTTTATAAGAATTTATTAGTTAATGAAAATTGATAAATAAATTAATAAATTAACCAGTTTTTAACAACAAGAGTTATTAAAGTAAATTGAACCAAAAAGTTAAAAATCGAACTGAAAAATTAAATGATTCAAATTTTTACAGTTAAACCGGCTAAACTGATTGAGTTTTTTAGTCATTAGATTTAGTGTCTGTTTGGAAGGGCTTATATCAGTAGAGTCTTTCTGAGAAAAACTTTTCTAAGAAATCAGTTGGCTGTTTGCTGCCATTCAAAAAGAGCTTTTTTGAAAGAGCTTCATACAATAGACTGTTTGGCAACATAAAAATAAAAAATATTTTTAATTTTAACTATATTTTATTTTGTAATAAAAATTATTTATGCATATAAATATTATTTAAAATATATTAAAAAATATGCAAAGCACAATATATTAATTATTATATAATTTTAAACTATATGAAACATAAATGAAAATATATTTAACCAAATTTTTATATGGAATATAACATAAGTAAAACTAATTTCACAAATAAATATTAAAATATATAAAAAGGACAAATAATATTATATAAATCTCAAAATAAATATGAAGATGTGTTTGTGGGTATTGTGGGAATTATGTGTAAAACAAAAGGACAAAAGAGACTAAAAAATAAGCTCATTAATTGATTTGAAAAATCTACTTGAAAAATACTTTTTTAAGAAGCTCCAAATTTGAGCTTCTTAAAAAACTGCATTTTAGCTACTAAAAAAGCTATATCTACTAAAAAATATTTTTTATTTAAGACAACATAAGAACTTACCAATTACATCTAAGGAGTGAGTTAATTACTAATCAATACTCTAATAAGCATTTTGGTGTCGGCAAAGCGCCTCTTCACTCTTATTAACGCAATGATTCGACATTCCTATTCACGTAATCATGCCCTAATCAAACGGTCATATGGTTAATAATTCCATACAAGTCTGTAAGTTGAGTTGAATCAGATTGCTGTTTATGGACCCTCCTAAGAAGAATCTTCAATGCATTAGGCATAGTTAACAAGGTTCCGAAAAGTGAAAGTAAATTTAGCAGAATAGCTTTTGTTGTGCACTTTAGAATCTAACTTAACGTGTGCTTGGAGTTAGTTTTAAGTTGAGGCTGATCCCATTAAACACAGAGAGTTAAGACAAGAACGTATCTATGTCTGGATTACACACCTCTCTTTTCGGAACAAAAATCTCCATTAATTACGGAGGTGTTTTGTGATTTACAATCTGGAACTGTCGGCCAATAAGTCGGGAATTCAAAGTAGTTTTTATTTTTATCTTGTTTAAATGAATGGAAGGAACTAAAGATAGTTATTTTTTTATGTATTACATCAATAGATTGTTCCCTGTTATGCATGTGATAAACTGATTATAGTGTAAATATGAGAATAATAACAGCATAATGAAAGAATTAAAAGTATCGGAATATGACTGCGTATTTTTTGGACCTCTCCAAACCTTTTTTATGTTACAATGAAAAGAAGCTAAAACTACCTCATAAACGAAATACTACAGGCATCAGCCCATATAATCAAGGAGTACCTCTCCAAACCTTGCGATAAGCGATAAGCGATACTTTCACTGAATTGTTGTAGGAAATGGCCAAAGTCTAATAAGTTATCTTTTAAGTATAAATTTTCATCTTATCAAATTACCCCATTTTATTTTATGTCAAGAGGAAGCGGCCAAAGTATCAGAATATGATTGCGTATTTTTTGACCTCTCAAGACCTTGCGATCAGGGATACTTTCACTGAATTGGTGTAGGAAATGACCAAAGTCTAATAAGTTATCTTTTAAGTATAACATTTAAGATGTTAGGTTTTTCTTATGCTAATATTTCTAAATTAATACTATGATGTGATTTTTGAACTTAAAATAATTATATTTATCTATTTTGGGGTTGATTCTTGAATTTGTATTTGTTACGATTATGTAATTTATCATGTATTTTGTGGTTGATTTGATATTTTACTCATACATTAAATATAAAAAAGTTATTCAAATTTTGTGTTTATTTTTATTTAAATTTCATATTACAATCTTATAATAGGATGACCAAATTTTCAGCTTTGTGCTAATTAGAAGAGGGTCATTAAAAAACAAGGATGTTTCTGTTACTCGAATCCATGAGCTTTTGATTATAAAAGAGTAACCTTATTGATTACACCTAAACTCATAGAAGAACTTCTTTAGAAATCATTGGTTAATTTTTACTAGGGGAAGAAAATCAAATTTTATAGAAAAATATAATATATTTAATTGCTTTGTAATGGTATAGAATTAATTATTGGAGCTTTGTTCTAACAAGTGTAGCAATAATGCAATTTGTGACAATGATTTAACTCTAGAAAAAGGGAAATTAAGTGAAACACCTTCTCTTTTTGTGTTTCTTCCAATATGGTGGTTGAACTTTTAATAATTGAAAGTAATAGTAGTCAACTTTTAGAAGCTAAGTGGAATATTATTGTCTTTTAAGGTCATACAAGATCTTGATTAAGCGCATGACAGTCACTTTATAGCGACACGTCACATGGAGGAGTGAGTGAGTGAGTGACTAGAAAAGCATGACGTGACCGACTGACACTAATTACTATTCAGAAGATTTTGACATTATTATTAGGGTTCAAAGAATTTCTAACCACACGAGTATTTATTATCATACCATTAATTTGCTCGGAGTATTTGAAATGAAATCTTCTTTACTTAAATTTGTGTACTAACTCTTTCGCATAAGATTCAAGCCATTTATTTATGTGAGACTCATATAAATGGATGGTTTAGATCTTATAGGATAGGGTTGGTACACAAATTTGGGGACAGAGGATCTGTCCCCGGAGTATTTGCATTTCACGTTAAATTTTTTATTTCAGTTACAATATTTTAATTTTATTTTAATTCACATAAATATATAAATAAAATTTAATAAAATATGATAAAAATATTATAATTAAAACAAAAAATCTTAATCCTTTATATTCCTGTTACTCCTATGCCAACTATTTTAATATGGAGCGTCACAGATTTTGTATTAGTTCAGACCACTCATTTATAGATATTGTCCGCTCTGAGTTGTCTCTAGGGTTAAACTTCTCACGATTTTGCTCTTCCCACTTTTGAGAAAGCGCGTCTTAGGAGGAGAGGTATTCAATCCTTATAAGACATACTTCGTTCTCTTCTCCAACTGATTTGAAATCTCACACTTTCCACTCTCTTTAGGGCCCAACCAGCTTTAGGGCTCAGCCTAACTGGCACAACGGTTCGGGTACCGACTCTGATACTACTTGTAACATTCCAGACTACTCACTTACAGATATTGTCTGCTTTAGGTTGTCTGTAGACAATATCTATAAGCAGATAATCTGAACTGTTACAAGTTTAATTTACAGAAATAATATTTTTTTAGGGAATACAGAAATAATGTTTTAAAAATATAAAAAATTACATATAATTAATGATCATCTTCTAACTTTCGTAAAACACAAAATTTTGTACACTGAAGTTTGCCCTTTTTAATATGGTTTGAAAATTTGATAATTAGTAATTTAAGAATAATTTTTAGCTGTTGACATATACACTTGATTGAAATAAAGCTAATAAAATAAAATAATCTTTATTATTGTATATAATAAATTAATTTTCTTCGCCCTTGAATTGGGTTGATTTTATTTTTCAAATAATTAAAAATCATAGTATTGAGACTATTGTGAAAATAAAGCTCCAAAAGTATTTCTACGGGCTATTAAAAGGGTCATAAACGACAATAGGAATACCACTTTACATAAAGAAAATCAAATCTAGGGAAGCCTAAGAGAGAACATGGAGAACAACTAAAGGTTTGACAAAGAATGAGAAAAGAAGCCCGCAGGGCGTAGCTCAGTTGGTTCCGGAGGGGTAGATTTGCAGCCAAGGTGCAAGGTTCGAATCCCGCAGTC
>JAOQMR010000001.1:1952354-1995262 GCA_027563865.1 Erythroxylum pelleterianum
CATCCCCCCAGCTGCTTCGTCGGGCCGGGGTGTGGGGGGCGCCTAGGGTGGGCGATTCCACCTTTTGCAGCCAAGAATGAGAAAAGAAGAGAGAGAAATCCATTTTGGGGACATGGACGGTCCAGGTAAGATCCTCTTATCTATGCTCAGAAAGACAAAAGTTCGACTGCTACGCGATTGGACGTATCCAAACTTGAGGTTGGTTATTGGCCGTTAAAAGTATGTACATTGATTGTTTGGGAAATTTTTTTTTGGTTCCAGACCAAGGTATTCACCGGCGAAGCCAGTAATTAATCCATTCGTTGATTTGTAGGCACCTCATAGGTAGGATAGCTGACCCAAGAATTTAAGGCTGCTTTATATTCAAAGTCAAGGATTGAACCCCTGACCTTTGATTAAGGATGAATAAGTTCCTTCCACTCAACTACAACCTTTAGGTTATAATTGTTTGGGACTTATGAAACAACTATAGTTCAAAGAATAGCAAGCTTGTTGTAGTTTTCAAATTTTAATTACTTTTTAGGGATAATAAATTTTAAATTGCTACGTCAAAATTTTTAAAATTTTCCGTTAAATGACTAATGTTTTAAAACTCTAACGACTTAGTTCAAACATTAATTTTATTAATATTTGGTTAAATAAATATACATGCACGGGGACTAATAATCCCAACCTAACCATCTTTCATTTACCTATTTTTCACACATATACTTCACTTGATGATTTTAGCTCTTTTTTAAGGGAAGTGATTTCATTTATGTCAAACTTGAACTATAATGAAGGAACAAGTACCTTTCAATTTGTGGTTGCCTCCTTAAAAGGACTTGTGTCCCAATACTTACAATTTCGTAAGTTTTTATTTTATTTTTTGCATAATTCAGCCTTGTTTATTTCTATATTCTCATCATGATTCTAAATTTCCAAATGGGTTTTGATTGTTTCATCCCATAAAAGCATAAAGTTTGTAGTGATTTTTGGATACTTTTCCGTGTCAAGTCTTATGTTATTTACACTAAATGAGTACAACAATATCACGAATATTTAAGTACAAAAGAGATTCTAGAGAGTTATACAAAATCTAGTACAACAAAGTTATCTGGTAGAAAATCTAGGAGCAACTAAGGTTGCTAGAGCCTTTGTGCTCTAGAGATAATAGTTTTCTCTTCCCAACACAATGTTCATATTTAGAAAAGAAGAAAATAAGGATTGGCTAGAAGATGCACTAACAAGAAGGTTTGTGTTTTGGGAAATTGACTTTGACATTAGAGTCTTAGGCTTTGATACCAAATAAAGGCACAAAGTTTGTAAAGATTTTTTGGATACTTACCCTGTCAAGTCTTTTGTTATTTATACTGAATAAGTATAACAATCTCATGAATATTTAAGTACAAAAGGGTTTCTAGAGATATATATATAATCTAGTACAACGAAGTTATCCAGTAGTAAATTTAGGAGCAACTAAGTTGGTTTTAACCAACATTTGATTTGGTCACTTATTATCAGTTTGTTGGAGACTTATTCTCCCTAATACATCCTTTTCTCTATTGTTAGCTCAAGGTTTATATTTAACGATTTTGATGATAACTATATAATATTTCAAATTTTAAATTGGATTTATTTCCTTATATAAGCAATGATATAATTCTTAAAAGAAAATAAAATCATAAAATAATTGCTTCCTTTCTTACAGAAACCTTCTTTATAAACTTACCATTTTGGAAATAGTTCCATGACATCCGGAAGGATCTTACTAATTTAAATAATTAGCTCTGGAAGCCTTGATAGAATGTCTGAATATCGAAAATTTTAGCAGAGATAATATCAAAGATTAAACAACGACTAATAGAAGAAATTGTATACTTAAGGAAGAGCCACTGTATTTTCAAAAGACACAATACACAATACACAAGACATAGGACACAGACACGAGACTTGTGAAATATCTTAGAGCTTCATTATTTCTTGAAAGTTATATCAAATTCTTTGTGCCTTAGAAAGTGATATCATTTTATTAAGAGAGTCTGTTAAATCCTTTATACATTTCTTGTTGAGAGCTTATAGAGGTTAGCAAAATACCACTACTATGGAAGGTTGAAAAACATTAAAAAATATACACTTGTAAGCTTGAAAAGGCTCGTCAAATTACTAATTGATTTTTATAGCGAAATACTTAAGTTGGATACTTGGGGATTGGACGTAGACTTCGTTATAAGTTGAACCAATATAAATCTACTGTGTCATTTTCTCTATCTTTCTTACTTTTAAATTTATGCATTATAAGTTTTCAAGAGGCTTCTTCAGTTTTACAATAGGCTTCTTCTATTTTTATCGCAAAAGGTTTCTTTTTAAAGTTAGCAAACTCCTATTAATTAAACATATTCCTTTCTTTTTTAGCGCTAGGAGCCTCGTATCGATTAAACAGGCTTCTATCGTTTTGAGTGTTAACAAGCTTCTTTCATATTAACAACCTCCTTTCTTTTTCGACGTTAATAGGATCCTTTCAATAGTTTATAGGCCCTTTCCATTTATACATTGATTTTGTTTAAGCAGGATCTTATTAATTTGAAAGTATCTTGAATTTTTTTCCACACAATTCTCTCCCCTCTTGCGTGTGTTTGCTATATCATTTGGTATCTAAGTCAGTTTTCACATTTATCGTGTTTTACAACACGTTATAAATCATAGCAAACAATTTTTGAAGCCTTGAAGGATAATCTGTCTCAAAGCCTCCTTACTTCAATGAAAGCAACTACTCATACTAGAAAGAGAGAATGACAATCTATCTCCAATTTGTAGATATTGAAGTTTGGCAAGCCAGCAAAGTTGGAGCTACACTTCCCGCTACAGAAAACATAGAAGATGATCTGATGCTGACAGAAGAAATGTACAGCTAAATGATAAAGCAAAACATCATCTGATCTATGCACTTTCTCCAGAAGAATATGAGAAGATATTTTACTGCTCCACAACAAAGGAAATGTGGGATAAATTATAAGTCACCTTTAAAGGAATGAATGAGGTAAAGAAATATAGAATAAGTCTTTTAGTGCATCAATACGAAACTAATGACATGAAACAGGGAGAAACTATAGATGAATTATTCGGATGGTTTAACAACATCATCATAGCCTTAAAGAACTTAGGAAAGATATATCATAATGATGAGCTCATAACGAAGATTTTAAGATCACTACCAAAGGAATGGAGACCTAAGGTGACCGCTTTAGAAGCTACAGAGAATCTAGACATTATTTCACTCGACTGGCTACGAGAAAATATGATGATCCATGAAATCAAGCTTAGGCGAGATGAAGAATCCTCCTATAGAAAAGGAGTGGCACTAAAAGCAATTGATGAATCAAACGGTGATGAAAGGGACATAGAGTTGCAAATAGATGGAGATGACGAGTTCAACTTCATGGTTAGAAAATATACCGCTTCTATAAAAAGAAGCTGATGAAGAAAATAGAAGGAAATAAGAAAGTTGGGAATAACAGGTTCCTATCAAAAGGCAGTAGCAGCAATAACAATACACAAAACAATCAAATTATATGTTATCACTACAAGAAGCCTAGACACACAAGACCTTAATGTCTTCTTCTTCAAAAAGACAAGTAAGAGAACAGAAAACCCAGAAAGACTGCAGCCTGGTCAAATGAGGATTCTGAAAATTTTGAAGAAGAAGAGCTAAAAGAAGTCAACCACGTTTGCTTACTGAATTAGGAGATAATGAGGTATATTATTCTAACTCTAATATTGAATTTGATGAATTGAAAAATGCATATCATGAATTGTATGATCAGTGCAAAAAGTTGACAGTGAAGTATTTGAAAGAAGTTGAGAAGTCTAAAAACAATGAAGCATCTCTAAAGAGTAAGATTAAATCATTAGAATATGTGAATAATAGTTTGGCGGCCAAAAATATGTCTATTGAGGATGATTATAAGCAAAACGTTTCGGAAAAGAAGTTTTGAAAGAAAGATTAGCCAAGTTGGAACATACTTTGCTTGAGAATGATTATGATAAAGTGAGACAAGAAAAGGTTGTCATGCTAGAACTTGAGAAAGAGAAATGTGCAGGAAAGATCTTATCTCTAGAAAAAGATCTTACAAATTTTGTTGATAGAAGGAATAACCTGGATGCATTACTTGGTAGTGGTAAATGTGTTTTTGATAAGGCTAGAATAGGTTATAATGAAAACAATAATATCAGGTCATACAAGAATTTCTTTGTTAAATCCAGCAGTAGCTATAATCAAATTAGCAAGAACCTAATATATGGTAGAAATTATAGCAATTTTCATTCATTTGTTTTATGTTTCTACTGTGGTAGACATGGTCACATTAGTCATTTTGTAACTTTCATAAAATGGAGAAATTATCTCAAATGTATGTTTGGAGATCGAAAGGTCAAGGTACTAACTTGAAAGGACCCAGGAAAATTTGAGTGCCTAAAATGAGATAATATTTCTTTGCAGATATGCTTCAAAACGGAGACAAGAGAAAATCAATGGATAGTCGACAGTGGCTATTTGAGACACATAAAAAGTGAAATATCACATTTCAATTATATTGAAAGGAAAGACGGAGGTAATGTCATCTTCGCTAACAAAAATAAAGCAAAGATCACTGTAATTAGTAAAATTGGTGATTCTGACTCTACCTCTATTGATAATGTCCTTTATGTTGATGGTTTGAAACATAACCTATTAAGTATAAGTCAGTTATGTGACAAGGGTTATAGAGCCATTATCTATGCATCTTATTATGAAATAGTCGATAATCATAATGATAACATTGTATTCGTTGGTCCTAGAAATCAGAATATATATTTTGCTCAACTGGAAGACATGTCTTCACAAAGTGTTAAGTGTTTTGTTTCTCTAGAAATGATTCATTTATCTAGCACGGGAGATTTGGACATGCTAGCATGAGCATTCTATCAAAATTGTCCAAGAATGAGTTAGCAAGAGGACCACCTACCCTGAAGTTTGAAAGTAATCAGGTTTGTGAGGGTTGTTTAAAAGGAAAACAAATTAGAAGCAACTTCCCTCCTAAAAATATTGTGTCTACTAAATAACCGCTTGAACTTATGCATATTGATTTATTTGGTCCCACTAGGAGTTAAAGTTTTGGTGGTAAACATTACAGTTTTGTTTTAGTAGATGATTATTCCAGATTTATATGAGTTACTTCCTATCAAATAAACATGATGTTTTTGAGAGGTTTTGCAGAAAAATTCAGATCGAAAAAGGATACTGCATCACTTTAATTTAGAGCAATCATGAAGGAGAATTTGACAACAGAAAATTTGAAGAATTTTATGACGAAAATGACATATCTGACAATTTTTCTTGCCCAAAGACTCCTCGGCAGAATTGTGTCATTGAAAGAAAGAACAGGACCTTAGCTAATATGGCCAGGATAATACTGTGTGAAAGTGGCCTACTCTTTGGTTACTAGACAGAAGCGGTATCCACTGCTTGTTATATACTCAACAAGTTCCTTATAAGACCTATTCTGAAAAAGACCTCTTATGAGTTGTGGAAAGTAAGAAAGTCGAATGTTGCTTATTTTTTAGCATTTGGATGTAAGTGCTTCGTTCTAAATAACGGGAAAGACAACCTTAGAAAGTTCGATGCGAGAACAAATGAAGCTATCTTTCTGGGCGACAGTACCGCTAACAAAGGATTTAGAGTTTACAACAAAAGAACAAAGAAGATAGAAGAATCAATACATGTAGTATTTGATGAAGCACCACCTTTGACAACAGCAGCTGATTCAGATATGAAGAGCATCCTTTAGTTCCTAAAAATACATCGACTACACTTACAGTACCCTCAAAATCACAAGATCAAGAAAGTCTTTCTAAAGTCATGATGGAGCAGGCTCCTTCCTCTCAGCAGGAGCCTATGCAGTTAAGAATATTAAGAGAATAGAGAGGTCAAGATACACGTCAATACATTATAGGAGACCCTTCTAAAAATATAAGAACCAGATCTTCCTTCAAGAACAACTTTGTTGCCCTCATCTCGCAATTAGAACTAAAGATCGTTGAAGAGACTCTTACTGATGAAAATTGGGTTTTAGCTATGAAAGATGAACTGAATTAGTTTGACAAAAACAAAGTTTAGGATCTAGTACCTCGTCCACAAAACAAGTCAATAATTAGAACTCATTGGATTTTTTGAAACAAACTTGACAAAAATGGTAAGGTAGTAAGAAATAAAGCTAGATTTATAGCTCAAGGTTATAATCATCAGGAAGATGTTGATTTTGATGAAACTTATGCACCTGTTGCTAGATTAGAATAGATTAAAATTTTACTTGCCTTTGTATGTTATAGAAACTTCAAATTATTCCAAATGGACGCCAAAAGTGCCTTCTTAAATGGATATATTAACAAAGAAGTGTTTGTTAAGCAACCTCTAGCTTTTGAAGATAAAAACCATCCTGATCATGTGATGAAGTTTACTAAAGTCCTGTATGGTTTAAAACAGGCTCCTCGAGAATGGTATGGGAGGTTAAATATTTTTTTTTCTTGAGAATAACTTTGAAAAAGGAAAGTTAGATCAAACCTTATTTATTAAGAAAAAGGAGAATGATTTAGATGACATAATATTTGGTGCTACTGATCAATCTTTCTGTGAAGAATTCTCAGCATTAATGCAGAGGGAGTTTGAAATGAACATGATGGGAGAATTATCTTTCTTTATCGGATTACAAATCAGGCAAACAAAAGAAGTAATCTGCATTAGCTAAGACAAATACACAAAGGACCTCATCAAAAAGTACCATTTTGAGAGTGTCAAACCTATGGATACTCCTACATATACTGAAACAAAACTTGATAAAGATGAAGAAGGCAAGGCTACGGATGAAACAAAAGTATAGAAGAATGATTGGGTCATTACTATATCTTAAGATTAGACATTATGCTTAGTGTGTGTCTTTATGCATGTTTTCAATCAAATCCAAAAGAAAGCCACCTTCAAGCAATCAAGAGGATCATTCGATATCTTCATCCTAAAAAAAATGTTTGGGTAGACACAAGATTGAAAGAGTAGTAGAAAACTTAAATCCTACTCCAGACCAACAAACTTCTACCCCTTTTTAGGATGAAAATAGTGCAAATTTCCCTCAACAGCTAAAGGACTTTCAAGCCAATTAAGAACAAATGCGAGAACAAACAGATAGCATGCAAAATCAACTTCTTGACATGTGGATTTTGCTCAGAAAAATTTCTGAATCTCTTCAATAACTATGTTGTTATTCTTTCCTGGACTATTCTTACATGCTTATGATATTGTTTGATGCCTTCATTACTCTTTCCCTCTCTTTTTTTTTGATAATGACAAAGGGGGATAATTAAAATGATATACTTTGCCTTGATGATATATTTTCAAATATTGCATTGATAATATATTTGATATTGATGATATATTCTACTAGAATGTTGCTAAACTTTAGGAGTTTAAATATGTGATAAACAACTGATAGGCCTTTTCTTTTAGAAATCAGGCTCCTTCTAATTATAACTGTGAGTAAAGTCTACGGGTATTTTTCGAAACCTTTTATTGTTATTTAAATTTTGAAAATATATCTATTATTGTTTTTCATCATAAAAAGGTGAGATTGTTAGCTCAAGTTTTATATTTAACGATTTTGATGATAATTATATAATATTTCAAAATTCAAATTAGATTTATTTTCTTGTATAAGCAACGATATAATTTTTAAAATGAAATAAAATCATAGAATAATTGATTCCTTTCTCACAGAAACCTTCTTTATAAACTTACCTTTTTTGAAATGGTTCCGTGACATCTCAAAAAATCTTACTAATTCGAATAATTAGCTTCGGAAGCCTTGATAGAATGTTTGAATATCAAAGATTTCAACAGAAATAATATCAAAGATTAAGCAACAACTAATTGAAGAAATTGTCTACTTAAGGAAGAGTTGTTGTATTTGCAAAAGACACAATACACAATACACATGACACAAGACACAAACACGAGACTTGTAAAATATTTTAAAGCTTCATTATTTCTTGAAAGTTATATCAAATTTTTTGTACCTTAGAAAGTGATATCACTCTATTAAGAGAGATTATTAAATTCTTTATACATTTCTTGTTGAGAGCTTGTAGAGGCTAACAAAATACTACCACTGTGGAAGCTTGAAGAACCTTGAAAATATACACTTATGAGCTTGAAGAGGCTCGTCAAATTACTACTTAATTTTTATAATGAAATACTCAAGTTAGATACTTAGGGACTAGACGTAGGCTTCGTTATAAGCCAAACTAGTATAAATTTACTGTGTCATTTTCTCTCTTCCTTACTTTTAAATTTTCGCATTATAAGTTTTCAAGAGACCCTTTCAGTTTTACAATTGGCTTCTTCTATTTTTATTGTAAGAGATTTCTTTCAAAAGTTGGCAGGTTCCTATCGATTAAACAAGCTTCTTTCTTTTTGAGTGTTAGCAGGCTCCTATCGATTAAACAAGCTTCTTTCTTCTTGAGTGTTAGCAGGCTCCTATCGATTAAACAAGCTCCTATGATTTTGAGCCGTAACAAATTTCTTTCATATTAACAGCCTCATTTCTTTTTCAATGTTAACATGATCCTTTCTAAAGTTTATAGGATTTTTCCAAGCTTCCTAATTTTGCAGATAAAGTAAAAGAGAGTACTTTAATAATGGTTTAGTTCAACCTCCATCTCTATCTTTTTTTAAACTAAATTGATGACTAGAGAATTATCAACTTTATTAGAAGCTTCTGAGTCCATTTCTTTAACGTAGATATTTGATCTTCGAAGTCCTTTTGGTAATAATTCACTTACCCAAATTTGTTTGTTAATTTCGTTTTCTTTCCCATTGCATTGTCCCAAGTCAAAAGATTGTTAAACGTCAAAATGGATTATGGAGAAAATAAAACTAATTCATTTATGATTAATTTCTTTGGTGGTGTGGTTACATATTCCAATCGATCCATTAATCCAAGGTCCACCATTTGGACTCTGGAGCAGACTACAGTGAATGAGTGATAATCATAGCATTAACGATGTCCGGAATTGCCTTAAAATTCAGAAGATAACATGGAGAGGCTATTATCAATAGTTATAACGTAGAGGATAATAGGTAGATGAAGATGGTATGGTTTGTTTTGAAATAAACTTAGACGAGTTTTCGTGACTTGAACCGTAATCTTACAAACGCAAACAACTGAAATTTATATACATATAAATCTCAAAACGTGGGAAAGATATGGACAAAATTGCTGTAGCGACCCCTGTGTTATACGAAAGTTGCTAATTAAACCCTGAGATATAAAATGTTACTCTATTAACCTTATGTTTTCAATTTTGTTGCAAAAAAAATCCTTAGTCGTGTGTTGTTAAGGGGCTGTGAATTAATAAAAATTCAACTCAGGATTTGTTTTGCTAATATTTATATGTCAGAATTTTTTTAGCAACTTATGAATAACACAGGATTATTAAGGCAATAAATTCGAAAGATATGTTCGGGTAAAACAATGAGTAACAACAAGTTCTGAATCGTATTTATGATGAGGACATTGGTAAATATGTTGTAGTCCATTTTAGAGCACAAAGAAAGAGCAGTGTAATTTCTTCCTCTGTTACAAAATTTCCATGTCCAGTTGTGAAGTCATTTTCATCTGTATGCTTGGAATCTGGCATTTAATGAATTATACATAATATATGGGTAGAAGCCAAAGTAGGGTTTCTGAACGCTCAGAAAAGAGCCAAAGATCAAGCATGTGCGGCCGCTCCACCGCCACAGCGACCGTTAGAAAGCTAAGGTAAGTTTCTCTTATGTCGCTTTCAACCACCCAAATTGAATAGCCTTCCTACCTCAGGAATTTTTCTTCAATCACACTTTTTCTTTACTTTTCTGTTTTCTCTAACTAGACAAACAAAGGATAGGTCAAAGACGACCACCTGCTTTCTTAACCAATCCAGCTCCTTTCTGGTTTGGGGTTTCAATGTGCCGTAGTTTGATCTACACATCAAGGGGTGGGGTTTGATTGTATTTGACCATTTGTTGAACGTTCATACTAGAATGAGTTTCACCCCATGGGAAGTGGTGCCTGCAGGGATTCCCTTGAGCATCTTATCTTAGTCCAGGCTTTTTTTTTTTTTAGAGCTAATAATTAGCTAGGGCTAATAACAAGATTAATGTGCCGAGTGCGACTAACACCCATGTGATCATCATTGAGAGTTCGTCCTATAACATCTAGGGGTTGTTGAAAAACCACCATACCCAAAGACACCTTAGGTCTGATCCGAGCCATAGCATCAGTTGTAGCGTTGTCCTCTCTAAAAACGTGATGAATCTTGACTTGCCAACTGCGTGACATCAGCTCCCGAATGCTGCAGATAAGTGCATTGTCCGTACTTTCTTGAATATGGGTATTGAGCCATTGAATCACCGACATGTTATCACTCTCAACCTTGACCTTGTTGAGGCCCATATTCCAAGCGAGTTGCAAGCTATCGAGCAACCCCCACAGTTTCGCATTTGGAACTGAACAGATGCTAAGATTGTGAGCGAAACCGGCCAGCCACGAACCATTAGTGCTGCGTAAGACACCGCCAGGCTTTATCTTCGAGGGTTCCATTTCACATATAGATGCTTGCGAAAAGGATACGAGGAGATAAAAAGCTTGAACCACCAGATTACGTACTCGTTTTTGCTATACCATACACTTTCTGCTAATCGAGTCGATTTGATACGCTAATTTCCGTGAATTGCGGTCCAATTTTTACGTCAGTCAGCATCAGAACCCAATTTCATAGCTGGCCATGCAAATCTTATCTTGATTAATGAATTCCATGTACCGTAACGTAACTTTCATGTACAAATCCAGCTAGACTAGAACATAGTGCTTAGTTTACTAATTTTATATAAAAAGCCATGGGATCTTCATCTTCCACACCAACTTCTTGCTTTACTTTACGTTTTACTTATTCAATTGATCATTGATCTACAAGTTTATAAAGCATTCGTTTAGGTTAACCTAACTGGATACTCCGGCCATAACGTGTCCCTCTCCAAAAGAAAGGTAAAGACATCGTGAATGGATTTATTCTATAACGGAAGACCTTTACCGATAAATAAAAGTTTGGTAGCCATGTGAACGATGCCCTAATGGTGGTTGGAAAAAACGAAAGTGCATTCAAAATAAATTATAAAAATTTTGAATCGTTAAAGATTTGTTTTAATAATTTTTGTTGTTAATTAAAAATTTAAAAAATTCTTATGAACTAAAATAAATTTATTTAACAATATTTTTAATTTAAATTTAAATTTTTCGATAGATAAGAAAAATCTTTCAATCGTACTTTAAATTTTTAAATTTTACTTAATCTTTAACCGATTTTATAAGGGTTTAATACCGATTGAATCTTTTAAGCTTTAAATATGTTAGTGATTATATAAAATTAATTAAGTTGGTCTCACACAACAGCTTAAGCTATTGTGGTGAAACGATCATTTAATATAGTATCAGAACCTTTGTGACCATGCCCGCACGGGTGTAGCTCAGTTGGTTTACTAGCAGGGTAAGTTGGTGCAAGGTCCTAGGTTCGAACCCCGGTAACGGGGGGCAAAAGGCCGCTCTGCTAGTGGGTTGACTGAGTAGATACCGTGGTTTACCTCCCTCACACAATGTCGGGCCGGAGTGTGGGGGCGCCTAAGGTGGGCGTTCCACCTTTTGGTGCAAGAACCTTTGTGACCAAGTAGTCGTGAGCTCAAATCCTACCATCTACTTATTATTTAACACAAGGTAGAATGAGCTTGTGCAAGTTTTAAGGAGGCAAATCTTCTGTCTCCCTTATTCTGTACCTACTCAGTACCCTCTTAATCTCAACCATCCAATGCAATAAATTGGATGGTTGAGATCAAAAGGGGACAGACAGTTTCAAGCCAAAAAGGTTTTTACTTGAGAGCTTAATCTATTACGGTGAAACGGTCATTTAAAAAAATCTCTTGCTTTATTGGTCGATTTTTAAAACATGGGTTCAAAACCTATTTGATTAATTAAAGTTCTTCAATTTTTTTAAGGTAATTACTTTAAATTCTTATGATTAATTCGTCAAAACAAGGAAGATTATATTAGTAATAGATTTAAAAATTTTATTAGACAATGAACATCAATTGTATATATCATGTCATGCACAACTTTCTTGTTTCATCAAAATGTCGGAAGGTATCATTCGGAGTAAATGCTTGCTTAGTTGCATATGGACCGTCCAAGGAACTTGGGTCCCATTGCGGTGGAAAAAAATGGAGGAACAAGGAATTTATATCTGAAGGAAAAAAGAGAAAGGGTTGTATTAAATTTTTGAAGTTGTTGAAGATGACAGACAGGATGGAATGAAATTCCGGAGGGAGGAGGTTTGAAGTCAAAAATGTTCATTCAATTCGATAACAGATGCAGAATTTAATAGAACTACTGTGTTCTAGTTTACTAGTCTTACTTAACGGCTGTAAAGCAATGGCATTAGACTTAAAGAGCCCCATATAATAATATCGGCATATGTGGCTGCCTGCGTCCATGTGCTAGACATCGGAGAAGAGAGCACGCAAGAGTTGACCTCATCGATTTTGTAGTTGAATATTACATTAAATTTATGAATAAATCTTTAACTTCTGCTCTTAAATTTTTTTTTTAAAATAACAACAAAATATATAGTGTCTTCTATTTAAAATAAGTGTCGTTTTAGAAAAATGCACATTTATTAAGAAAGTTAATGAAATGTCTGATATATCCTTATTAATTACATGTTAAAATGCCTTGAAAATATAATCTGTGTAATTAAGATTAAGAGAAATTAAATGATAATTTTGGAAGTAAAATCATAAATATGCATAAAAAGTCACAAACGATACTTATTTTGAATAATTAAAATCCCTCTAAAACGACACTTATTTTGAATAGGAGGGAGTATATAATATAAATATTAGACATAAAATAATTAAATATTATTTATATGACAATTTAACTCAACTCTTATTCTTAAATTGATCTAATTAAATTTGACTCAAAGTAATAATTTATTAAAATTATCTTAAATTATTAATTTAAGTCGAATTTAATTAATTTATGTCGAGTTTAAAAGTTGAGTTAGTTTATAATATTAGTGACATTTAATTAATTGATGTCTAATGTTCTTACTGTTTGTATTTCGTCTTTATTTTTTAACCAAATTTTAAGAAAAGGAATTTTTTAAAAAAATTAAAAATCCTCATCTTAAATATCTATCTATTTATTAGACCAGGGTAAATAGGGTTATAATTATATTCAGCCTTATCTATCTATTTATTCTAATGTAAAAACATATATAATTTGTATTGTTATACTGACTAAGGTTTTTTTTTTAGTTTTTAATATTATAAAATAATTTTAGATATTATAAAATAATATTTAATTAGAGCCAAATAAAATTGTGTATTACTAAAACTCTCTAAATTTTGAGTACGAACGGGATTCATGCCGGGTATATAAATAAAATACAAAAACCAGAACGTCGCCACAGGTTTTCAATTTTTAGAGCCAAAAAAAATAATTTTAAAAGAAAAAACAACTTTTAGAGAACAGTGTTCTTTTTGTTTTTAATTTTTGGCTCTTTATTACAGAACCTACTTTTGTTTCTCTACAGCGGTTGATGGTCCCCAACTGTTTAAACCGAATGCGTGTGTGAATTAGTTAGTCTGTTGTGAGTTGTGTGACCTTTTCGATTGCGTCACATAGTCCCTGAGCCACTCTGCCCAAATTTCTATAAATTAGCCGACGATCCTCCAGTTAGCTCCACCCACCTCTCTCTCATTTTCTCTTTACAGCTCTTGCTCTGTTCCCTCTTAAAGCTTGTTCAATTGTAAGCGTTTTCCCTCCCTTTGCTTTGCTTTACTTTCGCTAGTGTCCGGCATTCTTTTTCAAAAATGCTGAATTGGGTCTCACTTTTGTGCAGTAAAATGGCTTTTCTTGGGATGCTTTTGGTGGGTTTTCTTGCAATGTTGTCCTCTGCTAATGCCTATGGTGGTGGAGGAGGGTGGATTAATGCTCATGCAACCTTCTATGGAGGTGGTGATGCCTCAGGGACAATGGGTATGGTTACATTATAACAATGAAGGATTTTAAACACAAAAAGTTCGTTTCTTTTAGAAAAAATTCGTTTAACAATTTGTGAATCTGGTTGATGCAGGTGGAGCTTGTGGCTATGGAAACCTCTACAGCCAAGGCTATGGAACAAATACTGCAGCGTTGAGTACTGCTCTGTTCAACAGTGGGCTCAGTTGTGGAGCTTGCTTCGAGATCAGGTGTGTGAGTGATCGTCAATGGTGTCTTCCTGGTTCCATTACGGTCACAGCCACCAACTTTTGCCCACCAAACAATGCGCTCCCCAACAATGGAGGAGGCTGGTGCAACCCTCCTCTGCACCATTTTGACCTTTCTCAGCCTGTGTTCCAACACATTGCTCAGTACAAAGCCGGAATTGTGCCTGTAGCTTACAGAAGGTGTGTTCTGTAGCCTGAACTGAATCTTTCAGTTTCAGCTCTCCCCGGACTTGTTAAAAAATGTGACCTTCAAATTAATGTCATCTAATTCCTGTGGTTGGGGTTGGTTTTTTTTGTAGGGTACCATGCAGGAAGAGAGGAGGCATAAGGTTCACAATCAATGGACACTCCTACTTTAACCTCGTCCTTATCACCAACGTTGGTGGTGCCGGTGATGTTCATGCAGTGGCTATCAAAGGGTCGAGGACCGGTTGGCAATCAATGTCCAGAAACTGGGGCCAAAACTGGCAAAGCAACAGCTACCTCAATGGACAGAGCCTCTCATTTAAAGTCACAACCAGCGACGGTCGTACTGTGGTCTCCTACAATGTTGCACCTTCCGGTTGGTCCTTTGGCCAGACCTACTCTGGTGCTCAATTCCGCTAAGGACAATGTCACCAACCCTACCTGCCTTCCTCCGCATTCAAGTCAAGGATATAGCATAGTGTTTTAGTGCCTTAATACTATATTTATACTTAAGTGTATATTATGATGATTAGCATTAGTGTCGCTTATACAGCATCTGAGTTGGGTCAATCTTAAGTCTCTGGTTGAGTCAAAACGAGATGGGCTTATTTTAAATAGCCATTTCTCGTTTTGAGGTAATTGTGTAACCCGAGAGAGTCTTATTCATGGAGGTTTCTTTTTTTTTTCTGCACTTTTAGTCAAAGAGCAGGAGAGACGTGGCAGAGGTGGAACACTTTTACCACCCGCCACCACCGTCGATTTGAGTGTCTGTCTTTGTTAAATTTTGGTTTTGGAAGGCATCTTGAAGAAGCTGTTTTAAGTTTTACTGCTTGTGAGGTCGTTAAATGTAATGTTTTAGGAACTTATGTACTATGTCTAAACTACATTAGACAGAAGTGTAAATGTTCATTTCCTACTAGTAATGGAAAGTAGCGAGTGTGGCTTATCACTTTTCCACTGGTTTTGTTCTCTGCACACCCTCACTCCATTGCAGCAATCGATACAGAACTGGATTAGGAACATAAAGAACAGAAGTTGGTTTCAAATTTGTTTAGAGAAGTTGAAGAAGAAGAAGTGTCAGGTCTTACTTTTGTTTTGAGGATCAAAATGAAAAACGTCAAGACAGACATTTCACGTCCGTGTCCTACTACTTGTCCCTTTGCATTCAGTCTCATTCTGCAAAGATTGCCTGAAGATTCATGTCAGCCTAAACGTGACCATAGAATCTGATAACAATAACATACAAAAAAAAAGAAAATCACTTGTAAAATCTTCTAACAAACTACCTTGTAAGATTTAAGGATTCTGCAGATAAATGGGTGGTCCTGGAGTAAGGTGAAGATAACAAATGGACGGTTCGTTGGCTTGTTCTGTCAATTCTCTCATCTTTTAACATTCTATTAATAAACAAAACTAAACTCAAAAGTTTAAACAACAACAACACTCTGTCTAGTAACATGCAAACTTATCCCTAACTATTCTAGCACTACTCTTTAATAGTAAGATAATGGTTTCACAAGAACAATCATAGATCATAAAGTTCAAGTTTTTATTTCTTTATAAACGTATTATTTATCCGTTCCTAACGGTGGTCGGGGAAGTATGGAATTAAAAGGTCTTGTTTTTGAATCCTTCTACCTACGTTCTTTTGATTGTACCTGTCGTACAAGGTTTGTCTAGTGCAGGGTACCTAATTGACGTGATTTGCAGGCTATTGCGTCAATCCAGAGATTTACCAAGTGCATATCTAAAAGATAACGGCATCGGATTCCTCTATTAAAAAACAATTATTCATCCAAATTCAATTTCTATAAACGTTTACAATTATAAGTTGTGTAAATTTTTTTAGTGAAAATATCCTTCTCTTTTAGGTGTTCAATTCATAAATTTAAATTAAGTTTTATGTTTAAATTATTAAATCAAATAATTAATTCAATGCTTAAATATTTAAAATCAAATAATTCAAGAATCTTTAATATCTAAAATCACATTAAATTTAAATTAAGAAGCCCTTTTTTAATCAATTGAAATGTTTTTTATTTTCAAATTTTAAAAAATTATAACAAAACACATATAGCATGAACATTACATGTAAATTAATTAAATGTTAGTTACATGACAATTCAATTCAACTCTTGAATTCGAACTGACTAATTAAATTCGATTTAAATTATTAATTTGAGTTGAATTTAATTAATTCAAATCAGATTTAAAAACTGGGTTACGTTATCGTAATATTTAGTTTATTTAAGTCTAAGATATATATTATGCATGGCTCGTCGTTATTTTTAATAAAAATCTAAAATAATGAATTTTTAAAAGCAAAATCAAAAGCAAATTTTTTAAGAATTTTAAATTCAAATTTTTTAAATCTTTTTTAGATTATAAAAAATATAATTCTTTTACCTTTTTACATGTTAAATAGATAATTTTAAATGGTAAGAGAGTAACTTCATTCAGTACATTCAAGCTTTTGGCGCTCTTTTTAATTTTTTTTGTCGTCTTGGAAAAAAAAAATAATTTAAGAAACCAAAATGCGGCACGTCGAACACACTGGCCCCACCATGTGCCATTCCCGCTCGTTGCGCTGAATCCCCTCGTCTGTCCTAATCGACAGCAGGCAATGACCCTGCACACTGACAAATTCTATATAAAAATATCCAAGGCTGTGCTTCCATGTCCGAACTTCCACCATTATGCCCGTGCACTTGCAGTTTTAATGCTAGAAAAACCGCAATTTTCTTTTTATTTTAAAAAAAGTTGGCAGAGATGAAATTATATTGTTTTCTAAATTAAGTACAAAACCATAATTAATAATTAATAATTTAACTGATTCGATCTGTTAATTATAAAAATTTTGAACTTTTCAATTTATCATTTCAGTTTTTAACTTTTCGATTCGATTTATTTTAATAACTCTTGTCAGTAAAAATTAATTTGTTTTAAAATAAATTAAAAATTTTTTACTTAATAAAATTTTAATTAAATTTCAAATTCTTTGATTAATAAATGTAATATCTTTTAACTATATTTTAAATTGTTTAATTTTATTTAATCTTTAATTAATTTTGTAACAATCTAATACAAATTGAAACTTTTAGATCTTAAACTTTTGTCTTATCGGTTTAACTTTTCGTTCGTTTTTTAAAACACTGACCATAGCATACTTAATCGATAGATTATATGTTCTAGGATCTTATATAATTCATTTCATTATTATTCGTAGTTATTAATTAGATAATACCTTAAATAACAACTTGTTACACTTAGATCGGTTTGAGACTTAACTTTTTTTAAGTAAAACAATATTATTTTGCTCAGAGGAATTAGGTCTTATGCAGACCCAAATTCGGACTCAATTAAAAATATTATTTTATATTTTTAATTTTAAAAAAATTTAGGAAACCAGCCCAGCCCAGCTCTGTTTAAAATGAATGCTTGAGTACTTGTTAGTTCGTGTCTTGTGGGATGAACCAGATCAGGGGACAGCCGACAGCGTAACCACATGGTTGCCAGAATTACTTTTGCATACTGAACTGTCGAAGTTACTTAATGCATCTGCACAACACTCCCTTTCAGTTGTAGAACTTAAATACATTGTTTTAACATTCTTCTGCCCCATTTAGTACTTCTCTTTTACATACCCGAGCTAACAGCATTGATTATGGCAGAGAAATAAACGAACGAATGTAAAAAATATCTGATTTTAGTTTCGTGATTTTAAAACGAGCTTTTTGAAGCTGAAATGAACTAAAATTCATCGCCGTCTTTGTAGAATCTACTCACTCAGACACGCGTTAAAGTCTTTCTACAGTTTTATTAAAATTATAGTGCTTTTAATGGATAAGAGAATTTAGATATTCACGAATTACTTAAGCAATTATAGGAGACTTTAGTTTCTGTATATAGCATCCATATTAGATTTTTCTATCATAGGTTCGATATGGATTCGGTCCATACTAATTGGGATCTATTTTTTCCTGAACTTTAGCCCATCAATATAGATCATTTATTATGTCACTTTATTATCTTTATCTATATCAAATTTACGTAATTTGATCGATAAGTTATTTAACTCGTTAAAAACGTAATTAATTATTATCCAACTTTATAGAAAATATCAAACACAAAACACATAGAATTCTATCATAATTTAAGAAAATTTGAAAAATCTTCAAATAATTTTAATTTAAAAAAATGGAATAATTAAATACCACTTATAAGATGATTCATTACATCTATTAAATAATTTATTATATATTTCTTAAATTATTAATTTATTTTTATTTTTATTGACTTACGTCTGATTTAAGAGTTAATTTGGATTTTCATGTCAGTGATATTTGATTAGTTCATTTGTAATGTTCATGTCGCATATATTTATCATATTTTTTAACTAAAGTTTAAGAGAAGTTTTTTTTGGAAAATTTTAAATTAATAATTTATTATAATTTTCTTAAATTATTAATTTTGGTTGAGCTTGATTGATTCATATTAGACTTAAGAGCCGAGTTTGATAACTATATTTGATTCATATTGTTTAATTATTTATTGATTATTATTATTATTATTAGTTTTTATTATTTTTATTATTATTTTATTTACATAATATTTTAACGTGTCAGTTTTACTTATTTACTCTTTAACTTGCGTCACTATTTTATTGTTATATTTATATATAGGTCTACTGAAAACAGCCTCTCTACTATGTAGAGGTAAGTCTGTGTACTCTCAGACCTCCTCAAACTCCGCTTCATTGTAAGACTTCGGAGTATGATGATGATGATGATAATGATGCTTTGATTATCATTATTTTTAGCCAAAGTTTAAGAGAGAAGATTTTTATAAAAAATAAAATAACAATTTATTATAAGTTTCTTAAATTATTAATTTAATTCGAGTATGTTATTTATATTATGTGTATTTTGTAGTTATTTTTTAACAGAAGTATAAGATAATAAATTTTCTTTGAAAATTAAAACTAATAATTTATTATGATTTTTAAAATCATTAATTTAAGTTAAGTTTAATTTATTCTTATATACTGTGTACTTAAGATAGGCCGACATTCCAGTTGAGCAACACCACCAAAATGAACCGTTCATTAGTTATCCTGCAATGAAGACACGTAAACCAGTTTTCCACGCCAAGAGAAAAAGAAGATTGCTTTCATTCCAACGCCGTGAAAGGAAAAGACAACCTGTGGTCACAAGCAAAAATCTTTTCTTTGCGTGTCTGTTAATCTTAAACGTCCATGTCTGCCTCTTGCTTTCTGTCTTATCATAATCTTCTCTTTGACATTGGCAAATCCCCATAATTTACATGGAAATGGAAATTTCAGATTACCTGTTGTTATTACTGTCTTATGAGTATTTATCTTTGCAACGAGAACAAATCATTTCCTCTCGAAAATGGACTAAACCTGTATTGTACTTTTCTCCTGTCATATCCAAACAATGGTTATCAGAATCTAGCTGAGCTGGGTTTTTTACATTGAATATTTCACATCCAAGTTCTTGACAGTTAGCTTTGTCAAATTCATTGTGTGTAAGGGTGGCATAAAGAGCTTTCTTCCTAGTAGCTTAATGAGAGGAAAGGATAAAGCTTCTTCTTCCATCAGAATCTATACTTTAGGACAAACTTTACACTAAGTGATGCATTGGAACTATTAAATTTGATTTATATGCATAGACATTAATATAAGTTTTAATATACAGCTCAGGACAACAGAGAGGAAGTAGTCTGTCTCCACCAGAGATCTTGAGTATATAACTCAGCGTAGCCCTACTACTACATATTAGTTTTGTGTACAGAAAATTTTATAACATCACACAAGTGGTGCCTTACCGGGTGGCTGTCAGCACCATTCTTCATCCTACAGAACAACCAACATATAGAACAGAAGGCGTTCCTAAGCTGCTCTTATGCCCTATACAATAGAGTACTAGTCATTGGTAATGGTAGCTTCTAAAATTTGCATTCCTGGAAAATCCCCATTTGCCTATTCAAAAGGTTCTTTTGGCAGGCCTTGTATTATGAAATGAATATGGCTGCCAAGCACTCCAGCAACTTGATCGGTTGTAAACAGTGATAACACTGCTGCAGCCTCAGTTTGGCCGCAGCAAGAAAGGGTAAAGATGGGTTTTATGACACGGAAGAGGTTTATATCACCACAAAACGCCTAATGCCAAGCAGGCTGGTGCATTACACCTACAAACAGAACAGAAGTAATTAAATATCAAAAACATAATTGATCAACCGGAAAAATTCCACAAGAGCAATAATCAATCTGATTCTGATACATCATCTGTTTTTCAAGTGAAGTAAATCATTTCCAAAGAGGTTTTTTCTTTTGTTTTATGTGTGTAAATAACTTCTGCATGCCTCTAGACAGATATGCAATCTAATTACAATTTCCTGTGGAAGTTTATAAGGGCTTTAAGAAGTTTTCAAGATTGTAACCGCAGTATACTGCATCCCTCTGTACCTAGCAGGAAAAAAAGAAGCAAGCAAGAAGTGGTAATGGTGCTGATTCAATAGAAAGCAAGGAAGTGTATCTTTAGATTTTAAGAAGACCTCAATGAAATTGCCTTTCCGAAGCATCAGTTAATTTTCATAGTCATAACTACAGTAATTTAGAACTTGGGGGGTTGGGGCTGCAAGTCCATTCAACAAGAGGGAGAATGGAAAGATCCCCTGTCTGTATTTTTATTCTTGCACGAAGTAGGTTGTCATGCAAAATGTTGCTAGGGGACACTAAGGTTCACTTACCCTGGAATATAGATGCTCATCAAACATGGTAACAGGACAAGGCCCTGATGATGAAGCCCAGCTACTAGGGCCTGTGTCATATCCAGGTTTAGGGGCTTCAAAGCTTCCATTAACTTGATAATCCAAATGGTTTTCTTGTATATTAATCTCTGCTCCAGGTTGGTATTTTGTATCATTCAACAGATTAAGACCATACGGCAGATACGAGTAAGGTCCAGGCATCTGCAGTCTCAGGGATGCAGTTCCATTTAGCTCATTTAGCAGACCATTCATGCCATTTTCGTGGACAGAATTTGATAAATCGGAACTTTTTCCTGTGCCGAAATAACCAGAATAACTCCCAAAGGAAGAACTCACAGAGCACTCAACATCCCTGTAGAGAAAACGAGGTCACTCTAATGATCTGGAACTTCTATGCATGGTAATAGAATTAACATGCATTTCATCGCTTGTTGTCATTTACTAAATCATAATAACAATAAGATGGTTCATAAAAATGCATCCTATAAAGCAATCATTTCTCTTACACCTGAATTCGACTCACCTATGGGGAAGCAGATTTGGGTCTTTTGCAAACATAATATGTTGACTGTCATTACTAGGAAGCCATTGCGTAGATGGTAGCTGCTGCTCAGCACTCATTCTGAAAGGTACGTGCATCACATTCTGGAACTGAAGACGTGTAATTTAGATAGCATCTTCCAGAGAGACAAGAAGAAACTACAAAAGGCTGCTGTAGTAAAAGGAAGCCATTCCTTACCTGGCTATTGCATTCTAACGACATAAGCTGCTGTTTCCCTAAATTTTCCTGCAAAAAAGATATCAAGTTAAGAAGAAGAAAGCGCACAGTACCAGTAAAGAGAATTAAGTAAAACCATATGTTGAAAATAGAAGAATTTAAAGCACCACAGATGCTCATCAATACGTTTTTTTCCAAATGAAAATTGTTGCTTTTGGCCTTCATTATGTCAAAAACTTGTTCAGACTTCCTAACAAGCCTTTGGATAATTATTTTACTGAAACCAATGCTATACTTAATTGACACTTGAGAAAGCATAAGAATACTGACCAAAGGACTTTTAGGCATACCTTATGTGCTTGAATTTGGTCAAGTGAATTCCTGAGTGAATTTTGAAGTTGCTCCAGATGTTCTATGCTATTTATCTTATCTGGATTAGTCCAGTAACTGCAAAACTCAACGTTAAAGGTTGTATAAAGTAGTCAGGAGCCACATATTGTTCGCAGGATCAATGCGTTAATAAATGAAACAGCTCTAATGAAAGAATTTGCAGATGCTCACCTCAGTCTCTGCTGTACTTCAGAGAGTTGACTCTGCAGCAAACTTGATTGGTTGGTGAGGTCCTGTTACATGGAATTTCAAACATCTAAAACTGTCATCATCTTAATCATAAAGCACAGATGTCTAAATTAATAAGGTTAATTGGTTCGACTTCGTACCTCTATCGTTTGAGAACTGAAACAATGCAACCAAAGGCAACAAACCTTAGTAAACAGTCCGAAAGAAAATTGGGGGTAAACATGATAAGTGGAGAAGACATACCCTGTACCCAGAAATTCTGGTATATTTACATCATGGTCCAACTTCTTAAATGTTTTCTTCAGCGCCTAGACTCCTCAAAGAAGAACAAAATATAATGTAAGCAGTAAGAACATTGACAGGGAAGCAAGTGAAGCCAAGCAGTAGCTGGAAAAATATTACGCTGATCATGGCTCATACGAAGGAACTTACTTCAAGGCTTTCTAGCTTCCTGCTCCAATTAAGGAAAAAGGAATCAGCTTTCTAACCCTTGAACAATTAACTAATTCGAGTCGAGGGACAAAAGAGAAGACATTTTCAACGTACCTCTTCGCTCTTTCTTGAGGTGTCAACTGAGCAAATTTCGCAATGACTTCCTCGATGCTACTTGACATTACCAGAAAGAGAATGAAATGTTAGAAAATCTCTTCTCCTAATGATGTCAACGATCATGACATGATAATGATAAGCATGATTATCATAGCTTTCTGAGAACACATGTCAAGGCCAATTTTATACACCAACCACCTCATAAATCACAATCCACCTTCTCCCTCAACTATCTCTAGGGAAACATGATGTGTACTTGGCAATGAAGCAGCCAATTCTCAATATCTATATGATTATACACCTGAAGGATATGATTGTTTATCTGTTTTCAGAGCCATTGTGTTGTAGCTAAACAATGAAGGGCGTGTAGCTCTATATGTTTATGCAAGGAAAATGCCTCAACCAGGAAAAAGCCCAAACCCACAAAGTAGACATGAAATTGTCAGGCAACCCTAATGCTCACCAACTCCATGTATTCAAACTCCAAATAAAAAAGAAAGAATGAATGAAGAATACCTTCTTTTCCCTTTGCATAATGATGGTTTACCAGTTGGTGAGAACATGAGCAGGATAATATCTATGTCACAGAGTATAGACAACTCATTAGCCTTCTTCATGATGCCATTTTTCCTTTTAGCAAAGGTCGCTTGACGGCCATTGGTGTTCTCCAATCTCTTGATCTTTAGCTTAACCCTTCCCATCCTGCACAATTCAACATCGATAATTTAACCTTCAGAATTGTAAAAGCCTATTACTTTGATCTCCTTATAACCTCCATTAACCCCCCACAAAATCTACCCTCCACCAACATGTATGTAATGCCAAAAGTTGCAAGCAGTCACCTTTTATCAATTTGCATCAATGTCACCAAAAGCTCACAGATTTTTCAATAGAATCAATACACGAGTGGGAAATGAAATGTTATGCCATATGAACTCTTGAACGGCCAAAACAGAAAAAAACTTTCGATGGAAGAAGTTTAGGAAATTTAGGATCATAGAATCATAACAAGAAAAACTTCAAAAACGTTGAAAAAACCAACCTAAGATCACTAAACCCATGTAGTTAAAACAGCTTAAGATTGAAATGATAGAAAAAGAATAAAATGTCGAAAACACTCCCACTTCCAAGATTTGGTTTTTAATATTTTTGCTCAATACTTTTTTGCCTTTTTTTTTTCTTTTTTATAAACGCGGAAAAGGGAAATGCCTAACCTTTTGAAGAGTAAAAGATGGGAACGTGTGTGAAAAAAAAAGCGAGAAAATCTCCAAGAAAACAAGAAAGAACTCACATACCCCAAATGAGCAAATCAAACGACGAGTTGAAAGTTGATCGTTCAAAGGGTCTTAAATGTGGGACAGCTCGAACATTCAGCCAAAGGTGAGAGAAAGAGAGAGACAATAGAAGCTCTTCAAGAGAGACACACACACATACACATACAGAGAGAGAGAGAGAGAGAGAGAGCTTACATATAGGATTGTCTCACACGACCGGGAGAGCGGGAAAAGCGGTCATGGAATGGAAGCTTGAGAATCGGGATCGTCAAAAACTTCACCCCTAAACCAATCAAACCAACCACAAACCGATTTCCCATCTCTCACCCACCCTTTCCATACCATAAACCCAAACCCCTACCCCTGCCCAGTGGAGGTTTATCAACAAAACCTCTTTTTTCACTTCTGTTATTGTTGGTTGGTGGGTACTTCAGCTAATTAATTACACCTTCTTTTCCATATTTTCCTTGGTAAAATACAATAAAGCATGAAAATTTGACAATTTTTTGTACGACCAACTATACAACAGTGTTCTTTTTGCATGATCATGTCCTCTTCAACCTTTTACTGCTCAAGATATGGAACTTTCCAGGTTAGTTAAGAAATGTTCTTTCGAGAAAAGTTTTATTTTTTACGTTGGTACGCCTGATTGTTGCTCGTACGTTAATCGCCAATTCCCCGTGCACCCCACTTCTGACTTAATATTGAATATCCATTAATATTAAAACTTGTTTAGAGGTCGGCTTCTCCTAATAAACCTATTTAAATCCTAAGAAATCTATCTTAATTGAGCGAAAATTAATTTGAGTGCAAATAATTTAAAAGTACTTTCTTAAAATAACTTGTGGAAAAAAATATTAAATATCTATTTCGTACATTTGTTATTTGAGTGATAACGTTAATATAATTATATTTCTATTCTTGATGAAAATTATATGTTAAATAATTTAAATATAATTTATTTTTAATTAAATATAATTTATTTTATTTTTAAAATTATTTTATTTATTAAAATAAATAATTTAAAATCTAATTTTTATTTAAAAATTAATATTTAATCTAAATATAATTTAATTATTAAATCAAATAAATAAAATTTATATAATTTGAAGATATTTTAAAGTTAATCATTTTAATTAATAATTATAATTGAATTAAATATATTTAAATTAATTAAAATAAATAAAATCATTATTATCTATAATTTTTATTAGTAATTAATATATAATATTAAATTAAATTATTTTAAGATATTTTTCTGTGATTTTTTTAAGAGATGCATGACGCGCGACAAAAAACAGTTGACGCTGCTGCTCAAACCCGCCCGATGTTGCAGGAAGTGCGGTGATAAGGTTTAGCCCGCGGGAATCAGCTACTCTCCTCAAACGTCGACGACATGTTATTGTTCTCCGGTTTCTACTCTGCCCCTGCCCGACCTCTCTCTTACTCGTCCAAGCTCCATAATTGTCACGACGACCTCATTGCCGCCTCCACCACGAGCACCACAACAACCGACTCCGGCCGTCTCTTCCGTGAAAAACTCCTCTACCTCACCGGCCTCAAAATCGATACCCTTAAAGCTCTCACCTTGAACCCTTCTCTTCGCTCTAGGCCTATCTCCTCTGTGAAGTCCGTCGAGAGCTGCCTCTCCTCTTTTGGTCTGCACCGCAACGCCGTTGGACGCGTTCTCGATATGTACCCTTCACTTCTCACATCGGACCCATATTGTGATATTTACCCAGTTCTCGATTTCCTTCTCAACGAGGTTAATGTCCCGTTCCCTGACATCTCCAAGTCCATCTCACGATGTCCCAGACTTCTCGTCTCCAGTGTTCCTGACCAATTGCGACCCGCTTTTCTTTTCCTTCAGAGATTGGGATTCGTGGGTCGTTCTGCGATTGATTGTCAAACAACGGTGTTGCTTGTGTATAGTGTTGAGTCTACTTTGATGGGCAAGATTGAGTTTTTGATGGGTTTGGGGTTTGAGTTCGGAGAGGTTAAGAAGATGTTGGTTAGGTCTCCAGGGATTTTGACGTTTAGTATAGACAAGAATTTGGAGCCGAAAGTCGAGTACTTTTTCAGGGTAATGAAGGGAGATTTAGAGGAATTGAAGAAGTTTCCTCAGTATTTCTGTTTTAGTTTGGAGAGGAAGATAAAGCCTAGGCATAGAATGTTGGCGGCATATGGATTAAAGCTTCCATTGTGGAAGATGTTGAAGGTTAGTGATGGGGAGTTCAGTTCAATGTTGGTGGAAATGGTTGAAAAGAGATAGTTGGAATTTGGAAACCAGTAAGTTTCTCATTTCTCGATTCTTACTAAACACTTATTTAGTCAAGAATGAGTTTGTTTCATACTAATGGAGGTGAAACAACTTCGGAAATAAAGCTATTGGATCAGATTTATGTGATTATATGTTTACACTGGACTGTCACGCAAGAACATCCTGTCATCTCTTGTCTCTCCTTTCTATCAGACTATCAGTTACCTTTTTTCGGCCTTCTCTGTGCTAACTGGCTTCCTATTAGACCAAAGCTCTCGTTTCTTAAAATTGGATTCTTTGGTGTCCAAGAAATTTTATGATTAGGTTGCTTGTTTGGCGGCAGTTTGAGGACTTCTTTTCATGGAATCAAATTCGTTTATTAGTTACACATATATAAAACATTTCACCTTTTTGTGGCAGTGTATGAATGCAAGTAATCTTGTTTTTCTGCTTGATTTATTGCATGATAGGGTAACTTTTGTGGTACATTCTAGTAGACAGTAAGCAGAAAAAGAGTGTGATACCAGCATTCTCAATTTTACACCTGATCACGTCCTACCTAACAAATGAAATCTATCAAAGAAAATAGATGTATATAAGAGGATATTTTGAACGTTGAAATACCAATTGTAGCTGAATTATGGGCTTCTTCACATAGCGAAATTGCAAGTTAAAGAAAGATAGTGAGAGTTTAACATCTTAGGCCAGCATTCTGGAATTGGTTTCTCATAGCATGCTATTATTCCTCAGCGATATCTTATTTTGTCAAAGCAACTTAAGGGTTGCTGTATTCAGATAAAGACCCAGGTCTTAGTAGAGGCCATTCCTGTTCGAAACGGGATGGCATTTGGATTAAGACGCACCTCTTAATCAAACAATCACTGCTAAGAAAATTAATTGAGGCGTATCGTATGCACGATATTGATCTCAGAGAACTAGTTTGCAAACTCTGCTTGATAATTCTTGATTTCGCCAAATAGAGTCATTTAGGATGTGGAAGACAGGAGGACAGGATATTACATTTAGGACTTATCTGACATTAAATTTCTGGATCTTTTGAAATTTCATGTACAAAGACATCTGCTTTCATGGAATCATCTTACGGTTTATGTAGATCATCCGTATGTTACATTATCTTGGATGTTTTGCCGTGGTTATCTTTTACATTGTGTGTCCATATTAAATCCTTTTTCTTTCCCCAGACTTCTATTCATATGGTTGGTTTTGAGATTTTTCTACCGAGTATGGTCTTTTTGTCAATTGGCTTGTCCTCTAGCATGTAGCAGTGAGCTGCATCTTGGCATCCATGACAACTTCTCATGCATAGTATCCTTGTACGTTTAGTCTATTACTCCCTTCTTCCTTGAGAATCTTCTAATGCCTGACAGTTCCTTAAAATTTGGCTTACCAGGCATGTCGTGAATAAGCAGAAAAGGACCAATTCCCTTGTTATTGGGCCTCCACTTCTCTTTCTTCTGTTGTGGGACTGGCATACATGAGCGAAATTGTTGCAAGACATGATCAGTTTGGATATGACTTCAGTTCTGGCTACATTTCCATGGAACTTAATATTTCAGCGAGGAGTTTCGCAGCAAGGGAACATTTATCACGCCATACGATCGCAGACATAATTCCTCTGCAGGTTTTTATCAGTCATAGCAATGGGAATGCATTATATGAGGGGCCATACGGAAGCAAACAAATGCTGCTGGCTTTGGAAAAGCTAGGTTTTTCCCTAGTCCTATAAAGAAGCATCCTTTTTTTTTTGCGTTATATGATGGCATTAAGTTAGATTGGTTTTACTCATTGTCTGATATAGCTGTAGTCAATGTGTTCGATTACATTTAACTGTATATAAACTAAATGAGAATGTGATGAAACTATAATGAAACATAAAGAAAGAAAGGGATAAACCATTCCAAATACGTAAAGCCTTTGTTAGTGCTAAGGTACTTTTTCATTTCAACTTGTGTGTTGGTCTGTGCATTCTGTGTTCTTGGTTTTTTTTTTCCCTGCAGGTCCATTCTTTTCATTCTCAAGGTCCCCTACGGGTAGAGAGAGTGGTATTGGAGGATGGTGTTTGGTGATTCAGTCCCCCAATTTCCACTCAATGGAAGAATCTGAACCTTGTGTTTCTACAATTTAGTCTAACATGTGGGTGAACTCAGCCTGATCCATTTGAAGATCAAGTGCAACTAGTTTTCTTGTTCGCCTGACCATGCTTTGTTACATTAAAGTAGATTGAAAGTTCTACCAAAGTTTTTATGTACATGAATATATAGAACTCCTTAACTATCTGCTTCCTGGTGATAATACTTTCTGAAACTAAAGTTGGCACCAGAGTATTGTCCTTCAGGATTGAATGTTCAGTACTTGCGTCTTTTTATATTGGGACCTGTAGTCTCAATCCGGTGGCTTCAATTGTCAAGACTACGCCAAGTTTTGCTTGCTAACACCAAAACAATGAGAAAAGCACCCTTCAGAGAAGACCAGTATTGAGAGTTTTCTGAATTCACCTGTAGTTTTACATGCTGATATTCCTGGAAATGAACCTGTCAAGGACATACAAAACAATGACAGGGGAGGGGAAACTCCCTGGACAAAATTTTCCAAGGAATTGACGTGTACTATTCACTTTTTGCGAGTAGTCAAGATGGTGAATGGTGGATCCATTTTGTTGCTTGTGGTGGGAGTGTGAGAGACATGTACCACCGTCTAATCAATCAATACCGTACCCTAGCGATACCCCTTTTCCACACAGCAACCCAACATGGAAACATGTATTTGTTCCGTTTGGTTTCAAGACAGGTGTTTTTCACAGAAAAAATAAAATAAACGTTGGAACGAACAGGGAAGTAGAGGAGGACAAGGGCACCTGGGAAACTCCTGAGAATTTGTACATTTTCCATTTATTTTAAATAAATTCCTGAACTGAGAACTTGTACGTTTTCCATTTATTGGGGACAACAAATATATATTTGGGTGAAGATATTGAGGCAATGATCGCAGAGCTGATGGTACAAAAGCAACGGAGCCATGAAAGCCAACAGCATATAGGGGTCTACGCACGTGGACAGGTACAATCATAAAAAACCATATTAGGTAAAACTTCTCTATCTTTTGGACATCACACAATATTTTTCAGGTACAGACAATTCCTCTAGCATAGTAAATCAGTGTCTCTTCTCCAATCCAATGTAAGAAAATCTCTTACACAATCAAAACTCTGTCCTCTCTCGTGTCACTCCCATGCACAGTGACTTCTTCCACAATTACTACTGTGTACCAAAAATAAAAGAGTAGTAACGTATTGAGAGTTCTCAAAATGCCTGCCAGGTTCTTCTCCAACCATCAATTACATTGTATTAACTTCAATGCCTAACTCCTCTTTTTTCATTGAGTACTGTTCTAGTCAGAAATCCAAGAGTTTGGAGAGACAGAGTTGGTGACTGGTGGGTCATTCTCATTTCCTCACTTTTCTATCATCAAAAGATTTTCTTTTTCTCATTTTCTCAGGTCACTTCTTTTTAGAAAAACCCCATTATTCGGTACGAGTTGTTAACGTCTTACAAATCATGGAAAAGAGTGGGTGAGAGGAAAGAAACCCTCTCCCATTTACTTTTTCTAGTATTGAATTTATGCATGAGATGGTCTCTTTTTAGAGGCTTTTTGAGTTCTGATCTCTTCTGGGCATCAGAAATTGTTTACTCATCACTGACTGTTTATCATTACAGTCCTACATATTCACAGAAACTTTTTTTGATTAGGTTATATCTAACCATAAGTGGCATTATAATACTTGTAGATCCAACCCCTTGTTTGGATAAATCACAGAAGCTGGAATGCGGAGTTGCCCTCCTGTCATTTCCATTCACAGACACTATAACCCTACTTCTGCTGACTTCAGCTTTGTTTGTATAGGTAGGCTTATAGACTACTTGTTATGGTACTGTCACTCCTCTTCCACCGCCTTTATTGCTTAGACTAAAAACCACTGTTTGTGGAGTAACGTGTGCTATCTGTAAGGGTTCTGTGGGTCACCTTGACGTGTGTAATAATAATAACATTATTAATAATGGACATGACTGTAATATTACCATTCTTCAGGACCCATGTCAGCGTGGGATGCCATTGCCATGATTGTTAAGATTTTTCTCATCTTGTACACAAACACAAACTCATCGAGGAGATGGTTTTAGAAAAATTTCTAACATGTTTGTCAAACTTTAGGTTTCGAAGGACTTGTTCTAGGAACTAAAATGGAGCACTCGCAAATCTACCTGTGATTTTCCTAAATGATAATAATTATGTTTAAAGTTAGCAAAATAGCACTTGGAAATGTTAATAAATCTTACAATTCCCAATATTTGGTCAAATTATAAGTTCATAATTGCATGTATACCAATAATTAAAAATTTTAACCAAATTAATCAATTCAACCGTTTAAATTTTTTGTTTAGTTTTTAAATTTTTGTTTGATTTATTTTAATAACCTTTATCGTTAAAAATCAATTAGTTTATTAATTAATCAGTAAATTTTAGTAAATTAATAAATTCTTATAAATTAAAATAAATCAAATATTTTTTATTTAACAATCTTTTTTAATTAAACTTTAAATTCTTTAATAAGTAAGGATATTTTTAATCATATTTCAAATTCTTTAATTTTATTCTTTAGCTAATTTTATGGCGATTTAATGCTAGTTGAACTTTTTTAACTTAAAACTTTTTGTTTTATGGGATTTAGGAAGACATTAATCAAGCATAATAAATTGCACATATCGGCTTCTAAAAAGTATCCTTTTGCATGTACTAAAACAAAAGCGGTATAAACTCCTTACTTAAGACTCTTCCTTACAGGAAGTTTTGAATTTGAGTCACGCAAAAGGAGGAAAAATGAGAAATTTTTCCTGTTGATGATTCTCTAGTTCCCTGGGCAAAGCTTCTTGATCGGATCAATTATGGATGCTTCGCTTCCAACGGTAGTGTGGAAATTGAAGCTACTAGGAAACCCGATGATTGCAGGGAATCTGATGCGGAGCAGGGTTAGCGATCAATCAGCAGTTGACCAATCTTGTATGTGACGGCTTTTTATGCACATAAATGTATAGGCTACATAGAAACTTAGGGGATCTTGAGTTTCTAGATTTACTTCCTCTAGAACTCTTAGGTTGGGGTCTTAGAGGCTTAGGATTATTTTAACTAAGTTGAGATACCTAATGTAATAATAATAAAAAAGAATGCATTTGTTATCATTTGAATGCATATAATAAAAAGTAGACGAAGTATTTGAACAAACCATTTAATAAATTAATAAACCAAATTAAGTGATTGATTTAATTTAAGTGATTGTTTGGAGACTGAAACTCAAAAGATCCAACAACCTTATTATTTGAAGATCACGAGGGTTTATGAGATGTGAACTAAGAACCTTAATCCTTAAAAGTTCCTAATGACTCCCTTGGTTTAGCACTTGAAACACATCTGAGATGAGGTTAAGTTGCTTGTTTGAGTTAGACAAGCATTAGAATCCTTGCCAGTAAGTGTCGCCGATAATTAAGACATAAGTATCGACACTTTAAGTGTCACTAAACACATGTTGCCTTCTTGTCTTCTTGAGAGTTCCGGACATTGTCTCTTCTAACGTCAAATGTCTTTCCATCAGAGGTTATGTTAACTTCTGCAACAGAAAACTCTATTTTTTACACAATTAGAAACAGCTTTTTCAAATTGGAGATGGAAGAATGGATGCATCATTCTGAATTGTAAAAGACAAAAACTTTTGTGAATCATTTTGAATAATCATGACCATCTCTTACAGGCATGGTCTAAGTTAAAGGTCAGAAGTTTGTGTTACGTCTGACATGGCATGAGAGAATGCTAGTATACGTGGTTGTTTTAGTGTCCTCAGACAGATGCAACTGACTTCCAAGGTTGATACAATAATATCCAAAGCATTTTATCAGAGACACACACCCAAACGGACACACACATATATATATATACATATCCTTTTTCCTTTTCGTTGTTTGTACCTAACTACGACTGATCATGAGCTTCTCTTACCATCTCAACCTTTCCACTTCCCAATTGCCCATTTTCACCTGCATAGACTTGTCTTGTTCTAGGGAGTTATATATGGGAGTACCCTAAAGCAAATCCAAGGGAACCACTTAGCATACCTTTGCACATGGTTCCAAGGGAACAGCCCCAACAGAATCTTACGGTTCAGCCCTACTGTTTTTATGGTGGACCAATTTACAGAGCACTAAAGCAAGCTTTGTCATACCAGTTTTTTTTTTTCTCTTCATGCATTAGTATTAGCTCCCTATTCCTTGGTACTCTCCTTCTTACATGGGTCATTCCAAAAGCATGTTTCTTAGGTTCATTTATGTTCATTTTAACCAACTCCAATCCCACATGAGAGTTTGTGGTACTCGACAAGAAACCTCGACTCCTCTCTTCCATCGTGTGTAAGGTAACATCGGATGCTCAGCTCTCCACCACGTTTTTGGAGACCCTTTTTGCTTCTTGGTTGGGTGATTAAACAACATTTTCCATCCAACACTTCAAATGTACGGCACTCATGTCTATGCAGTGCATTCATCGGGCCTTATGGCCCTGATATTATTAGTGGCACTGACATGTACACTTTGTCTTAGGATGCAAAAATTATCAACTAATCCTTCTTGTTTCATGCACTTGTTATTTCAAGTTTGCAAACAACATATGTCAAAGTTAACTAACTAACCCTTGTCTTTAGTTCCTAAAATAACAGATTAGGTAGGGTTTAGGGAATTGAAATTGTGCACTAATCATTTGGCTTATTCCGACGCGTGAAATGCACGCGATCTAATAAGAGAGTGGTGAATTAGACAAAAAGACAAAAGAACTAGCTAGTGTAAGAAAAGGGCATCTAAGTTTGATCCAGTCAGTGATTGTGTAAGCAATAATTGAACATAGAGGTCCATGCAAGACATAACGAAAAGGGATCACACAAGTGCGAGACATGAGACACGTGGGAAAGAAGTTCCTCTCCATTAGTGAGTTGGATGATTATTTCTTCTACATTAACACCGTATAGTTTTACACACCACAGGTTTTCAGTCTGTGGTGTCTGAAAAGTTTCAGACCATCAGGAGGGCGAGTCATTGTCCTTTCTCTCAAAATATATGCAATATGTTTGTGGTGCCTTTCAGGAGTTAGGATAGTTTCTCATCCTAACTAATCCGAGCTTTTCATCACCCAATTACTAACGTCAAGTAATGATAATGCTATGAAGCGATGACAGAGTCACAAGGTTCAGGGAAATATAGAGTAAAATGACACAGAAACACGTCTTCTCCGAATGGGATGTTTTGGGGTGGGGTTGGGGTCCTTTTAGTTTGGTCTGTTCCCTAGAGGAAGGAAGTCAAGTTTTCAAAGTTGAGTTTTTGACCATAGGCCGTGTCCTCTCAGTACATTCTTGTTACACTGCAATAACATTAAATGAAGGCAAAGCTCAAAGATAAGGATTCAAACTGACCATCCCTGACCTGTGTTTTGATACATAAAGTAATAACAATAATAATAATAATAATAATAAAGTCGAACTGTATTCTATACACGTAAACCATTCAATGCAAACGTCCGTGACAGGGAGTGAAAAGCTGTGAAAGCAGTAAAAGAGGAAGCTGTTATAGGGATGAAAATGGCTTTGGACGAGTTCCTGGTTTGTATTTCCTTGAGCAGGAAAGTGTTTTAGGAAACCAAGTGCAGTCTGAGGACATTCCTTACTTGGAAATGTGACTCTTCCTTTTAACTGGGTTAAATTGAGGTTTGCTTTTGAATGTGCGAACGAAGGAAGAATGTATATGTAAATCTTCTGTTTGATTTGACTCATCACGTTGTCCGTAATCAAAGTTGATTCATTTCAAGAACAGCTAACTTTAAATAGTGTTCAACCCCATCAATCTAACGTGTAACTTGTTCTCTTGCAATAGCTACGGTACAGGTTCTGACAAACAAACAGTTTGATGTTATTAACACTAATAAAAAGTTATTTAGAGTGTTAAATACTATAGCTAAACTCACAAAATTGATCAGTACACTTTGTTAGAAACTGATTATTATATACCAATAACATTCATCCAAATATTTAGACAGTTACCAGTAATAAGATTTGAAAAGTTGATGCCAACAAACCGATAACTAGCTTGTGTTCAGAGTAGCTTAATCTAAAATTTTTATATTATTCTGCATTGCCATAATTAGTAGAAAAAATTGGTTCCCATCCAATTGTTTCTGACTAGTCAAAATTCAGACAATGCTTAGGTTAGCAAAAGGTCATAAAGGTCCAGTGATTAGGTCAAAAAGGATGTTTGAGTCCAGCATTCAGTGAAACTCCTTGACTTTAGCAAGCTCATAAAAAGATATAATAGCATTGACCAAATCCATCAATTTGATGGTTAATCACAGTTTAGGAAGAAGGACCACAGAACAGAATAGAATTGTATATATATATACGTATGCAAGTCTTTATCTAGACAATAACATATGAGATGGTTGAACGTGAGACTAACCCATGAAAGAGACAGAAAGAACAGGTGGGAAGATAGGGATCAAAGAGATGACGTTAAGACAATACCCTTTTTTGGACTATTATAGTTTTGTTGTGGGAAAAGGGAGATGCATCGAGTAATTGTTGTTTTTTTGTTCTGATGGAGGAGGAGGGGTAGGGTTTTATGGTTGTTGAGTCAACTTCAGGTGGTTAGCTGAAACCAAAGTTAAAACCCTATCTCTCTCTCTTTTGTTTCTGATTGAAATGGAACAGTGAGGGGGCTAGGTTATTTACTGTTGTTGACTGTGGGCTGTTATGTCAAGCTCACTCCCATCCCATTTGAAAAGAAAGGTGTCGTGTCTTAGACCTGTACAAGCTCAGCCTAGCAACACTTAGAACATTTTGGTCTTTCTTGTCGAGAGACTCATCACACGTGTGATGGCTCGTAAGATAAGAAGATGATATAAGTGCGAACTAGTTAAAGCTAAAAAGGCATTATTCAGGTTGTTAACTACTTCTGTAATCTCTCTCTCTCGCGTGTAGCTGTGTGTCTCCTCCTGAGTCCTGACCTGATAGATATATAGAAAAGAGCTCACTTTGCTGTGCCTTTTTAAGTGTTTTTCTTTTCTTTTTCTCACAATCTGTCAAAAACTTTTGCTTCTCTCCTAATCTTTAGTCCCAGACTATGACTTTGTAACAGTTGTATAACAGCATCTGTCAGAGGAGAAATGAAGGCGTGAGTAGCTGGAGTTCTGCTCTATATATTTTATGTGCATCATCCACACATATCATCATCATCGTCATATATGGCCTGATTTTTTGGTGTTCAAAGTTTCAAACAATCCCTTGTATCTATCTCTCTTACTCTCTGTTTTAGCTCCTTGATTCTCTTCTACTATAGGGAATGGCTTATGAAGACATTGGGTCTCTCTCGCTTGGACCTAACTATAGAGTAATGCCACCTGTTTCTTCCTCTTCTAACGAGATGGAAGATGGGTCTCCAACTACTCGGGGTTTTCATTTCATGGGCAACTGTAGTAACGATGACGTTGTTGTAGAGCGAAAGGGCTCCTATTCAAGTGATGGGTCTGGAGAGCACAATGAAACAAATCGCAATGCTAACTCAAATGAAGAAAACCCTAGTGAAAACGTTAATGTTGGGAAAGAAACAGACAGTAGTGGGCAGTCAAAGCTTTGTGCGAGAGGGCATTGGAGGCCTGCAGAAGATACTAAGCTGAAAGAACTTGTAGCTCTCTACGGTCCTCAAAACTGGAACTTGATAGCTGAGAAGTTGGAAGGTAGATCAGGTAAGAGTCAACATCTGTTTGCTTTTCTTTTCAAGTTCTTATCTTTATGATGTAAGAAACACCAACCCTGCTACGACGATACTTATACTACTATCTTATGCTTCTTTCAAGGCAAGAGTTGTAGACTGAGATGGTTCAACCAGTTAGATCCAAGGATAAACAGAAGGGCTTTCACTGAGGAAGAAGAAGAGAGGCTCATGCAAGCTCATAGACTTTATGGTAACAAATGGGCCATGATAGCCAGGCTATTCCCGGGAAGAACAGATAACGCAGTGAAGAATCATTGGCATGTTATTATGGCAAGAAAATATAGAGAACAATCAAGTGCATACAGAAGAAGAAAACTAACTCAACCTGTATACAGAAGAATGGGTGAAATTCCAAGCTTTGTTTGCAGAGAGAATAGTTCAACAAGTGGACCAGAACCACAAGAGTACGGTCTTAATAATCCTAGCGCTGGAGGACAAAGCAGTTTATCTTCTTTTTCTTTTGGATCCCTCACTACTGGTCCTTGTAGCAGAGTGATTGATTATGGCTTAAATGTGTCAAGCCACATGACCAATGAAGGAGAAGCAGTCTCAAGCATGAAGGTCCCTCTCAGTGGGTTAGGTGCGCAGCGGACACCATTTGATTTCTTCCCTGGTGTGTGTCCCTTAAGATTTCATATCTTTCTCTTTCCTGCAACTTGGTGGATTTGGGTTTCTGTGCTGGTTGTCATTGGTTTGTTTCATGGAAATGTTCGTGGTTAAACTGTGTTGGTTGATTACTTTTAACTCTTTCTGTTTCACTGATTGGAACAAATGACAACCCTTAACCTCATTTGTTGTCTTAAATTCTGATGAGCATTTCTAGTTGTTTTCACGTTTGTGATTGGTTTTGTGTGTGTGTGAGTGTCCTCTCAGGTCCCAAGATCAATGATATGATGGGCATTTTCAGTCAGACCAGATGTTGGGAAAGGCCAAGCGATGAACCCCACATTTCTAACTTCAACCCCCAACAGCCTCCATACATAATGGCAATGCAACAGAACTACCAAAGTTCTCATTGTTTCCCAGATTTTACACCCCAGTTCCCAGGCAACGAGCCTTCAACTTCATCATCTAATGCTGCAGATAATAACAGAATGACTAGTCATTTTGAGACAATCCCACCCCCATTCTTCGATTTTCTCGGGATAGGAGCCACATGAAGTTACAAGAAAAGAAATGCTGAAAAGTTTATCTTTTTCGTTTCCCATCACAGAGAGTCATCATCAGCGAGTCTTAATGTGGATGTCCACCAACATTAGAGGCAAGATAGAAAAAGAAGTATTGTAGTAGCTTTCAGTCGTGTGACAGTCGCAGATAAACTTCTATCATCAGTATGTTGATGTGTCTCACCAACTTTTTTCTGTGTAACCCCTCCCCCTCGCCTCTACTCAGATGAGACCCTTTCAAAAACTGAAATAAAACAATATAACTTCGATTATTATTCTTCTTTCTCTTCTGTACTCGTTTTGTTTTTCTTAATGATTTTTCCTGCTAGTCCTTTTCTGCTTTTTATTTTATTGGTATGTCATTTGCCAGTTGCGATGATCGTTGTCCTTTACACATGTACCAAAAGAACCATTCCATGGATGAAATTAACCATTTGGACTAAACTGAAAATTTGGAAGAAAAGATACTGATCATAACCAGACTAGATTGTTAGGAAATAGAATCCAAAACCTCTAACATCAGATTATGTAATTTTAATCTCCTTTAACTTGTTCAGATTATCTTGTATTTGGTTTGCTACTGCAAAAACGAAAAGTGTTTGATGCTGAAGAAAGACAAAAAACAAGACATTGAATCCTTCACATCCTTTTCTCATGGCCCTGCAAAATTCAGGCACAAAAACTGCAACAGAAAAAAATGACACACGAAACCCACCTCAAAAACTGTCATATTGATTATGGAAACTGTTGAACATGAACAGAATCTTCTGATGAATTGAATTCATGCCACCCACATGTGGAAGATTGCTGTTTGAAACTGTCTTTACTTGCCTACGTGAACTCTTATGTTCTGTAGTTCCTCTCTGTAATGCTTTCCTGCTGATACAAGAAACATGTTATATTTGGTCCTTTTGACATGATCTACGGCTTCACTGTTCTAAACAGCAGTAGTCAGAATTCATATCTTAAATTCTTTTTGCCATTTTCTTTTTTTCTCTCATGGTTATCCCATTCAATATTTTATGTCAAGTATCACTCATCAATGGCTTCAGTTGATATAAGTAGTTATTTGTAAACCAAAGCATGAAGAGTTCAGTTGATAAATCCGACATCATTGTTGCTTGTTTATGCAATTGCGTCTAACACGTAGTCAGTTATTAAATTCACAAAAACAACTACCCCGTTGAAAATTCGTTGACACGTAAATTTTGAAGAGGTCTAATAGTATGTAACTTCATCCTTAATTAGTAGAGATATTGTTTTCGAATGGTGTTCAAACTAATCTACCATCTGAAACTATGTAAAGTAATTATACAGTACCAAATGTTTCACTTTTTTCATTGAAATGGAACTTTATATTAATCAAAGTTTTCGGTTTGATTTACTCAAAATTTTAAATTATTTTTCTATATCATCTTTCTATTTCTCAAGCACTTATTTAATTAAAAATGTAAAAGATATATTTTAGTGCTTCATTTCTCATTAAAATTTTAATCACTACTTTATTTTTCATTTAATAAATTCAAAAAATGTAAATTATAATTGAACATTTTAGCGTTATTTACACCAGATATCTCTAGTTTAGATATGTTTTAAATCAATCTCTAAATTTCAAAAATTATAGTTGACCTGTTAGAGTTTAGTTTTATTTACACCCGACCCTCCAAGCATCATTCTTCATTAGAAAACCTAAGAAAAAAAAATTAAAACAACATCATTTTGTGTTATATGACACAACATGTACAAGGGTTAAAAGTTTAAATTCATCTGCATGAAGAGTTCATTTGCTGCAAATAGGTAAGCAAAATCTATCACAATCTGGGTTACGTCTGTAATTGTTATTTGTCACTTTGGTAGCTATTGCAAATGTAGGCTTTTCAACTCTAAATTTGTCTGTTGCTTTAGAAGGTTTTGCACATTTTTAGTAGAGGTATTTGGAGGTAAGAAAGATCATGAGTTTGTAAGAAATTCCAATTTAGGGTTTCACCCTTGAATTCATATGTTGCTTTGATTGGTGTTGGGACACCTTTGAGAGACAGTCTTTTGAGGTAAGCAAAATCACAAGTTTCTGAAAATTAAAAGAAAAAGTGATTACATATGTTGGGTGTTTGATAGAATGTCATATAAATAATTTTAGTGTTGTTTCCCTCTTGAGTGATAGTGTGATTATTTGTGATAGATTTCTTGAAAAGAAACCAGTAAAGCAATATTTGAGTTGTCTTTATTCTTTAAAATATTATGTTCTATGTAATTATTATATAAACCACCATTTCTTTTCTAGACCCAAACCTTTTTCAATGTTATCAAATTATAGTTCTTTGAAAAAAAAAACTCTTAATAATTGTGTTTGTTGAAAAAATACAGTAGTTGATAAACTTCTTACATCTTGTGATAGCCAAAAAAGAAAAAAAAAGGCTTTTGATCTATAAAATCATCTACATTAACAATGGCAAGTGTGCAACAATATATCCATACATACTGCATTCATAGAATGGAGGCATCTTTACTAGATAATAAAGCACTTGGAAAGGAGGTTTATTAACATTAACAACACTCAATATGCATTTCGCTGATACACGGGATCTGATAAAGTTCAATAGTAAGCAACTATGCCCCTAACTAGTTACAGAGGTTGTTTCTAAAAGATAAGAGGTTTATTAAATGTTTGAAATATGGTGTAAATTCTATGTATAGCTTAATTAACCTTCAAAAGGAGCATCACTACAAAATTATAACTATTTTTGTTGCTTATTGCAAGGAAAGAATATTGCAATTTCTTCGACTGGTATGATAAAAATTTTACTTGAGAAAGTGTAGATATCATAGATGACTTAATGGAAAAGAACATGATAATGTTTTACAATGAACATAAGGGAGATGATGGTAAACTTAATTAGGTGTGAGATTTGATAATCTTGTCTTAGATTATGTTTGGTGTTGTCACTTATGCGATAAATTGAAGCATTATGTATGTATATGGTAAATGGTATTTGTAAATGTATATTGAAGGTGTATATTTTACATGTTACCTAGGGTTGAATTTGTTGACTTTTTTACACTTTTATAGCTAGAAGATGTTTAAAAGTGAAGAAGTTAGTGAAAAAGTGCATAATAGGTGCCTAATATATCAAAAAGACAGGTGCAAGTCTTATTCTGAGGTTCAAAGGAGAAAGAAATATAATAAGAATTATGCCAAATATATTTTTGGTGACAACCATCAGTTATACACTACCTTATAATGATCACAAGCTTTAGGGCAAGACAAATAGTAGTGTGGATGCTAGACTAACACCAGTTTTTGTGAATAATTTTTAAGGACATATTAAATCACAAGTTCAAGCATTTCAATTTTCAAGAAGTTACTTTTTAATCAGAGTTATGAATACTATCATTAGAGTTCTTTGTAATGGACTTTGAAGGCCTATGGCAACTTCCTTTATTATTAAGATTTTAATTTTAGGGTTTCTTTATATTGAAGAAGAATTTGGAGTAAGATTAGAGGAGACTTGATAACTCTTTTAGTTCTTTCTTCCCCTTCTTTCTTTTAGGTTAAGATTATTCGACTTTAGTTTACTTTTAGTTATGTTAAGATTATTCTACTTTAGTTTAGTATTAGTGTTAATTATTTTATTTAAGTGGTTAAAACTCTAGTTAGGGTTAGGCATATAGCTTAGGATGAATTCTTAAATTATTAATAGATAATTTAATTATTTGGGTTGAACTTATTCTCTTTGATCTTAATGTAGATTTATGTCTAATCACCATAGATTCAGTTTTAGGTATTGTATGAAGGATTGAGGGGTGAATTATGATCCGCATATATGGAGATTAAATATCTCAATCAGGGAAGGAAAGTATCCTAGACTATTGGTTGAATTGTATTTCCTAATTGAACATACATATGTGCCTCGAGAAAAGGCATAGATACTTTATATTAATTTTTATTTCAATCTAGATTACCAAATTTGCATGATAATTGGAGTTACAGATAAGTGAATTATGAAATTCTAGTATTAGTTTTGTTGATTTCTCTTAATTTGTTTAATTATCTCGTCTTTGTTAGTTTATCAATTTCATTATTTTCCTTAGAATCAAAATGGAAGATCACCAATACTGCATAGATGTTTATCTAAAAGATCATTAATACTGCACGTAACATTATATAAAAATAATCAATATATTTAAAATATTATTAATACTACACAAGAGGTTGTCCAAAAGATCATCAATACATATAAAAGATCATCAATATTTAATAGAGAAATACATTTTAGATTGTCCAAAAAGTCATAAATACATAAGATCATATGTTATACATATTAATATAACCAACTAGATGGTTTACCTCTAAGGATAAAGGTTGTTAATTCTATTTACTTCTTATCCTTTTGGTTGGTCTAACACTTTCTTCTGTTCGTAACCTTGTTCTTAATCTTCCAATTTTTTTATTGATAGTCTTTTCCTATGTTCTAGTTTCTTAAATTGGTGTCTTACCTTTGTTTTGTGATGCATTAAGTACTACTTCTTAAGAAGACATGCGCTGACCATCTATGAAAGATTAACAATGATGTCATTTATATACATTATATTATTTATCAACATTGTATATGGAAGCTTATCATGTCACAACCTGAAACGGGAACGTGACCGGCAAGTGAGACTGAGGTTCGAAACTCTAGATCACACGTAAGCCTACTACTAGCGACAAAATAAATCAAAACCCAAGAACGCAGTAAGTTCATACAATATAATAACAATAGTGTATGTCAGAAAGAAGTTTTACAACTCATGAAATCATGTCACTACGGACACTACAATACAAGATAATGAAGACAAAGAAAGAACATCCAGAAACGTAGGTAAGTCGCAGCGGACACATCACGGGAGTCATTGCTGCGCAGCTAGTGGTAGCTGACTTGAAAAATAAAGTTGAGGGGAGTCAGACCTAACTCAGTAAGCTCACACCATCCTATGATACCCAATGCTATGTGCACTGTAACACCCCACTCCCACGTGACCCGAACCTGATATCGTTGGTGATATCCGAGTTCGTGCCCCGCGAGGGTGGCGTACTACATCAGTCGGTATACTTTGTTTTTGTAAAACCATTGATTCCACATAGTGCGGCAAAACATTAAATAACTAGA
>JAOQMR010000001.1:1995362-2064671 GCA_027563865.1 Erythroxylum pelleterianum
AACAGGCCGAAAATAGCAATGAATGCATGTAAAAGCATTTTAACAATCCTGTAGTGCCTGGACAGTCCCAATTTATTTCAATCAATCCCATCCTATACCAAATTTACGATTTTACCCTTTCCAGTAGGAGGTGGGATGTTACATGCATAGTCATGCATGAATATCAAAATACATCCAATCACATCAACTATACAGATAAATTGTGGGGGGAGAATATATGTAGGACCCTAATCTCTAAGGGTAGGCCATCATAACTCTAAATCTCGAATGACTGCGGGCAGCTATGCATCACCAACAGCCCAACATGCTCCTATACTCATGTAGCCGTAAGGCTCTCTTAATCTAAAGGGGCTGTAGGGAGTCAAGCATCACCAACATACCAACTCTCTCTCAAAGTGTCCAAAGTCATAAGCATCATAAATAAGGATCTGATCGGGAGCCAAGCTTCAACTAGGATCGACCCATAATATATCTCAATATCATAGCAAACAACTCTTATAATCATAACCAGTGCGCATCTAGTCCTGATGCATACCTATCAGGTGACACATCCTACAGATATTTTCTTCCCCACAATCGAACATAGCAATACATATCAAATTATTAAGCATGCAATTTACCAAGTAAATATTCAGTTATACATTGACCAATGCATGTATGCAATACCCAACCCAACGTGTGTGTGTGTGTGTGTGTGTGTGTGTGTATATATATATATATATATATATAGTGAATGTATATATATATCATGAAATCATGTCACTACGGACGCTACAATACAAGATAATGAAAATAAGAAAGAACATACACAAACGTAGGTAAGTCATAACGGACACGTCACGGGAGTCACTGCTGCGATGCTGGTGGTAGCTGACTTGAAAAATAAAGTTGAGGGGAGTCAGACCTCGCTGAGTAAGCTCACACAGTCCTACGATACCAAATGTTACGCGCATAGTCATGCATGAATATCAAAATATATCCAATCACATCAACAACACAAATAAATTGTGGGAGAGAATATCTGTAGAACCCTAATCTCCGAGGGTAAGTCCTCACAACTCTAAACCTCGAATGGTTGCGGGTAGTTATGCATCACCAACGGCCTAGCCATGCTTCTATATTCATGTAGCCGTAAGGCTCTGTTAATCTAAAGGGCTGCAGGGAGCCAAGCATCACTAACAATTCTGTGATTTTTAATTCGCAAACCATTGAAAATCTCACCATAGTTTTTTAGAGAAAAATGATCAGTAAAACTTTTAGAATTTTTAAATTTTTTTCACAAAAGTAACCAAAATGATCGCCGAAATAATACCTTCGGCGACCGGAATATTCCTTTGGTCATCGGAATAATTCCTCCGATCACCGAAAAATCTTTAGTCTCATAATTCAAAATTTTTTATACCAAATGAAAGCTCTTGATGAGTAAAACAACTTCTCCAAAGCAACATATTCATATTCTCAACATATTTAAACGAATTGAAGAAAAACAAATTGAAACCCTAACATCTTTTTCCCTCAATCGGCGACGATCCAGGCGGCGGCTGGTGACAAGACCATGAGGCTTTTGTTCCTGACATCGAGATGAGTCGAATGGTAGTGGTGGTGATCAACAACAACCATTGGAAGCGACGGATCAATGATTGACATTCTTCGTCAGTTTTCTCCTCAAATTTTGCATTGATTCCAGCCACAATGGTGGCTAAAATAGGTATAGTTGTGATGGGCTCGTCAAGATGAAGAGATTGGTATATAACACTAACCGATTTGAGACACGATAGTGAAGAATGGTTAGAGAGAGGGAAGTCTCTTATATATATAGCACACGGGATATTACATACCATCATTGAAAAAGTGGGATTGTATCATGTCATGTTAAGTAAGGAATGACATCTTACATTCTCTTAAATCACTCCAACATTTTTGTATTTCTTATGGGGTGACATATCCCCCAATCCTTATTTACAGAGAATCCTTGTAACCTTCACCAACTTCTCTTATTATCTTTTTTTTTTCCTTTATGCTTTTTTTCTTATAAATAGAGGATTTGTCTTCTTTCTATGTTCTTTCTTAGTTATTAGCTAAAACCATTCACTTAGTACTAGATTTATACTTTTTTTAATAACACCTCATACATTTCTTTTTAATGTAGTACTTATTTATATATACCTCTGAATCTGCTTTCACTAAAATGATTATTAAAATGGCATGGCTATATGGGATCTCGATCAAGTCCCATTTTCCACAAGTATAAACATTTGTTTTAGGGTTAACTACACGATGATCACTTATATAGTGTTTAATTTCATATTTTTCATCACTTTAAAATAATCTAAACAATTATTATGATTTGTTTGTAGGTCATTCGTATACTATTCAAAGTCAAATTTGACATCATTTACAAGATGAGCCAAATAATTAATGGCCTTCTTTTTTTTTTCCTTTAGCTTTGATATAATGTTAAGATATATGTTATTGTTATATAGGGCCATCTTTTTCTTCTTTTGATGGAATCTCTTTATGATTTCCCTTCTGATCACTTCTAAGTAAGTTAAAAGTAGTTTGTCCCTTATATTTCTTAAGTATGCATTAGAAAACTCTATAATGTTATTTGACAGTATATCACTCTTATATCTCCTATCAAAAGCATACCTACACCATCTCTTCATCTCTATAAATTAGATACACTTTTAAGAGATCTGACAAAAAATGAGATACCCTTAGGCCCGTTTGGTTGACACGGATTGTTATCAGGGAAAGTCATCTTTTTCCTAAAATTTAAGTTATTACGTTTGGTTCGTTTTTTTGAGTAGTTAGGAAAGTTGGAAAAGTAGTGACACTTTTCTTGGAATCTAAATCCCAACACTCTCCTTGGTATTTAGATTACCTTTCTTAGGAATTTAATTTAAAAAACATACTAGACAATTTAACCCTTCCTTCTCTCTCAACTCTGAGACTTTAAAATATATAAATTTCAAATAAATTTTCATTTAATAATTAAAAATATATAAAATAAATATCAGTTTATAAATAATAATTTTTAAATTATTTATTTTTTAAAATAAAATATTTTATTAATACTTTATTAATAAATATTATATAAAATATTAAAATAAATTTAAATAAAAATATTTTTGTAAGTTTTATTTAATTTATAATTATTATTAGTAATAAAAACATTTATTATTATTTTAAAAACAAAATTAAAAATTCACAATAATTATGAAAGTTGAAATAAATAAAATAACTAATTAAAAACTTTGAAAAGGGGAGGAAGGAGAGATAAAAGGGAGGGAGGGAAATTTTAAAATTTTTTGAAAATTTTAAAAAAACTCCCTCTATTTTGAAAAATTTTCGGTATCGGCCGGTATTTAGATTTTGAATATTTTTGCTCAGAAATTTCAATCGACAATCTTCATGTTTTATTTTCCTTATTTAACGATTTCAATTTTTATTCTGTTTGTAGGGATATAATTGAAAAAACAAGTCAAAATTAAGTTAAATTTTATAAAATACTGTTACATACCAAACATTATAATAAGAATCCACTCAAATTTTCTATTAGAATTTTTATAAGTATCCAAACATGTGAATATCTTTACTTTCCTAAAGATTTATTTTCTAATGAATCATATTCCAACTTCACTTTACTTTCCCACTAACCAAACGGGACCTTATTGCTTTCTATGACAACTAAAAAGTATCCTCCTAACTTCTCATGTTATGCTCATTCATCTTTAAGAAGCAAATATAAGGGATGCCTCTTAGCTATATAAACTTTAATATCTCAAATCTCTTATTGGTAATCTTACAAAACAACCCTTTTTAGCCTTAAAATATGTAAGATAGGACTGTCTCTAAAGTCTAAAGTATGCCACATACTTATTAGCAATCCATTAAGTTTTTAATATTCTTATTGTCAAATGTTCTACTAAAAGAATGGGTATTCTGGAATGTCTTAATCTGAAATGCATGCCCATTTGGGTAATGCCTGCATTCTCTACGTACATTTCTTTTTTTACTTTATAATAACTCTTGACCCGTTATTTTTGATATACTTATAGTCAAACCTCATATGGATTCCCATGTTCTTCGAAGACTTTCTAAAAGTGTTGACATGATAAAAAAAAAATCATTTGAGACTTAAAAATAACTTTACCAAAGCACTAAAGCGAGGATATTTTGGATTCTTCCTGTCATAAACACAATGGTAACTAGATCGGGCCTCTGGGATTGAATATTCAGATGAACAATTGAGAAATTAATAATCCGGATCAAACTTATTATGGTATCATATTAAAATTTTTAATATGAATAGAGTGTAGAGCCCATTAATTACAAGAATTAGGCTTCGGTGAATTATTGTCAAAATAACTAGAACTAGGTATTTAGATAGTTGACCCTTGCCACTTATAAACCCTTTAACATGTTCATGTTTAGTCAATATAGGATACTCTAATATGGGATATACAAATGATTATCATATGTTGTAGAATTGCATATTATAAAAGGATTAAGATAGATTATCACACATTAAAGACGATAGTTACTTGCTTGTTATTCATTCCTTGGACACCAATATTGTTCATTGCATGTAATAAAGTTAATAGCTAACGTAATTTAGCCTGATTTGTCAATATCCCTTATTTGCTTCTCTTTACACTTTGATTTTGACTCAACACTTGGTCCCAACGACGAGCTCTTCTATGATGTCGTGAATATGCATTATATGATGTCGTGTGGTATATAGCGCTACATGAAATGTGTTGTATCATGTCACACAAAATGACATTGTTTTAATATTATCTGTTAAGTTTTGTAAATTTAAAACAAAAATTAAAATTTAAGAGGGTTAATAATAATTTTTAAATTTTATAGACTAGTTTAAAAAAGACTTAAATCATGTGAAAGTCTAATTTAATTAACCATATATCTTATATCACTATATATATGTCTTATCGTAATTTTAAAAAAAACATGAGGTTTGTAAAAAAAATCTTACAAATTTTTTTTGATAAATTTTAAATTTACAATTTAAATATTGATTTAAAATATCTCCATAACTATTAGTTCGATAAAGTTGCTTATGTAGAAATTAAAGAGCAATTATCACTATATATATAAGGCTTACAGGTACAACGATATGTTGTATGTTATTACATTTATCCAGAATCAATTTTTATAGTCTAACTAAAAACACTTCTCCATGAATCTAACAAAGTCATCGAAATCAATATTTCCGTTTCCATCCTTATTGATTGCCCTGATCTTCCTTTCACAGTGCATCACTTCTTGGGAGCCTGCCTTCTTCAAGCCTAGAGAGCACAGAACTCTCCGCAAATCCATGGCGTCTATAAGCCCATCTTTGTTCTCATCAAAGATATCAAAAGCTTCCTTTAGCTCTTCCAAGGTTGGCTCCTGAAGCTCAAACAGTCGTGAGACTTCACTTGCATTGTATCTTTCTTGAAGCTTGTCACCTTCTACGTCATAGAATAATTCTAGCCTGTCAAGCACCATGGTTATATCTCCTACACTAACTTCGTTTTCTTCTCGTTTATGACTTGGTTTTGGTTTTTGGGTCGATGGTGATCTGATAAAGACATGGAATGAGCTCAGGAAATGGTTGAAAAAGTTCAGGAAAGTTGAGACAATACCACAGAGAGACATGTCCCAGTGGAAGGTATGAATTGTTAGTAGCAATCCTTTCATGTTAGGCATTAATGAAGAAGAAATGCTCTGAGACCGACTGCCTATATATAATAAAGTTCATCAAAAACCATTGCTGGCAACGAGGCAAGTGAACTTGTAATTAAGATTCGTGTGTGAACTCTGAGAATCTTTGTGGAAAATAAGAGGAAACAAAGACGTCGTTTACCTGAAGAGCGGCTTTCTTGTAAGCTTCAGACACTTCAATCTGAAGGTTCAAATGTCTTGAGATCCAACATATCTTCAATATAAAAACAAGGCCTTTAGAAAACTTGTACATGACTGATTGTTGGATACTAAACTAAACCTCCATTAGTTTACTCCCCCCAAAAAGTTGGAGATTTTGTCTTAGTCACGCATTCAAACGCTTTTGAAGCTTGCTTAAGAAACATCCGACAACTCGGTAGACCTTATAAATTCCTCAGCAAGTATGAATTTGTCAATAGCGTGTAAACATACAGGTAAATAGATTTGAAAACGATGAAAAGGTCCTCAAAAGAATTAGAACAGAATATAATTTAAGTTAGGTAGGTTATAGTCTACTTTCCAAGTCTTTTTAGTTGCAGGTAAATTTGTTTGTCGGTTCTTTGGAATCTTTGACCCCAAACAAAACATTATATTTCATAAAATTGTTAGGACAATTTTGTCCTTCTCCTTAATATTGGACAACTATTAATTGTATTTTTAGTTTTTTAATAACTTATCAGTTAAGTTACGTAATTTGATCCAAACAAAGGTAATAAATGATCTAAATTAATAGGTTGAAGTATAGGAGAAAAATGGATCTCAATTAGTGTAAATCGGACACATATCGAGTTTATGATAGGAAAGCTCGATATGGAATCTATATATAAAAGTTAAGGTCTCCTTCAGTAACTTATGTAATTCGTAAGCATACGGATCTTCTGACCCGTTAAGAACGCTTACGTCTTAAGAAAATTGAAGAAAGGCTTTAACTGAATGTCGGTGATTACTTTCCGTGAAGGACCTGGGAGATTGGAACTCGTTTTAGCCTCGAAAACTGCTTCAGAACATCAGATGGACCGAAATCAAGTATTCCGTATTTCTTTCGTTTTTAAACCTTTCATGAACGATCCGGGACCCATAATAAGGTCTATCCTATGTATTACACGTGGTATTAGAGCGGTTACGAGATTGGGTTGCCAGAAACAAAGGTTTTTTAGTTTCCATTCATTATGGTTTTCATCAGTTTTTTGATTTATTTTTATTTTTTGCGTATATGATTACGTAAAAGTGGTATACATAAGGCTAGTTATAAAAATGAGTCAAAACGGGCCAAAAAGAGCGAAAAATTAGATCCCATGTCACCGGAATTTGCCCTCCTCATCTGAGGGCGATCCACCGTTGGGTGCGTGTGCTACAGTAACAGCGGGAGTGGTGGTACGAATGGCACGTGCCGCCAAGTGGCTCCATGCGTTGAGGGATAGGTGTGGTGCACGCTCTCCCACGAGATTGGAATAGCTGGCACGTGCGTAACATGCACCCGCATCGGTCCCAACATGGAGCGGAACATGCAACGCATGCGCCATACAGTAAACGAGTGTGTGCACTTGGGGGACGTGTGTTGCGCACACGCCAGACGCATCTAACGTGCGTCTGTAAGCTAGTGTGCAACGCACGCGCGCCCTTTACTCACTCGCAGGCTCTGTGCGCTGACGTCAGCTTTACAATATGCTGATTCAGTACCAAAAAAAGGGGAAATTTTCATAATTCTCGTAAAGGTGCCCCTGGTCTTTTTAGGTCAGTTTTCAGGTCGGGGAACTTTTAAAGTGATTTTTTTTAATTTTTCTGGATTATTACATTGGTAATTGGATTCTGGAAAAGATTTTAAAGTTTTTTTAGGTTAATTTTGAGTGTATTTTCGTGCTCCAAACTACACATAAGAGAGATACTTAAGGTTTCGTGTCTTGTGTGGTAGGTTCGGTATTCAGGAAAATACGATAGTTACTCTTATTGAGATTTTTTATAGAAAAGTAACAAATAAAGTTTAAAGACAATGTTTTCAATATTAGTATGTGATTATTTAATTATGAATCTAGTTTTTACATTTATAATTGATTTTCACATACATTATGCCCATATAGAATGTGAGGATGACATAAAGATGTATTCTTTGTGTTTGTGGACTTTCTAGGGTACTGATAAGAATGTAGTCACCAAAGTGACCTTTCAAGTCAGTATTTTGGATTATTCTGCTCACATGTTAGGGATGTCTCTAGCCTTATATTTGGTTATTATACCCAAAGGTGTTAGCCTTACATAGGATTTTGAGATGTTTATAAAGGCATTAGATGAAGGAAAGTCGTTACTTAAATGATCTATTCACCCAAAGGTGGTAGTGTCGTAAGAGTTAATGGTTTTTACTCTGATCGCTTTTAAGTGGGAGTCTAATTACATATATTATGTATTCAGCCCAAAGGTGTTTCATAATATATGTGATCGGATTCTCAATAGAGATACTGCTTTAATGCTTTAAGTATCACTGTTATCTTGTATTTATACTGATATTTACATTATCTTTTCTATTTTTCAATCACCTTTTCTGTAAACAACAATGTTGTCACGATTGAGACCTTTAATGGTTTCAATTTCAAGAAGTGCGAGAAGGATGTGGAGTTTGCATTGGAGATGGCTGATGTCAGTATTGCGATACACATAAAGAGAACTTCTCCACTTACAGATATCAGCTCAGAAGTTGATAAAGAACTATGACGGTCTAGGAGTGGTTAAATAGGATATGTTATTTGAAAATCAAGTGGTCATTCCCAGATCATCTACTGAGTAGATTACCGAATACGACCATAACGAAGGAGTTTATGGATATCATTTCCTAGAGATCCAAGGTGTCCTCTCATGCAGAGCAGAGCACCTTGATTAAGGAATTTTCTCCATGAAGTATACGGGAGAAGGAGGCTTTCGAGAGTACATTATCAGGATGGTACACCTTCAGACTAGGCTGAAAGCGCTTGATGTACCAATTCCTGATAATCTCATAGTGTATCAGGCATTAAATACTCTCCCTCGAGAGTTTAAGATGTTGGCTACCTCCTACATCTCTCAAGATGGGGCTTGGGACATCAATTCCTTGATTTCCCGAAGTGCTGCAGCGGAGGAGAAGAGTAAGAGTTCTCCTCATGCAACTATGTTTGCAGCTGCCAAAGATAAGGGGAAAGCTAAGCCCTCAACAACCTAAAGGTAAGGATAAGAAACCTAAGCCCTCTCCAAAGATTCAGATTGGACAGTCCAGCATTGCTAAGGGGCCACATGACCTAAAGGGTATGAGGTGCTCCTTCTGTAAGAAGAAGGGGCATAGGAAGGCTGATTGCTATAAGTATAAGTTATAGAAGGTTAGGCAAGAACTGTCAAGTAACTCCTCGGCCTATATGATTCATGAATCCAATGTAGCTATAACCGTATCAAATTCTTGGTGGTTAGATAGTGGAGCTTCTAACCATGTTACTTCCACAATGCAGGGCTCAGATCTAGGAGATGGCCGACTAAAGGAGAGGAGAAGCTGATGGTTGGCAACAATGAAGAGGTGGATGTTTAGTATGTAAGAGACGTAGGATTGAACCTCGATACAAGGTTTGTATTAGTTTTATGAGACACATTTTATATATCATCTTTTAGACAAAAATTGATCTATGTATCAGTTTTGGATTAAAAAAAGGTTATCGTTTTGTATTTGATACTTCAGTTGTAAATATTTCTATCAATACAAGGCATATCAGAACTGTCTTCTTATCCTACGGATTGTATAAAATATGTCTTACTCCTGATGAAATGTATGCCTCTTCTTATGTTGCTGAACCTATTACTCGAAAGAGAGCCTTCATAAAGGAAACATCGTACATGATGTGGGATAAACGTCTTGGCCACATTTCTAGAGAGATGGTTGAGAGATTGATAAAGGATAACATTCTCCCAACTCTGGACTTCAGTGTCTAGAAACCTATATCGATTGTTGCAAGGGTAAGTTGACTAAGATAAAGAAAAAGTGGTCAACTCATACTCATGGCTTATTAGACCTCATACATACAGACATTAGTAGTCCCTATATAGTCATGTTATACAATGCTAGATATTTTATGACTTTTATAGATGATTATTTTCGCTATAGCTATGTGTTCTTGCTTAAGGAAAGGTCTTATTCTTGATAAGTTCAAGATCTTTAAGACTGAGGTTAAGAACGAATTGGAACAATCAATAAAGATGGTCAGATATGACAAGTGAGGAGAATACTATGGCAGACATGGGGTTGTAGGACAAGAAAAGGTTCTGTTTGCCAGGTATTTGGAATTGGTTGGAATAATGGCTCAGTTCACTAAATCAGGTAGTCCTAAGAAAAATGGCATGGCCGAAAGGCTAAATCGCACCCTAAAGGACATGATGAGATCAATGTAAAGTAGGACTAACCTACCTGAATACCTTTGGGATGAAGCTATCAAGACGACAATGTATATCTTGAATAGAGTCCCAAGTAAGCCAGCACCAAAGACGCCTTTTGAACTTTGGGTTGGAAGGAAGCCAAGTCCTGCACACATTCGTGTATGGGGCTGCCCTGTTGAGGTAAGATCCTTATGAGAGCATATTGTAATCTCGTTCCACTCGTTGCTATTTGGTAGGTTTTCCCGACCACTCTAAAGGCTACACATTTTATTATAGAGAAAGAGGGACCAGAATAGTGGAATCGCAGATGGCTAAGTTTCTGGAATATGATGCCCATGATGAGGGAAGATCTTCACATCCTTCAGGAGATAGTAGGACGGATACTACGATTATTTCGTATCTGTTTCTCATACATTCAGGTCCGGTGGATGTAGGTCCAAGTACTATGCCTATGCAGGCATAGGAACTTACACCTATTCAGGAAGAGGTTTCTGAGGTACAGGAACTTATGCAGTTGCGCAAATCCACCAGAGAGAGGCGATTTGCTATCTCACCAGATTACATAGTCTATTTGGGTGAGCAAAACTATGAAATAGGACATGTTGTGGATCTAGTTACTTTTACAAAAGTCGCTTTTGGACCCCAAACTGATATGTGGTGGGAAGTAATGAAGGATGAGATGCATTATATGAAGTATAATAAGGTATGAGAGCTTGTTAATTTACCTTAATATTGCAGGCCTATTAGTTGCAAGTGGCTATTTAAGATCAAGAAGGACACACAGGGTCAATTTGAGCAGTTTAAGACACATTTGGTTGCTAGGGGATTCACTCAAAGAGAAGGAGTTGACTTCAATGTTACCTTCTCTCATTTATCCTTGAAGGATGCATTTAGAGTGATGATGACAATAGTAGCTCATTATGACATGGAGCTACATCATATAGACGTTGCTTTCTTGAATAGTGACCTTTATGAGGAGGTCTATGTGGAGCAACCTAAAGGGTTTCGGGATCAAGATGCAATTGAAAAAGTTTGTAATTTGACTAAATCAATATACGGTTTGAAACAAGCTTCCAGACAATGACACCTAAAGTTTGATGAGGTTTTGACCTCATTCGACTTTGTGGAAAACAAAGTTGAAAGATGCTTATACTATAAGGTCAAGGGGAGCAAAGTTATCTTTCTATTACAATAAGTGGATGATATCTAGCTCGCGTCAAATGATTTAACCATGTTTCATGAGGTAAAGCAACTTTTGGTCAAACACTTTGACATAAAGGATTTAGGTGAAGCATCTTTTGTATTTGGCATCCAGATTCACCGAGACAGATCTCAACACTCATTGAGCCTCTCACAAAGAGCATACATTTAGCACTTAAACCTATTGTAGCACTATCTCTCATGGTGAGAGATTATCTTTGACACAATGTTCAAAGAATGAAGTTGAGAGAGAGGCTATGAGAAATGTCCCGTATTCTAGTACAGTTGGTAGCCTGATGTGTGCCCAGGTGTGTAGTTGACCGAACATTGCATTTGTTGTTGGACTGCTAGGTCAATATCTGGCTAACCCAAGTATGGACCATTGGAATGTAGTTAATCGAGTGTTGAGATACTTAATGGGTACTAAGGATTATATGTTGACATATAGGAAAGTCAACAATTTAAACCTCCCAGGGTATGCAGACTCTGATTTTGCTATGTGTCTGAATGATCGTAAATCACATCGGGGTACATTTTTATGTTGGCAAATGGTGCAATATTGTGGAAGAGTATCAAGTAGACACTGATAACTTCCTTGACCATGCATGTAGAGTTTGTTGCATGTTATAGAGTTGCTACACAGGTGGTTTGGCTCAGAAACTTGATTTATGAGTTGTATGTGGTAGATTTGATAGCTAGACTATTATATTGTGATAATCTTGCTGCAATGTTGTTCAATAACAACAAAAAGAATATCATAGGGTCTAAGCATATGGAGGTCAAGTACTTGACCATAAAGGAGTTGATTCAGAAGGGGTACGTTGAAGTAGAGCACAACAGGACTGAGGAGATGTTAGTTAATCCATTGACGAAAGGACTTTGCCAACTAGTGTTTGTTAGACATGTATCCAGTATGGGCGTGTTAAAGTCCTTAGACAACATTAATTAAGGATCATTGTATTTGCTCCTTAAAAGTTTGTACATTTTGATGTATTATGATATTATGATTATTTATTAATATAGATGATCATCTTTTTATCCTCAATAATAACTGTTCTTGTGTATAGTCATAATATATATGAAAGCCTAAAGATTTGTGTTGACCTTAAGCGTTTTAAAGGTCATTGGGCATATACAAAAATTGACCTTGAGCTTATGTCATTTTGACACATGCAGTTTAGTATGGATATCCATAAATTTAACATGACATAGGGAGATATAATTTTTTAATCCCATAAAGGTTCTCTAATGCAGTTTAACATTCAGTTGGAGAACATAAAGATTTTCTCTAATACTATTTAGCATTCGGTGAGAGAAAACAAGATTTCTTTGCTGCAGTTTATCATAAAGTTGGAGAAATCGAGACCTATAAACGAAGATGATACATTTTAGATCATACAGGTATAATCCTAGTTTGCCACACTCCATTTTCCCATTCATTTTAATGAGGTATTAAATATTTGTGATTATATTGAACTTGTGTCGCACATGACACATGTGTTTGATATTTTTCGATATCGAAAGCCTTGCAAGACGCAATGTTGGATTTTCATTACTTTGGATCAAATGTTTTAATTTTTTAAAATTTGGTACTAATATAATAGCGTGACTTAACCGATTTTTAAACTATTTTAAAACTTGAGTCATAACTGCAATTAATGTTTGTCTAAAGGGGAGCATGTTGGACAATTTTGTCATTATCCATAATATTGGACAACTATTAATTGTATTTTTGGGTTTTAATAACTTATCTGTTAAGTTACGTAATTTGATCCAAACAATAGTAATAAAGTGACCAAACAAATGATCTAAACTAATAGGCCGAAGTCCGGGAGCAAAATAGATCCCGATTAGTATAGACCGGACTCATATTGAGCTTGTGATGGAAAAGTCCGATATGGAAGCTATATATAAAGATTAATGTCTCTTTCAGTTGCTTATGTAATTCGTAAGCATACGGATCCTCTAACTCGTTAAGAGCGCTTACGTTTTAAGAAAACTGAAGAAAGACGTTAACTGAGTGTCAGTGATTACTTTCTGTGAAGGTCCAGAGAAATTGGAGCTCGTTTTAGTTTCGAAAACTGCTTCGGAACATCGGATGGAACCGAAATCAATCATTCCGCATTTATTTCGTTTTTTACTCTTTCATGAACAATCCGAGACACATAATAAGGTTTATTTTACATGTTACAAAAATGAGTAGAAGAGCTCACTAAGGTAATTAAACTTCACAAATAATAATGATTAATTTGAGCAGCGACCAAGTAAAATGGGTCATTGTCCCAAACGTCTAAGGGGACAAATTCTGTTATCGTTAAAAATACCATTATGAGAACCGAGGATTTCGTGCGCTCCAAGAAGGGAACAGATGCTAACGAAAGCTTGTGGTGATGTCAGATTTGAACAAAACCAACTTCCGGACTGTTACCTTGGAACTTAGAAATGGACTTTCATGGTGGCATTCCCAGGCATCTTTTCTTCACAGTAATGCAAACGAAAATACGTATGTAGCCCCAAAAGGTCGTCCAAGCTAGTTCCCTAGGAGCATTTCAACCGAATTGACTAGAGATTGGTGTAGCGGTAAACTTTGGATAGTCAATTAAGAATAAAAAAATATTAAATTTTATAAATATTACTTTTAATTTATTAAATAATTTATTAAAATATATAAATCATAAATTATTATACACAATTTAATGATTCATTTAATACGCAGTTAAAAAGTAATATTTACTACATATGTTATTATTATAAACAATATATAATTTAAAATTAAAAGTGATTATCTTTTGACATGCAAAAATAAATTCACGAATAAAATATTTTTGAAGCATATAAAATTTCAAGTTCGTTGCATTATAACATGTCAATAAAAATATAGGCTAAGATTCTTATTAATGATAAATTACATTCGCTGAAGTTAATTACTTTATTAAGTATAAAATATAAATGTTACGGAAGAAAGTTGAGGAGCTGTAGACAACTAATCATCCATTTTAAGTTAATTTGTTGCCCTCCTCAACTTTGTCCCATCTATATGTGTATATTTAGGGATGGGCCGGGCCCAAGGCCCGAGCTCGATTGGGCATATTAGTATTGTAGCTCAATCTAGTCCAGATTAGCTTGACTTTTTTAAAATATTATTTTTTGAAAATTTTAACATAAATTTATTTAATTAAAAATATAATATGAGAAATTCAATTAATTAAAGTTACAGATTTAAATTGATCAATAAAAATTGAGATCTACATGCTCTTGAGTTCGATCACTGTACAACACATTATATATGAAATTAACTTCCTTCATCTTGTATCTCAGGTCCAATACAAATATGACTGCAATAGTATGTCCGACCATATATTAATAAGAATTCAACTTCTCCATTATCTACTTTGTCATAATTAGAATAACCTCGTTACAATTAAACATCCAATCAAATAAAACTTTCTTTATCTCACACATAAAACTAAAGCAACAACGTATAAAGTTGGATATTTTGTCCCCCAAAACAATTCAGCTATAGTATAAAATAATTTCAACTTTGCAAAAGTTCTTTAGCCAACTGTCATTATTGTTTTGTAGACATGCAAGTGTACTGAGAATCTCTTTTTTCTCATTCTGGTAAACACCTCAACGTATTGAATTCTCGACTCCAACATCTTAAAAGTTGAGCTCCATTTGGTTAGATAATTCAAAACCAACTTTTTCGTACTCGGAATGCATAAAAGTGATGCAGTTTCTTTAAGTTTCTCAACTCTTTCAAGTGTTGCACTCTAATATACTATATTATTCCAAATCGAATCTATTGCTTCCTTTTTCATCTTTAACCCAACCTTCACAATCAAATTCATAATATGTGCAAAATAATGCATTTGGAATAATCTTCTACTAGCCAACAAGCTCTCAACTTGTATCTCATTCTTCAACTTTTCAATTATAACATCACTCGTGCTACAATCGTTGACTGCTGTGGTGGATAATTTGGTGTTCATATTCCAATCTATCAACCAATCTCCCATCACGGTTGTTGATCTTTTGCTTGTAAGCGGTGTTGGAATATAAATGAACCTACTATATACAAATATGATTAATATCAATCATAATATAATAAAAAGTAAATAATAACAATATTAAAGAATATAAATTACCTTAAAAGTTTATTGCACAAAGTCCAATCATTGTTAATATAATGTAACATCACCACCATATAATCCTCTTTTTAGTTGTTGACTATCTATATGCCTAATGTAATGACAATTTGACCTTTAATACTTGACAATGTTCTTATAAATTCTTTCTTCTTAGCTCGTATATCTTCATAATTTCCTTCTTCTTATCCTCATATATCTTCATAATTACCTTCTTCAACATATTCCGGGTTATAACCTTAAAGGTTAGTTGTTGTAAGTTACAAAACATCCTAAATCTTTTAGTATTAACTATAGATAGTGGATGTTTATCACCAATTACCATAGAAGCATTAAAAAATCTTGATTTGTTACTGACATAAGATGTTGCAGTCATTTTATTCTTTCCTCTTATAAGGTCAAGATTAAAAAATGTTTGACCTCTTGAAACAATCTTTTCCTATTACACAAATCCACCTGTCTTTTTAAATGACACTTACACCTATAAACTCCTGATCAATATCTTGTAATAATACTTACATTTTCCTTTTTCTACTCTGTCCATTTATCTAGTTTTATTGAAACGATTCTTAACTTACATTTTTTAGTTGACCTAGACTTGTATCTTCATTTGGTACGTGATTATAAGTTTCCACTTCTGTATCAGATTATAACTCTCCACTGAAGAAATATGCTTCATCTAAAACAATCAAACAGTCAACATATAAATATATATGTTATTCATAACCATAATCGATAATTCGTGTCACACAAAGCACAAGTGTGTATGTATTTTTGTAGACTTAAATGGTCACATACACGGGCTTGTATATGATTGTGAAAGTCATTGTGAAGTTTTTATGTAGACTTATACGGTCACTTGCACAAACGTGTATATGATCGTTTATGTCATATAATCATACTTACACGGTCACATATATGAGCTGTATATGATCGTGTAAGTTCTCGAAACTTCACACTCACAGTCACTTACATAGCCACATAAATGCCCGTGTATGTGACTATGTAATTATGTGAAAATCCCCTTTCGATGGGAACAATCCTAGAAATTTTAGTATTCTAAAAATTCAATCTTCAATTAAAAGATTCAAAACTAGATTACGATAAAGAAACTTTACCTTGATAGGTGAGTGGCAAAGAAGCAAAAAAAGATGACAACGAGGTGGTGGGGAAGTGGGGCGGTGCAATGAAGGGGCCGCGAGGGGGATTGCAAAGACTAGAAAAGGAAGGCGAAGGATATGGAGGAAGGAAAAGTGGGCGACAGACTGATCTGAGAGAGAAAGAGAGGCTGAAGTCTAAAGATAGAGGAAGAAAATGACACAAGAGAGGGAGAAAAGATAAGAAAAAATGACGTAGAAGAAGAAAACGATGCAAGAGTGGGAGAAAAGATAGGAACAAACGACGACGTGTTACTTCATCAGAAACAAAAATACTTAGCTTATAAGCAAAATGACATCTTTTAAATTTCAAAACCTATCAATCTTCGTACCGAATTTAGCTCAATTTTCACCATTAAGACCCGAGGCTTAATCAACATAGGCTTGACCCGTTGAACTCGACCAGGTCGAGTCTGTTGTGAAATTCGGGTTAATCTCCACCAATAATAACAAATTTGTCTTGCGCACTATTGCCTAGGTGAATAAAGTGTGGACGATTGTATTGAAAAATTATATCAGGTAAATTCTAAAAAAATACTGGAGGGGTCACAAACGGTCCCACTTAAAACTCAATCTACTAGACAAAATTTTTCTAGACATGTAATTTAATAGAACAATAATTCACTACAACTATACCCGACAATAGCTATTAAATAAATAAATAAAGAACACCAGAATTTGACGAGGTTCAACCAATTATGCTTACTTTCTCGAATATTACTAAATTGGTATTTCACTATTTTCATGAAATAATACAAGTGAAATACTACAAAAAGAGGAAAAGAACTTTTGTCTTAAGGAAAGACAATTTTTAGGATGTTTAAGATAAGTGAAGGAGTCTTTTTATAACTAATTAAGAAGACTCCTCTATTTTTATATTTTACAATATGGGAATATGTCATATAGTTAATACAGCCGAACTGAAGCCCAAATGTCATCCCTATGTATACGTACATAGGCTTGACTTTTCTTCTAACTACGTATATAAATACAAAAATCGTTACTTTTTTCTTTCCTTGTAAAAATTAATTAAATTTTTTATTAAAAAAAAAGTTTGCTTAATACGCGAGAATATCTCTCTTTGCTTATAGAATTGATAGCTTACCATGGCATCCGATCAGACTGATGTAAAGTTCATTGGCAGAATCGAAAAAGCTTGTTCTGCACATTCATCCCTGGTCCTTTACCTACAATGACTACTACATCCACATGAACCATTTCCTCCAAATTAAAATTGTTTATTATAAGAGGATAAGGAAGTGGCATAGCTGACTTTGAAGCTCATTCCCCATTTAAAGGGATGATACTTTCTTCTTTTACTATGCTCCTTTTCACTATAGAATCTTCCATAATTATATTTTTTAGGTGTCTATGTTATGAATTCTTTTGTTCCAAAAGGTTGAATCTTCAACCCTAAAGGCCCTCAGTCGCAAGCTCGATCACCGCTGGAGTATTGAATCACAGTATAATCTTGGTCAGCTCCCTAGCAGAGCGGTCCACTTTCTCCCGTTACCTGAAATCGAATTTAAAACCTTGTTCCAATTGACCCTGCTAGTTTGCCAACCAAGCTACCCGTACGGGCATGAATTCTTATATATATGTATTGATTTATGTTTTCAGATACCAAAATAACTTTTAAAATCCCAAGATTTCAAGCACTAATCCCCTCGAGACACCCTTAAGAAGCACAATAACCCATATAGGTCGCGTGAGAGTCAGCCTTATCTTGAACCGAAATAACAAGACAGATGGTTCTGAGATAGGGGTTTAGTGGATTTCCATAGTGCGTAAGACTAATGCATTCCACATATTACATAAGGTTACTTGGGACAAGAAGCCAGTTAAAGGCTACCTAAAGGGTTGATGTTAACATGCAACAAAGAAAATGTTCTCCAAGGATAACCACAAGATAGGGAGGAAATGTTAGATAGGGTTCCCATCATGCAAATGTGGAACTTCATATAGTAATAATATTAAAAAGGAAAAAAAGAAGAAGAAAAAGTTCTTTAAACGTCAAAATCATTAATTCTTAGGATGAAAATAGAAAACGATGGTTCAATTGGATGGAGTTTTAGTGGGAGTTGCTTCAAATGCTCTCGTTAGATGCATCATAGTTTGCTTTCGTCATAGAGGTTGGTAACAACTGATAATGCTGAAATAAGGATCTTCTAATTGGAAAAAAAAGTGAAGAATAAGAATAGGAATAGCACCTAAGTCTTTTTTTGTAAACTTGAAATTTCAAGTCATTTTAAAATATTATTAATCGTGAATAATTTTTTTTAAAAAAATTATAAAATTGAATTGAATTGAACATGGTTTTACTCAAAATATAAAATTTATAGACTATTGTGTGCATTTATCAATGTTTTAAAAACCGAATCGGAACGTAGACCAATAAGATAAGAAGTTTAAAGTTTAAAAGATTCAATCGGTATTAGACCGTCATAAAACCTACTAAATATTAAATAAAAAAGAATTTGAAATATGATTTACAGAAATGGTCTTTACCTATAAAAAATTTGAGGTTTAATCATAAAAAGAGATTTTTAAATGAAAATTAATTGATTTATTTTAGTTTATAGAAACTTATTAATTTAAAAAAATTAACGATTAATTAATAAATTGATCGCTTTTTAACAACAAAAATTATTAAAGTAAATCGAACTGAAAAGTTAAAAATCAAACCGAAAAATTAGACAGTTTAAAATTTTTATGGTTGAACCGGTCGAACCGATTAGGATATTAAAAAAAGAAGGAACAGGAATAAGTAAATGGAATATCTGTTGTCAATGCCACACAGAAGCAAAAGGAGCAAAAGAGATATTGAAAAATAAATAGAATATTTATGTGGTCTAATCTCTTACAGAGAGGAAGGTGTTCACATGGGTTGGGTCCCAAAACCAGCAAGAGGAATGGCCAGCTAGTGTTAATACCAACAATGAAATGTCTGAAGGTTTCACTTTCAATCTATCCACTATCCACCTGGTTTTGATTCATACAGGGCATGGAAGATACATATCAAGTTGGCAATATGGTTGGCTATTAGGATATGTTTTTATTTCACTTGTAGACAGGGAAGAAATAGTTGAAAAAGAAAGTGAGACAAGGACAGCCAAAAAGAAAAGATGGAACCTTTTCCCTCGTGTTTCCAGCTTGTAGACTATGGTTGTCTGGGTTCATTGGGGATTGAAAGAGAAAGAAGCTTGGAATAAACATATATGCATGAAACTTCAAGTTTATCTCAAAATTTGTGGGCCTGCAGGTGCTTTTTCCAGTTCCCACCATGATCTAAATCTCCATTAAAAAATGGCATATTGAGCTAAGGAATAATATCTTTCACTGAACTTCCATCTTGAAGTTGCAAATCCCATTTCCAGTGTCATCTCACCTTTTACGTCAGGAGTTTTAAGATTTTGACACGAATTGCAGAACAGAATTTATGCAATACTCATCCGATATGTGGAATCTGTGACAATTTTTCATGGGATGGTTGAAGGCTATCAGATGAACTCGCTAGTATTTGGAAAAGCTTGAGAGGGAATCAGGGGCAAGAATCTGCAAGATTCCAATGCTTTTATGAGTTTATTCAATTTGTTACATCCAGGAATCTCTTTGGTTTGGAGGTATATATGTCATATGTACATGTTACTAGAAGAGACCATCTCAGGAAGATACCTCATCTTAGAATTACACAGATTAAAACATAGTAGCTACTGTGATCCATAGTTAGAGATTGCTATCTCTGCTCTCCTACAACGTGAAAGTAGGTTAAAACCTCAATTCTCTGTTTCTCAACCGCACTAGAGTGCTAGTGCTTAGACATTTCTCTTACGTTCTCTCATGGAAGTTTAGGGACCGACACCAAGCTGCAGGGTTGGCTAGAAGAACAGATGTCTCGGAGGAGCCTTTGCAATCTGCGATTCCAGTTCTTGATTGGAAGCCCTTAAACAAGTCTACTCCATTGGTAGAGCTTGACCTATCATTCTTAATGCCGAGTGTTGCCCATATAGAGCTCTTTGCAGCTTCATTTGGATCATCGATCCTCAAGGTCTTTGGGACCACAACCCTTTTGATCGAACTATTACCAGTTCCAGAGGACTGTTCTGAGTGAGATGGGTTAAGAAGATTACCATCTCTTGAATGTTTTCCCAATCGAGACGTGGGGTTAGAGCTTGGTGGACAAGGTTGTGGCAGAGAGAGACGTGCAGAAACACTTTGAACAGTAGAGCCCCGATGAATTGGCGCTGGGTAAAATGGCACCGGAAATCCTGAAGAGCTCATAGTAGTTTGAGACTTCAGAGTGTTCCATGGACATGGCCAAGCAGGACCAGGGAAACATGGTACCTGAACAGGAAAGCCCTGATAGTCCTCGCCATTTGCTTCTTGGGAAACACCATTACATCTCCGGTCCAACGAATTCGAAGCTGTCACTGATGATCCACTTGAATTTTCTTCCCCATTATCTGCCATCCCTCCACAAGAAACAATGAATCTATTTTGATCAGCTACGTGATACCCGTTTCGAACACCGTTTGCTGTCTTCTTTGAGAGGTTCAAAATAGAAGCAACAGACTCGCCGAGAGGAGAATTAGAGCCAAAGTTAAGAACAGTCCCATTGTTTTCCCAACAGTAGTTGTGAATTCCATTAATTGGATGAACCTGAGCTGTTTGGAGACCTTTTGAGACTATTATTTGACGATAATGTGAAGCAGAACAGCTCTTGCTCTTTCGCCGACCAGCACCCACGGGCACATTCCTCATGTTACCACCTGCAGTCCAGTATCTTTGACAGCTTTTGCAGAAATGGCGAGGCTGGTTAACGTTGTAGTTGTTGTAATAACAGAATTTGGTGTCCATGCTATTGCAACGTGGGCAAGGAAGTATTTTGTCAGGCTTCTTTAAACTCTTCTCACTTTGGTCAATCTTTTTAGAGCTTTTCAATGATGAAGTTTCTCTTTCCACTGATGGAGTCTTCGGGTTTTCACTAGTACCTGATGATGCCGTTTGATTTCCCGAGTCCTCCATTAATGGATTCGACGTACCGTCTTCCTGGTGATCATCTTTGATTTCTTCCCCTGTTGGCTCCTGAAATACCAAACCCAAAATTCCATGAAAATATGGAAGCTGGAAAAGAGATAGTACACGACTGATTGGAAATTTCAACTTCATGTGGAAATTGGAATAGATAATATATTTAAAATATTTTTAACACTTTATCTTAGATGATCAAGATCATGAAAATTTTCCACTTGTGAGAACGAAAAATCGTTTTAGGCAGTGGAAAAGTTAGAATTGGTCTGATCCTTTTCCTAAAAACAGGGAAGTTTAATCACTCCATGACAAAACGATCAGCCCGTCTTGGAAACTATCAGAAAACTAATCACCAGCCTAGTAGAGACAAGAAAAGTTCTTGACTGCTTCATCAATCAGCCGAATTATTTGAATACTTGACTGTCCTAAAGCAAATTGGGAGATGCCGAATAAGAACAGAACAGTTCCATCAACAGTAAGAATTTCAAGCATCCAAAAACAAAAGTAACTGAAATACTCTGATATGTTTAGGAAACTTCTGTTGTTGGAGCCGCAAAGTAACTTTCTTGGAGTTGAAGGAAAGATATATTTCCCAGAAAGTACAGAGCAAGAGACGAAATTGAATGGAAAGATAACAGAAAGAAAGAGAGAGATTCGCTTGCTCAACCATTGTCGTGTATCCTCAGAACTATTCATATTACAAACAAAACTAAGATCGACCCATCAACAACTCCTCCATTTGGAGAAATGGGTTGTCCTCTGAATCGCAGATAGCACGCAAAGATGTCAACTTGAGTAACGAACACAGACAAAAAAGTGTAAGACATAACTACATACCTTACAACCATCTTGCTCTTCCAGTTCCTTCTCTTCGGACAAGTTTTCTCGTAAGCAAGCCGTATTGCTAAAAAACCCGTTTTCAAGTGCTCCTGAGCAGCGAGTGTATTGATCAGCACAACATCCATCCTCCTGTAAGTTGAGTGGCAACACAGAAATGGTCTTGCCAAAAAGTTTTATCGCAGAGTCTTTGAAATCAGGCATTCTCCCTTCTTGTTCCTGTAGTTTCTCAGTAACGATTGACACAAACAAATAGCGTTCTTGAGTGGTTGAAGTCGCTAGTTAAGATTGTCGTGTCTGGGTTCTGGTCTGACTTTGAGGTGGTGCAGGTAAAATTTAAGCATGAAGAGCGACTATATGGTGGGGAACGCCACATCAGACACGGGAAGGGGGTTGTGAGCCACAAGTTTATGTGGCCTTTGAGATCTTTCGTTCTGTTTGATTCCCCACATTTGCTTGTAAAGATAGTGCTCCATTGTCCCCTGCCTTTTCCTTTGCCAAGTAAGCAATTTTGATTCACTTCTTTTCTCTCCTTTTTTGACCGCCAATTGGATCTCAAGTTTGAAGTACTATAAAAAAAAATTATATTTATAATAATTTAATTTAATTTAACTTTTATTTTTATTTTTATGTTTACTTTTTTGAAAAATATTTTTTAACTTTTATTTCCTACTTTTAGTTTTTATTTTTAAAATAAAAATTGATATAATTATCGGTGTTAATGTAATAATATTAATAATAAATAAATATTATCTAATTTTATAAATTAAAGTAAATAAATTTATTTAAATTTTATACGATATTTATGAGTAAATTTAGTAAAAATTATATGCTAATATTTTTGTTAATGTATATTTTAATTTTTAAAATTTATGCATTTTAAGATATTTTAAATTTAAAATATATTTACTAAATAATTAAATTATATTAATCAAAATTATAATTAGCAATTAATATTAAATAATATATTTAATTGATGATGAATCAGATTATAACAAAAATAGAGACTAAGTTTTAATTTTATGATTTTTATAAATTATAAAAAAATTAGAGGAAACTAACAAACCTTTTTATTGAATTTTAAAATGAAAACAAAAAATCCAAAAAGTGCAGTAAACAAACAAGCCCCTAATAATTAACTGCAGTTTTCTCATCTATCTTTTTCAAGGTAAAATCAATTTTAGTTAAATTGAAATGATTGCAATATATTTTTTAGAAATGGAGGCTATTATTTGTTTGGATACGGATAAATTTTTGAATTGATGTAATAATCTGTAAATCAGGTCAATTAGATATATTGTACTAAGCAAATTTCGTACGATAGATTCAATCAAAAAAGCGTAAGTAGAAGAATTTGAATATAAGACCGTTTAATTCTATACTTTCCTACTTTTCGACCATCCTATAAAGAGTTAGATTGTAATTATTGACAGACTACCTCTTCTAATTGTAACCTCAAGGTTTAGGAAGTAAAGAATCTCAAAGAGTGCCCCTTGCGTCACTCTATTATGCATTCACATGATTGAAACCCTGTTCTCTTTTTTCCCCCCCTCCTTTTACACTATCATGCGTTCACAACTTCACACGATTGAAACCTACTCTCTTTTTTGTTTTTCCTCCTTTGACTTGTTATAAGTCTTCAACATACTCTGGATGTCTAATGTATCAAAACGTAAGTCATAAGCGATGTTATAAATACTTTACCAATATTAGTGCCAAATTTAATTTTAATGTGGTATTATACCATTATCGATTAATACTGAGTATCATTTTAGGTAATTTTTAAAATTATAAAACAGTTTTTGAAGTTTTTTAAATTACATAATAGTCCCTAAGATATTGTATTAATAATTTTACATCAATCTTCTCCCCAAAAATCATAATAATAAATTTTTGAAATAATAATAACCTATTTATTTTTATTAATATTTTTTGGTAATGTTTTTATTGTATTAATATTTTTATTAATATTACTTATAACATATTTCACATATAAATAATAAATGCAATTCATATTAAAAAATACCATTTAATCATCATACAAATAAAAAACTATATATTAGTTAAGAATAAGGCTGCGTATTATTAGACCTTTTCAGACCTCGTGCCTCAGTGAGATTTATATTGGATGTCGTTGTTATTATTGTTATTACAAATAAAACAATAAGGATAATACAAAGTACTTAAAATGTTATAATTTGATCATATAATAAATAATAGTTACATCAAAACTTCATATAAAAACAATAATAAAGTTTTATGACTCTATAATTATTACAACAAAGGTTCGTATCGAGAAAACAACTAAGTAGAAGTAAAACCTGAAACAAAAAGATTTACAATTATACTTATATTGCATATATATAATTTAACATATGCATGAAATACAAGTGAAATTAGAATAATAAAATAAATAAAAATTTTGAAACTTTATTCAATTGAATATCTACCCAAATTGCATTGACCCTAATTTTAATTTGGTACAAAATCATCATCGTTGAAAGAAACCTCATCATTCAAATTCATTGCATCAAATGACATGTCAATATTTTTCCATACAAGATTTTCTTCCAAAGTCACTCTTATCTACAAACTTGGTTTCTTAGAAACTTAATTCACCAAAAGATCGATATGGTCAAGGCAAATTAGATGTACAAAACTAATTAATCTATTAAGATTCCTAGTAAATAAATAAAATTAAATTATTAAGAAATTATCTTCAACTTAATAATAATAATAAGATATCTTTATCGAAACTTTAAAATGTATCGAACAAAGACTAAGATGTTCAATTTTTTGTATTCCAAGCTATTCCTTTTCTTACTATGGATTAATTCAAATATATTCTAATTCCTTTCACACCATATTGCACTCACTCGTTGAATTGGAATTTGAATTAGAAACTGTTGCAATTTTAGAATACCACTTTTAAATTAATCCCACCAAGTAATTGTAAGACAACAAAAATAACATTATAAACAAAATAAAATGATGATTAATTTTGAATATGTAACAAAAATGAAAAAATATATACTTAGATTAAGCTTGTCTCTTTAATGAATAGTAATAGGTATCCCAAAATCACCAAAAGCATCTTTATAAACATCCATTTGTTAGCTTAGGAAATCTTGTTCATCTCATGGGCAATAGTTATTATAATGGTTAATAAGATTCTCCTACTAACTTCAGTTTTCTTTATAAAACTTGGTTTGAAATAGACACTAATATTAAAAAATGCCCTGGCTATAAACAACTAAGAGTAAATTTACCTTTCACATCTCTCATTGATGGTTGCAAGATTAAGTGTGTATAAAAAAAGGCTTACTTTTTAGATTGACTTGATTGCATCCTATGCTTTCTCTATGATATCATAAAAAATAACTTATTGTTATCTTCTTATCACTATCAATCAGACGAAGTACTCTCACCAAAAGTTCATAAACTCATATTACAAATTAACACTAGGACCAAAATTCATGATCTTCAAGTATAATTATAGAAACTTCCACTCTAGCAATAGACCTGATATATTGAGATATGACTCACTTATCACTTATAAATATTTGCCTCAACTCCTCCTTCATTAGAACAAAACAATGAAGTGATAAGAAATTAGTTGCAAATCATGTAATACTAGGACTACACAAATTTTTATCATTAGTGAAATATTTTCTCATCAAATTTAGGACCTGTGCGTGATTATATATGAACTTGGTAACTTTTTTTTTACTTTCTGTACAGTTTCACCAATGATAAGAAAATATCTAACATCTCTTATATTTTTCAACATCAAGTCAATACGATGTGTAGTATAAAGCGTCCAACAAAAAATTATACCTACTTTGCAATCTTTTTATAGCTGCTTTGTAAGCAAAATCATATCAGTAATGAATTGAATGATGTTTTCTGACCCAACTTCATTCACAACTTCATCAAATATCAAAAATATAGTATTAGCATTTCTAACAAGGCCAGATGTATTAATAGACTTCAAAAATATTGTCCCTTTAGCAGAATAAACCAAACTATTGATAATAGACTCATGTTTTCTATTTGTCCAACCATCACACATGATTAAACACCCATCAATTGCCCAAGTCATTCTTTTTTCATCCAAATAACTATTTATTTTATAAACAAAGTTGTTTAAAAGTTTATCTATATAGTCATCAATTGAAGGATCCTTATAGTATCGATTGTAAAAGGCAATAACATCCACCTTAGGCTAATAATAATAAGATTGTGCAGTATTGAATAATAAGCCTAATCTTACCACCATCTAGCCATTGTTATGTCAAGCTCCAGGAGTTGTTCGTGGTACAAAAAAGTTAGACACTTATATTTTTCTTTTCCTAACATCATTTACAACATTCCATTCTTGTTGGCTATAAATACTATAAACTGCAACATCCCCATCATTATCCTTACCATTGCAAAAGGAACTTCTACTACCAATTTCGTAGTTTAGTTTTTGCCTTGTATCTTTCTCATGTTTATACTCTTCAAGCAAAGTCTTCATTTGTTATTTCATATCATGGCTCACTTTCTTACAATTCTCTACATCACCTGTTATCCGAACTAAATGTTTCTTTAATCTTGTGATTCTCTCACCTTTCAAATGATCATTATAATACAAACAAATGGTATGGTTCTTCATTCTAAGAACTAATCTAGTATGAGCCAAAACTGTATCATTGAATCTTTCTGAAGCAGTTAAATTATCAGGAGTACTTAAACTTCCTTCTATTTATCTGTAAAAATAAATGAACTTAATAACTTCATATCTAAATAAAATTATGTAAAATAATAGGAAGAAATAGAGGGACAACAGTTTCTTAATAATCATGTGATATACATTTGCAACTGAACTTCATGAACTTATATAAATGATTCGTTAATAAACTTTGATGCTTAAGCACATTTTATCCAAGAAATTCTCATGTTGGTTTATTACATAAACTCACAAATATAACTCATTTTTATGTGTTGATATAACTCAAACATAAACTCACAGTTATAACTCATTGTATAATTATATAATTCAATCATAAAGTCATGATTATAATAATTCAACCATAAATTCACTAATATAACCCATTTTATATGATTACATAACTCAAACATAAAACTCACAACTAACTCATTTTGTATAATTATATAATTCAACCATAAAGCCATTCAACCATAAAGTCATAAGTATAACTCAATTTGTATGATTACATAATTTAACCATAAATTTACAACTATAACTCATTTTATATGATTACATAACTCAAATATAAACTCATAACTATAACTCATTTTGTATGATTATATAATTCAACCATAGAGTCACAACTATAACACATTTTTATATGATTACATAATACAATCATAAACACAACTATAACTCATTTTGTATGAATACATAATTCAACCATAAATTCACAACTATGATCCATTTTGTGTAATTACATAACTCAAATATAAATTCACAACTATAACTCATTTTGTCTTATTACATAATTCAACCATAAATTTACAACTATAACTCATTTTTGTGTGATTATATAACTAAAACGTAAACTTATAGCTATAACTTATTTTGTATGATTACATAATTCAATCATAAAGTCATAATTATAACTCAATTTGTATGATTACATAATTTAACTATAAATTCACAACTATAACCTATTTTGTGTGATTAGATAACTCAAACATAAACTCACAACTATAACTCATTTGTATGATTACATATATATAATTCAACCACAAAGTCATAACTGTAACTTATTTTTGTGATTACATAATTCAATCATAAAGTAATAATTATAACTCAATTTGTACTGTTACATAGTTTAACAATGAATTCACAATTATAACTCATTTTGTCTGATTACATAAATTCACAATTATGACTCATTTTGTTTGATTATATAACTCATATAACTATAACTCATTTTGTATGATTACATTACATAATTCAACCATAAATTCACAACTATAACCCATTTTATATAATTACAAACTCAAATATAAATTCATAACTATAACTCATTTATATGATTACATAATTTAACTATAAATTCACAACAATAACCTATTGTATGTGATGACATAATTCAATCATAAATTAATAACTATAACTCATTTTATGTGATGACCTAATTCAACCATGAATTCACAACTATAATCCTTTTTATGTGATGACATAATTCAATCATAAATTAATCTATTTTGCATGATTACATATTTCAATTTATAAACCATGTTATGAGAACTACTTTTGTGACAATATGAAACTCAATTCACTAATTCTTCACTTTGATATTGTCATTAATTTTAATCTTTCATTCACTATTTTTTTTAATTTTTTCACTAACTTACAATATTTCATTCACTTATTTTAATTATCACAGACAAAACAAAAAAAGACAACAGAATTATTTTTTTTAAAATGAGGTCCACAGCAACAATAATTCACCCCATGATTCATAATCCTCAAAATCCCAAAAAACAATAATTCGCTCCATACTCGACTTAGTGATACAGTGACACTTGAAAGTTCGAGACATAATACAAAATTCCATATTTCAATTTTCAACAGTCAATCAATACAACAGAATCCAGAATTCCAGATTCACTGACACTCATTTTAAGTATTTCAACACATCAACAGTCACAAGTCACAATGCAACAGTACAACACTCGGTTGACTTTTGGCAAGCTTGAGTTGAGGTAACTGGTATGACAGAGGATGACGGAGGAGGACGAAAGTGGAGGAAGACAACGAGCTACGTGGGCAGATCTGTGTGGGAGGCTGGGATGCTGAAAGACGGGCTGTGTAGACTGCGACGGATTGGTTGCGACAAAGGAGACAAGCTGTGCGATCATCAACGACTGGAGTGACGGAGTGAGGCTAAGAACTTGAGGCGAGTGCGAGTAAGCACTGAGTAGAGAAGATTGCAGACGAACAGAGCCAAAGAGTGAGGCAGTGAGCAGAGGTGCGTAGAAAAAAAATGACGGGGGAGAGGAGAGACAAGTAAACAAGACACATGTAGGAAAAAAAACAACAATCGCCGTCTGTGGGGATCGAACCCACGACCACATGGTTAAAAGCCATGCGCTCTACCACTGAGCTAAGACGGCCTGACGTTAGTCATTGTGGAGAACCATTACTTGATCGCAAAACATTCCTATGGGGTCCCATCCTTTAGAAAGTGAGCATTGAGGTGCATTAAATGAGACCCAAGCTGTCCAATCATCCATCTAATTACATCCCGAAACGTGTACTTTTGCAATAAATTGAGTATTTAATATTTGTTAGGAAGGACTTTTAGTTCACTATTGGCTTTTGATAAACATGAATCTGCTGGTGGGCGCCAGGTGTCCAGTTTACAGCGACCATATCTTTTTCTCTTATCCTAAACATTTTGAGCCTAGATGTTTTAATTTATTTAATATTTATTTTTTAAAAAATTTTATTAATTAATTTTTATAAAATAAAATAAATAAATAAATTTTTATCTTTCAATCTTTTTTTAGTTAAACTTTAAATTATAAGAATAATATTTTTAATTATATTTTAATTTTATTCAACGGTCCGACTTCGATTGAACCTTTTAAACCTTAAACATCTTCACTTACTAGTTAGCTTTCTTTCGATTTGATTTTTAATTTATTAATTTTTCTTTTCATGTCACTTTACAAGACAAGAAAAATGAGAAGAAAAAGATATTAGTATACTTTATAATTTCTTAATTCAAAAAGAAAAGAAAAGAGAGTAGTGTCGACTTAAATTGAAGTTTATTGTCTCATTTATGTTTAATTTGACTCAAAATATATTTTCTCTAATTTTTATTACATTAATACTTTTAATTCATAAGTTTAAATTTTCAAAAATTTGCGTCTCATATTTATCATACTTATATTTAACATAATAGAGTAATTATATGGTTATTATTTAGTGATTAATAATAATAATAATTAAATAAAAATAATATTTATTTTGATTTTTTATTTAGTAATTATTCATATTAAAATTATTATTAGGTAAATCTAACACATAAACTAATGGAAGTGGCCCCCATCCTCATCAAGGAACGTGTTTCTTTGTTGTCCCATTAGAGGAAATGGAGCCAACATGCTAATGAGTTGTTTTCTGCTAGGAAAGTTGTAGGCAACTTTTCGACAATGGGGACACGTGCCAAACGCTTGATTGACACGCACAACTCACCCCCTTAGCTGCCTGCCTCTTATCTTGTTTTGTTCCTTAATCAATGCAGCCAAGCCAACTATAGTTTCAGTTTTCACAACTTTTAGGGTTTGGCTGATACCAAGGGTTGTTTAGGTTACACATTGGTTGAAGCACTCAGATTCTCTGGCTTAGGTACTCTAGCCCTAGCTTGTGCCAAAGGATTTGAGCCATTCATTTAACTTGGTTAAGGCCAGAGTATCTAGATCAGAGGATCGGCTCCCAAGCAACACAAAGGGTTTGAGTCATTTTAGGAGGACACAATGAAGCCTAGTTGTAATTGTAAGTGAGTTTCCATGTATGTTTCACGTTGTTAATGGAAAGCAAGACTTTGACTTTAGCGCGCAAATGACGCAAAGATTGAAACTTGGGAACTACCTAAACTAAATGCAGGAAAAGCAATTCAAAGGAGCAAAGGATGTCAAGTTGCTGACCCAAGATATGGAGCCGAGATCATCTGTCCATTTTCTCATGTCCAACTCTGTCCATTTTACATCTGAGCCATCCACTCACGTGGGACCCACATGGGACCCACATAGGACCCATGTGAGTGGATGACTCAGATGCAAATGGACAGAGTTGGACATGGAAAAATGGACAGGAGATTTGAGCTCCAAGATATGCGCTAGTCAATAGCAAACAAAAACGCGTTTAGGTCTTCTTTGTTTTGTGGTGCAAATGAATGGAAGAAAAATACACGACACGACCCCAAAAAAGGAGGCTACTGACGTTCAAAGAGAATGCCAAACTTATCAGCTAACAAACGAAGGTCAACATCAGGAGGAGGCGCGTTCAAAAATGGAAAGGACGAAGAAGACCGACTACCCATTTTCGCAAGCTTAGCAGCGACTTGATTGCCGTCACGTAGGCAATGAATAAGAACAACATTCCAATCTCAGTGCAACATTGCTGAAATATCACCCAACAAGTTAGCATGGGGATGAAAACACCATTGCTTCTTTGTTGATAAGTAATAATTCCACCTTTAGGAATGATAAAATTAAAAAATTATAAACTTTTATTCCTAAAAGAAATATAGGATTAATCTATAATTCTTATATTTTACAAGTGTACTTAGAAATTCCGAAGTACACGAAATTATGTGATAAGGTAATATTAAATAATTTTAATTAGTCAAAAAGATGAGTATGTTAAGCAACCTAAAACTCCCTAATTAGACCAGGAGAGTGAAAAGAAGTATAGGTTTCTTTTGTTAAAGGTTGTGAACTTTAAATCAAGAATTAGTGGAAATGTAGATAAGTTCTTTCATTTGCATGATGAACGCTTTTAAGAATAAATGAATAATCCACCAAGCCAATCTAGCTTAAGATGGTCAAAGATCCACACATGTATTATAATTTTTAATTTAAGTAGAATGTAGAGTCTATTAATAAAAAATAAGTTTGAGTTTAATCACTGCTAAAATAACTATAACTAACCTTGCGATTAGTTGGCCTTTACTGTTTATTAATCGTTTAATATTTTCATTTTTAATCAATATGGTATACTCTAACACTCTCCCTCAAGTGTAATTGGGATTAGACATATAATTGTTACTTGAAATAAACGCAACATTATCTAAATCGGGTCGTTGCGATTGAACATTCAGATGAACAACTAAGAAATTGAAAATTTGGACCAAACTTGCTTTGATACCATATTAGAAATTTTAATATGGGCAAAGTATAGAATTGAGTTTGGGTTTAACTATTGTTAAAATGACTAAAACTAGTCTTTTGGTTAGTTAATCCTTAGTATTTATTAATCTTTTAACATTTTCATTTTTAATCAATGTGGGATATTCTAGCATTCCCTCAAGTGCAATTGGAGTCGGATATTTAGTTTTCGTTTGAAATAAATATAACGTTAATTAGCTGAAATTGATCATTCAAATAATATGGCTAAAGTGTAGATTCTATTAACAAAAATTAAGCTTAAGTATAATCATCATCAAAATGATTAGAATTAACTTTTTGCTTGATTGGTTAGTTGACCCTGAGCATGGAACACTCTAGCAACACGAACTTCTTACTGTTCTGAGACAATAACTCAGTCATTAAAGGGGGGCTTCAAGAAACGAGTTTCAACATGGGAATTAATGCCAACGTACGCTTAGCTTTAGCTTCTTCAACATAAAGGACTAACTACTACACTTGAAAAGCCTGGTCGATCCTGAGGATTAAAGTGGTCAGAGAGTCATTAATCTTGATCGTAAAACGTAGAGTCTCGACGACACGTACGTGATCAGAGCAGGGCATTTGTGTTAGACGTTCTCGTGGAAAAAGCAAGTCAAGAGTGTGTGCTTAGACTTTGAAAATTTTGATCACCAGGTTCAGGTAGGGTAGATTAATTCTGGTGGATCATCATTCAAAAAGTTCATTCCTCGTTCTTCTTTTTCTACACGATAGGTACCTCCACTCAAACGTGTGGTGATGGTTTGGAAATTTTTCCATTTCTTAATTCATCTGGACTTTGAACTTGAAATTTAGAAGTTTAATTTTTAAATTGTACTTATGTCGTCGTCGTCGTATTCCGAAGTTTCGCACTGAAGCAAAATCTGGGAGAGCCTGACCAAAATTTTTACGTAGTTTGGTCCATTGCATAGTAGCAAGTTCATCCATGTTATGAGATTGAACAATGAGGACCTTGGAGAACCAATCAAGTGATGATATGAAAACGATGCCTGAAAAGGGTTTGCATAGCAATGGCTGTGGTTGACCAGCTGCCATGCCACGAGAGTTTCAGGAAAGCTGAACCAGAGTTTGGCACGGACCAGAAAAAAGGTACCGATCCTTCAAAAGCAATCACAAGAAATGAACTAAAAGGGGATACGTAATGAAAAGAAGGAAGAAAAGGTGGTTTGTCCTTAATCAAGCTTAAAGTGTGAGAAAAAGGGGCTGTTAGGTTGATAATAGTTATATTGTTAACATAGGAAGGTTCGTAAGTTCAGAAAGTGGAGTTAGGCACTTGGGCGTCAATCGCCGGACAAGATCTTCACCACCCATAATTCTGTACCAATTTATACCCATTCACATAAATATGAAACCTAGAGAAATGTGTGGATGAGATCGTATGAAACAGGGTTGGTATAGAATTATGGTACAGAGGATTTAATCCCGTCAATTACAGGGTTTTTTTTCCAAATAGGTTAGAAAAAACTTATTTTCTCTTTAATTTAAGAAATTAAAAAAATCTAAAATTTTAATTTTCAATTTTAAAATTTTTTGTTAAAAATGATAACTAAATACAAATAGTAGTTCGTAAACTTAAACCAAATTAATTAAATCTGACTCAAACTAATAATTTATTATAATTATCTCAAATTATTAATCTAAGTCAAATTTAATTACTTTGGTCAAGTTTAATAGTTGAGTTGAGTTACCATATTAATGACTTTGGATTAATTCATGTTTAATGTTATAAATGTGTATATTTCGTCGTTTTTAACCGAATTCTAAGAAAAAGAATTTTATTGAAATACTAAAATTTAAAATGAGTTTTTTATAATTTTAAAAATTAAAAAATTTCTAATTTTTTTTAAATTTATAAAAGAGGTCCAAGTGTTTTTAGCCTATAAAAAAAATGATATGTTGGTGGACTCTACTTATAAGATTATCGTTATCACAACAAATTAAGGTCTATGGTCCAATGTGTGCTAGGCCCTGGTACGAAGTTCATTCCTAAGCCTCGTTGTGAAATTTCTCCTATTCCAATTTATTGTTATAGGCTTATAGCCTATGTTCATTAATCCGGTCCAGCGTTGACCTAGGGTAAATTTGAGATCAACCAATAAATGCAAATTTTGAATAAATATTTTAGTATAATTATCTAAATTTCAATCAGATTATTAAGAGTTTCTTAAAAAAATGGTTTGCATAACAGTTAAAAAATACAATAAAATGTAAAAAAATTATAGTATCTTGATAAGGGAGATGTACTTTTTAGGCAATGTTTTAAAAACGGACCGAGCAGTAAAACGTAAAATTTAATGTTTAAAAGAATTAATCAGTATTAGACTGTTATGAAATTGGTTAAAAATTGAATAAAGTTAAACATTTTAAAATATAATTAAAGAAGATTGCATACATATCGAAGAATTTGTAATTTAATTTAAAAAGTAAAAAGTTAAATAAAAATTAAATTTCTTTTAATTTATAATTGACAGATTAATTAATAAATTGATCAATTTATAATAACAAAACTTATTAAAATAAATCAAGCAAAAAATTAAAAACTAAGCAGAAAAATTGGTCAGCTCAAAATTTTTATAGTTGAAATGATCAAATCAATTATTTTTATGATAAATAAATTGTAGTTCCAAAGGTACATAAACTGTTCATAAGGTCTCTGGATTTGATGTGACCTTAATTATTGTGTTTGGTGGGCCTGACTAGAAAGAAGTATGATTTTTTTGGTGAAAAAGGAAAAGCAAATAAAAATCTAAGGTCTCAAGACCGCCACAAATGATATATCATCTTGTAAGAATTGTCAAATGCCCGGAATAGGCCTCTCCCACAACTGCGAGTACTGCGAAGAAGAAGAGCCGAATTTTGCTAGGTAATCAGCACATGTGTTTCCTTCTCTGAAAGTATGAGCAATAGAGCAATCCCAGTCCTTCCTCAGATAAAAACTAATATCTTCAACAATGGTCAAGTAAGGATGAGATTGAGGACAGTCCTGGATAACTAGCTTAATAGCATCCATCGAGTCCGACTCCAGCAAAACCTTTCTAAAACCACGCTCCCACGTTAATTTCACGCCATGGTAAATAGCCTGAAGTTCTACCAACATATTAGTAGCATAACCAAGGAAACCCGAAAAGCCAAAGATCCAGTGACCAAACTTATTTCGCGTTAGACCGCCAAAACCTGCATTACTAGGATTACCATGGGAGCTTCCATCAACATTGACTTTAATATAACCAGTAGGAGGAAACTTCCAAGAAACCCAGCAGTCATGTCTTTCCACCAAGTTTTCATCCAGCGTGCAAGCTTTACGACAATCATCAAAAAGTTTCAGGAACCATTGGTGGATGCCAACCGAAGATAAATATTCGCGTTGAAAAATAGCCACATTCCTGGTACACCAAATGAGCCATGCTCCCACTATGAACTTGATAGCATCATCCCTAGAGCATGAGGGAGTAAGCACATAAGTGAAAAGCCAATCTGCAAGAGTTAAGTTGTAGAAGGAAACATCTAGTACGCCGTAGATACCATGCCACACTTGCCTTGCCGAAAGACAATCTCGTAACGCATGAAGGGTACTCTCCCAATCCTGCCCACAACGGGGACAAAAGGGGGAAGAAGCCAAGCCACGGTCATAATGCAGACCATTTGTGGGAAGAACCTGTCGGCTAATTTGCCATAAGAAAAAACGAAATTTCTGAGGAATACGCAGACGCCAAATGCGAGACCATACTCCAGCAGGATCTATAGGGATAGGAACGCGAGTAATAAAATCATAACCAGACCTCACCGAGTAAGATCCTGAAGAGTGCTCACCTCAAATCAAAGTGTCTCTGATTAGTCCAGATTTAAAGGTAGGAACAGCGTAAATACTATTAAGTACCTCCTTGTCCATTGGTGTGTGAAGCAAAGACAGGTCCCAATTACCATTACCGTCAAGCAGATCCTTCACCCGTAAGCATCGGTCTCGAGGATCAATGCAATGCACTTTCCTGGAAAGAGGGAAGTCCCCAACTCATCTATCATCCCACATAGCAATACTTCCACCGTTACCAACTCTCCAAGCAAAACCATCTTTTAAATAAGGAATGGTACGTTGGAGCGCTTTCCAAACAGGGGATGCAAATGCCTGTCTAGTGCAATTGAGAATATGAGCATCCCTCAAATACTTTCTCCGAAGCATAGTCGACCAAAGAGTATCATCAGCCCTTGAGAGAGACCAGATCATTTTCCCTAGCATGGCAATATTATTGTCACGTGCCATCCGAAGGCCCAAACCACCCATATCTTTTGGGCTGCACACTGATTCCCAATTAAGTAAATGAATACCTTTCCAAGTATTGGACTTCCACAAGACGTGACGACAGGCTTTATCAATATAGTCACACGTGCTAGTAGGAAACCAACATGTTTGCATTGTATACAAAGGTATGGTTGACAGAGTTGATTGATTAAAGGTAAGTCGACTAGCCTTGTTCAACAGATGTGTTTTCCACCCTTGTAAACGAGCCTTAATTTTATCAATGACTGCGTGAAATTCACTCCGTCTGTTCGAGCCGCAAAGAGGGACTCCCAGATATGTCCCCAAGTCCCCTATAAAATGAAGATTAAATCGACGCCGCAAAAATTCTTTATGTCGTCGAGGAGTATGAGGAGAGAGGAGAGTGTTCGACTTTTGCTCATTTATTTGCATGCCCGAGCATTCACAAAATTGACGCATGGTGTCTCTCACAACTTGACATCCCCTAGTAGATACATGGGTGAATAGAAGCACATCATCAGCAAATAAGAGGTGAGAGACCGGGGGCCATTACCAGATACCTTAATAGGCTTCTAGTCTTTTGATGCAACGCGGCGGGATATGAGCAAAGAAAGCTTCTCCATGCAGAGAATGAACAAGTAGGGCGATAACGGGTCACCCTGACGTAAACCACGCTTGGGGTAAAATGCTGGCAGCCGAGTTCCATTCCAAAGGATAGATAGTCGTGAATTTGTCACACACGACATAATAAAAGAGATAATAGAAATGGGAAAACCAAACTCTTCTAGGGTCTGGCGAAGGAATCGCCAGTCTACTCTGTCATAAGCTTTTGCCAAGTCAATCTTTGAGGCCAGATAACCATCGTTCTTTTTAGACTTTCTGATAGTATGAAGTACCTCCTTAGCTAGGATAATATGTTCCGCCGCAGTTCTGCCTGGAATGAAAGCCCTTTGCATAGGAAGAATAATATTATCCAAGAAAGGCCGAATATACTGAACAAGTACTTTCATAAGAATTTTGTAGCTGACATTGCATAAGCTAATGTGACGGAATTGAGACATAGAGATAGGCTGAGCCTCCTTAGGAATCAGAACCACTAAGGTTTCAGTCAGATTGTCTAGGCAAGCACCAGTGGCGAAGGCATTTCGCACCATTTCAAAGACGGACTCACCAACGATATGCCAGTATTTTTTATAGAAAACCGGTTGAAAACCGTCAGGACCCGGAGCTTTATAAGACTTCATAGATTGGACAGCATCGAGAACTTCTACCCTGGTAATAGGCCTTAATAAATCAGCAGTATCCCCCTCCGTATGATACAACCGTACAAAACTGAAACAATCCGTTGTTATCTGTAAATGTTCAGACTTGCAGCCATTTTCGAACTTGTCTAGGCTTTGGATTCCCTTTGTTCAAGTCCTCATTGCTTGTTCATCAAAAGCAATCACATGAATCTCTTATGTCTAAGCTTTGGAGTTTCATTCACATGTTGCAAATGATCACAAGCAACGGATCGGAAACCAGTAAAAGTGGAAAAGGGTATATCATCACATCGAGATCAAAAGAATCAGAGGCTTAGTTGTCGAATGCAAGCTCAGAGAAGAAAAAAAGTACCAAGTACTGTACTTCTAAACTATAGTTCTGTTTAGAATTGTAACAGCAGTAAAGGAATTAACACGGAATTGAAACTTGGAATACTGAGTTTAACCATGTTTTTCACGACTGATGTGACATCTTATCAGGAATGAATTGAATTATGTGAGGGAATATTTTTTTTTGCGTGATTTCACTTTGTCGTTGTCAATCAAATCATGGGGCATTGGAGAAAGATGTTGTGACCCTAAAAGATTTCAGAAACTGAGCACGGCTTAATGAGGTAAGTGATGACAATTGGTGCTTTGTCTTGGAAAATGTTTGTTCATTGGACTTTTACTTCTGATGACTTCACACATTCTCAGGATTCATAAACCGCAAGATTATTTTAAGTTGGTTGGTCTGATAATTTCATTCATCAACCACCTTCTCTGACAACATTTTGATATGTATGGAATCTGGACAAGACTGTATTTCGGATATGTTGGTCTTCATCTTTCATTCACACCATTCGATGCTTTAATCACATAATCTGAGCAATGGCGTCTCAGGACTTGTGGACCATAGCTAGAAGAACTATGGGAATGCAAAAAGACTCAAGTGGATCATATTAGTTGACCCCCGTCAGTCTTATGAAACTCCATGAAAATAATAGCTCAGACACCACACTTCTTGTTGCTATTTGAAATGGCTCCATTTTCGTCTTCTTTTGTTGCATCTGATGAGTCTATTTTTGAGTCTCTGCAGGCGCACTTAAAAAAGATAAAGAACATATCACATCAGGACGAAGTTGCTAGCTAGTTTTTTCTTTAGGAAATTTCCACTACCTTTGTGATAGTGGAGAATCCCACACTAATTGAACTTACATGGTATAGCAGAACCTCCTCAAGTATAATTACGATCAAGCAAGCTTTTGGCTATGCACTGTATCAACTGATAAGCAATGAAAAAGGAATTGGTTCAAGCAGAATTTGGTAGTGGTTATTCTTCTTATTCTGAAAAGAACTGCACTGGAATTACATGGCTGAGATGTTGTATATGGACAATACAAAGTAGATCCATGACACATTGCTTATGTCATTTTTGACGTGAAAATTGGAGCAATGAACACCATTATTGTTTGTAGTTATTTTTCTGTATCTTTTCCAGATTCCTGAGGCCATATTCTTCTCATCTTTCTTTCCATGCTTTTAGACTTGTGTGATCTCCATACATGGGATGGGACCCTTTAAAGAATAATAATGAATGTTGCAGACCTAACCTTTGCTTAAATGACTTTTGATTCACATGTCCTTCTGGTTAAAGAGAAAGGTTACTTCGCTAACACTTCCTTCTTTTCTTCTTCTTGCAGCCTTACTTGAACTTGATACATGAATTTTCTTGTTCCTTGAAAGAAAGTAAGACACTTGCTTAGGAAGAACTTGCCATTTGGGTAGAATAATCAGTCACTGACACACTTTCGACCATAAAGATCAAATGAATGTGTTCACTGCGCCTTTTTTCATTCAAAATCTTTCTTGAATAACAAGGCCTATAGACTATCTTGTAGACTTATATACAAAGGTCTTGGCAGGACATTTATCTACTCATTTAGGTAAGATCTTCTCATCTAATAGCCTGTTTAGAATACGACTTGGTGTGTAATATTCTTCCTTTAATTTCTTGCAGCGGACAAGTGGAATGTATGGCAATCAGATAGCAAATGCTTTAGAGACCAATCATTGGATTTTGATTCCAGTGATCAAATCTCTTGACCACAACGGCACAACCCGATAAATCAGAAGATCGATCTGATTCGATCAACTTTTTCAATTTCCTGTTGGCTATTTTTAACTTTCCCTTTTCATTCTCTTGTTATAATTTCTGCTTTTGTAATTAAATTTCTTTGGCCTTTGGAGTATATTTCTCTAAGGAATTCTTATGTAGAACAGTACACAGATGATTTCTTTAACATGCCAAGCCTATCGGGTCGCTTCTTGTAACTAACTTGCAACAACAATAAAACCTAGTATAAATTCTGCAGAAATGGGAGGTCTGGAGAAGTCTAGTAGTACGCAGTTTTACCCTAACTAATAGAGAGGTTGTTTTCAAATTTGTAACCAACGTGCAATAAATTTAAATGTGTTTGTCCTGTATTACAACTAACATAAGATGCTGGTTCTGTTTCAACATGTTAGTTGTGTTGCTTTGTATCAACATCCATCATTATTGCTGGTCTATCTTGTTACTTACTTTACCTTATCATAATCCTAATGGAAGGAGGAAACTTCACATGTTTTTATCTTCCATTGTATAGGAAGGCTGATTTGATTACCTTTTATTTAGAGTACTTTCTAAGAAAGATGAGGTAAGTTTAGGTCCTAAAATCTAATGTTTGATTCTTTGATTCCTCTAACCCCACAAGCAACAAATAGAATCTGCCAATTGAACTGCACCCTACTCAGAAAAGCAGCAAAGGAAACATATATTTGAAAAAGAAATGAATTCTTATCTGGTCTGGTGATCTCTTTCAATCACCAAAAAGAAATGTCCATTATAGCATTTTTCAATCAAGTCGTTAAATTTTCTTTTTCTTTCTTCAAAGTTTCTCCTAGAATTATTCATCATGGTGGGGCTTACCTAACACTCAGCAAGGAATCAAGAACAAGAGGAAGGGGAGGGATATGAAAACAGCAAGATAAAAACAAACCATACACTTTTTTCCTCTTTTCTCTCCTTTTGAGAGACCTAAAATTAAACTGTGTTGCTTTCTTTATTCTGCTGCATCATAGATTCTTTTCCATCCTTCTTTCAAGTCAAAGAAGAAAGAACAAAATTTTAGGGGGAAAAAAAAAGAAAAAAGAAAAGTTAGTGTGAAATGGGGAAGATAAGAGAAAGGAAGAGGCACAGCTCATGGCATATATTCCCCCACAACATAACCCCACTTATGTTTCCAGATATGGAGGAACATAGGACAACCAAACTGCTTCAGGTTTTATAAAGATAACTCCTCCATTTCAGTTGCTACATATTCAAAGCAATAGCTGAAAAAGGAATCACAAATTCACAACTCATATACATGTTTCAATCTTCCACTTGGTTGTCGTCATCAAAACAGAAATGGGTATGCAAAATCAGAACATGAACTTGGTTTTATCTACTGATGCAAAGCCTAGACTGAAATGGACCCCAGAGCTCCACCAAAGGTTTATCGAAGCGGTCAATCAACTGGGAGGTGCAGACAGTTGAGTATACGATTTCTTCATAATCAGCTTTTTCTTTGATCATCTCTCATTTGGGAAACATCAGAAAATATTCTTTTTGCATTGACAGAGGCTACACCGAAGTGTCTGATGAGGGTCATGGGAATTCATGGACTTACTTTGTACCATCTTAAGAGCCATTTACAGGCAAACTCTCTTTATATTATAGTTGTTGTAAGTTTTGGTCTCTGTTCAAACAGGAGTTTCTTACTGTATTTCATCTTCTTGGTGCAGAAGTATAGGCTGGGGAAGCTTCAACAGCCGCACAAAAGCATTGAAAACAAACAAGAAGGTGACTTTACTGCACAAGATTTGGTCTTTATCATGATTGCTATTTCCGTATATGATGTTTAAACTTGCGTTGAATACAGAAAATAAAGAGATTCAAAGTAACGATGATCGTTTCAATAAGGGAACCGAAGGGGGAATGCGCCCTCCGATTACCGAGTAATCAGACATATCTTGATCTTCCTTTCGATTAATTTTCATTCAAATAATTGTGCATACAGTCCTCAACTAATTTCAATTTTCGTGCATCGCACCAGATTGCAGATTGCAGAGGCAATCCAAATGCAGATAGAAGTGCAGAGGAAACTTCATGAACAGATCGAGGTACAACCTTGGAACCGATTTCATTCCCATTTTCATTGTTCCTTATCGTGTTGTTTTTCCTAGCAATTCATTGAATTTCAGGTGCAAAGACATTTGCAGCTGAGAATAGAAGCTCAAGCGAAGTACTTACAGTCAGTATTGAAGAAAGCACAAGATACAATTACTGGCTGTAATTCTTCTTCTGTGGGAATAGAGCGTGCAAAATCTGAACTCTCTCGATTAGTGTCAATGGTTGGCAGAGGGTGTCCAAGTTCGGAAACCTCAGAATTGACAGAAGCAGGAGGTTCAAGCTTGAAGGAACCAGAAACCAAAAACTTAAAAAGCACAGTGTGCTCAATGGAAAGCTCCTTAACATCATCCGACAGCTCCGGAAGAAAGGTAGACATACAACAAAAGAATGCAATCTGCAAGGTCAACTCAGCTTCTGTTGAGCTTCTTTTAATGGACATTCACCCACAAGAAGACTATGTATTTCTCACAGGTACTTTAAGCAATCAAGTGAAGAAGAGAAGTGACAGTAATGTTTCTGATAGCACTTGTGTGGCTAAGAGACCAAAAGGTAGTGAGCAGTTGAAAGAATGTTGGTTACAGGGTACACTCGATCTGAATAGGCAATATCCAAATGACATTGAGACTTGAACTCCATAGATACAGGAAGGGTGGGTTTAGTGGTTATAGTAAAGTACATGTCTTGTTTATAAAGCTATGTATATTGGCATCTTCAGAAAATTTTCACACTATATCCGTATAAAGAAGATTGGTATATGGTTTGGTTTCTTCGTCGTCTCTGTATCCAGCTATGCACTATTACTGGCAAGGGAACATTATGGATTGTTGGTTTACATGGAAATAAATAATAATTATAGAAAAACATATGTTTTAAAATTTTCACTTTCAAATTTCAATTCAATGATATAATTATCTGTATCTTTTTCTTTGTCAACATATATTGATAAGAAAGGATTTGGTGAACAACTAATATATATTAAAAGAAAATAAAAAGTTGTGTTTTGTAGAATTGTCATAGTCCATTCACCGAAGGACAGTCCCTCTTCCGATGCACACCGGCGAAACGAAAGAGAATAAGTAGGTATTGTTATTATGGTATTAGTAGAAACTAATAGAGAATGAATTGTTTCATATGTGTTGAGATATGGAGCTTGATAATCAGTTTTGGACTTTACACCAGGCCCACGATCGCGAATATAAATTATGTTAGGTCTTTTATATTCTCCTGGGCGTATAAATACTTTGTATTCTCCTAGTGTACCGTCATCAAAAACAATTCACAATGAATACAAATCTAGCCACCTGTGGACGTAACCATATTTTGGTGAACCACGTAAATCTGTATGTGTTTGCTATTTTCACTTATTTCTTTGATTATTGTGATTGATCATCTGTAACAACTAATATCAGAGCTCGGTTCGTATCACAACAATCTGAAAAGATGGACAAAAGATTCAAATTGAGAACTTCGATGGAAACGATTTTGACTTCTAGAAGATGCAGATGGAAGATTATCTGTATCAGAGAAACCTCCACGAACCCTTGTCAGGGATGAAGCCAGAAACCATGAGACAGGAGGTTTGGGATCTCAAAGATCGTCAGGCGCTAGGGTTGACTCGTTTGTCGTTGGCGAGAAACGTTGCCTTCAACATCGTTAAGGAGACAACAACTGCAAGAGTACTGAAGGCTCTATCTAACATGTACGAAAAACCGTCGGCTATCAATAAGGTATATCTGATGCGTCGTTTGTTCAATCTGGAGATATCTGAAAGTGGAGCTGTTGCAGATCATATTAACGAATATAATATGATTATCAGTCAATTAAGCTTGGTTGATATTAATTTTGATGATGAGATTAGAGCCCTGATTTTGATGTCCTTTTTACCTGAGTCGTGGGATACTATTGTTTCCGCAATTAACAGTTCGCGTGGGTCTGAGAAGTTAAAGTTTGATGAAGTCCGAGATGATGTCTTGAGCGAGAGCATTCTCAAAAGGGAAATCGGAGATTCGTCTGGTAACGCACTCAGTATCGAGGGAAAGGTCAGGAAAAAGTCGAAGGGTGATCATAGTAAACATGATCGATCGAAATCAAAAGGGCAGGGAAAATCTAAAGGCAGAAATGAGGTCATTTGTTGGGACTGTGGTGAAAAAGGACACTTCAAGAAGGACTGCCCTATACCTAAGAAGAAGAAAGGTCAGAAGAAAAATAAATCTCATGAAGATGATGATTCCGTATGTTCAGCGGAAGACATTGGTGACGCCTTGATTCTCAGGGTGGACAGTCCGATTGACTCCTGGATACTTGATTCTGGTGCATCATTCCACTCTTCTTCGAGCAGAGAGTTATTCCATAATTTCAATTATGAAAATTTTGGGAAGGTGTATCTTGCTGATAATAAAGCCTTGGAGATTGCAGGAAAGGGGGATGTGTGCATCCAGACCTCAGGTGGAGGTAAATGGAAGCTGCAGGATGTCAGATATATTCCTAACTTGAAAAAGAACCTGATTTCTATTGGACAGTTGGACAGTACGAGCTACAGGGCAGTGTTTGGGGAGAGTTCCTGGAAAATTATAAAGGGAGCTATAATGATAGCACAAGGCACAAAATCTGTAACTTTATATAGTATCGCAAAGTGTTTGAACATGGTTGCTATAGTCGATAGTACATCAAGCTCGAGTCTGTGGCATAACAGACTAGGCTCTGTGGCATAACAGACTAGGACACATGAGTCAGAAGGGGATGAAGATGCTAGCTTCAAAGGGGTATCTGCAAGGTTTGAAATCTGTTGATGTGGGTTTTTGTGAGAGTGTTATGGGAAAGTAGAAACGGGTCAGTTTCACAAAGGCTAGCAGAGAACCAAAGGCAGAACGGTTAGAACTAGTACACACAGACGTATGAGGGCCATCTCCAGTCTCCTTTCTTGGTGGTTCGAGATACTACGTCACCTTCATTTATGACTTCAGCAGGAAGGTATGGGTTTACTTTCTAAAACATAAGTTAGATGTGTTTGTTACCTTTAAGAGGTTGAAGGCTGAAGTTGAAAATCAGACCGGGTTGAAGATAAAATATCTAAGGTCTGATAATGGTGGAGAGTATGATTCTACAGAATTCAAGAAGTTCTGTGTTGATGAGGGAATCAGGTGCACTAGGATAGTTCGTGGCAAGGCAAGACAGAATGGCATTACTGAAATGATGAATAGAACATTGAATGAGCGAGCAAGAAGCATGAAACTACATGTTGGGCTACTAAAAACGTTTTGGGCAGATGCAGTGAGCACGACAGCTTACTTGATAAATAGAGGACCTTCAGTTCCTTTGAGTTTCAAGATGTTAGAAGAGGTTTGGTCAGGTAAGGTGGTCAAGTTTACTCACCTGCGGATTTTGGGGTGTGCTACCTATGTTCATGTTGATCCAAAGAAGAGAGGCAAGCTTGATGCAAACGCTTTGAAGTGTTATTTCATTGGGTATGGTTCGAATCATTTTGGATACAGATTTTGGGATGACAAGAATAGGAAGATCTTGAGATACTGTGATGTGACAATTGATGAGAATGTCCTGTATAAGGACAAGTTTGGGGTGCGATCCGAAGATGCAGAAGAAGTGGGAGCTAATGTTGAGTTGCAGGAAAATTTAGAAAATATTGCTGTAAAATCAAAACAGCAACTAGTCACACCTGAGCCAGTGTTGAGGAGATCTACCAGGGTTATCAGGCCACCAGAGAGGTATTCACCAACCTTACATTATTTGTTGTTGACAGATGGATGGGAACCAAAATCCTTTGATGAGGCTTTGCAAGTGAAGGATTTGATCAAGTGGGAGCAAGCCATGGATGATGAGATATGGTCACTTGAGAAGAATGACACTTGGGAGTTAACTGAGTTGCCAGCAGGGAAGAAAGCTTTGTTAAGCAAGTGGGTTTACAGAATTAAGAATGAAACTGATGGTACAGTTAGGTTCAAGGCTCAATTGGTGGTTAAGGGATATTCACAAAGGAAAGGTATGAACTACACTGAAATATTCTCTCCTATTGTGAAGCTAACTACAATCAGAATTTTGTTAAGTATTGTTGCAGCAGAGGACTTGTACCTTGAGTAGATGGATGTAAAAACAACATTTTTACATGGAGATCTGGAAGAAGAAATCCACATGCAGCAACCTGAGGGATATGAGGTCCTTGGTAAGAAAAACATTGTTTGTAAGCTCAAAAGAAACCTGTATGGATTGAAGCAGGCTCCAAGACAGTGGTACAAGAAGTTTGACTCCTTCATGTTCAGAAACGATTTTCACAGGAGTGAAAAGAATCAGTGTTGTTACATCAAGAAGTTTACTGACTCCTTTGTTATTTTACTCTTATATGTGGATGATATGTTGATTGCAGGTTCAAGTACGGAGGAGATAAATAACCTTAAAGGGAGACTGTCATCAGAGGTTGAGATGAAAAATTTGGGTGCAGCAAAGCAGATTCTAGGGATGAGGATTTCCTGAGACCGATCTATTGGAATTCTAAATCTGTCCTAGGAGCAATACCATGAGAAGGTGTTGTCCAGGTTCGAAGTTGATGCTGCTAAGTCCAAGAGCATGCCTTTGGCTAACCATCTTAAATTGTCAAAGGATCACTCAAGACAACTGATGAACGTGAACACATGGCAAAAGCTCTTTATGCCTCTGCAGTTGGGAGTTTGACGTATGCTATGGTCTGCACTAGGCCTGATATAGCACATATAGTGGGAGCTGTGAGCAGATACATGTCAGATCCAAGGAAAGAGCATTGGGAGGCTGTGAAGTGGCTGCTTAGATACTTGAAAGGAACAATTAACACCTTACTTTGTTATGGGAATGACAAGGTGGTACTAGAGGGTTTTGTTGATGCTGATCTTAGTGGAGATGTGGATTCAAGCAAGAGTACATCCGGGTATGTCTACACTATAGATGGGACAGTAGTGAGCTGGATGTCTAAACTTTAGGAGTGTGTTTCTATGTCGTCTACAGAGGCTGAATATGTTGCAATAGTTGAAGCTGGTAAGGAGATGATATGGTTGACTGATTACTTGGAAGAGTTGGGCAAGAAACAACATGACAAGGTTCTCTTCACTGATAATCAAAGTGCCATACAGCTAGTGAAGAACCCAGTGTATCATTTCAGAACTAAGCACATCCGGCGCAAGTACCATTTCACTTGCAGTTTGGTGGAAGATGGTGAGATGTGTTTGAAGAAGATTGATGGTGCTAAAAATCCAGCGGACATGTTAATTAAAGGTATTGATGCTGGGAAACTGGGGCTATGCAAGGCCTCAGTTGGTCTTTTACCATAGCGTGGGAGATATTGCGGCTAGGTGAGTTTGTTGGGTACATCGACATGGAGAATGAAGATGGTTGGGTTGACTGGATCAGTCTCCAAGTGGATAATTGTTGAGATATGGAGCCTAATAATCAGTTTTGGACTTTACACCAGGCCCACGATCGAGGATATAAATTATGTTAGGTCTTTTATATTTTCCTGGGCGTATAAATACGTTGTATTCTCCTAGTGTACTGTCATCGAAAACAATTCACAGTGAATAAAAATCTAGTCGCCGGTAGACGTAGCAATATTTTGGTGAACTACGTAAATCTATGTGTGTTTTCTATTTTCACACTTATTTCTTTAATTATTGTGATTGATCATCCGTAACATGATGATGCATAAAGTGACAATCGATCATTATGTGTTTTGTGCGTTCATTAAATATATCATTATGGACAATCTACGTAGCACTTCGATTATCACAATAAAGAGTAGTAAATGGAGATGGAATGCCCATATTTTAAACCAACAAAGTCATAAGAGTTTAGAAGTAGTATTAGTAAGAGCTTGATATTTAGTTTTGGAACTAGATGGAGAGAAGATGGTTTGCTTCTTCTTGCACTAAGAGATAAGTGAATCACCAAGTAAGAAGCAGTGACCAGTAGTGGACACATGATCTATGAGATCACCAACCTAATCAACATCTGAATAACCTTGCAATTGAAGAGAAGATGAGCATGAGTAATGAAGACCATGAAATAGGGTACCTTGGATGTAACAAATAATACGAACAACAGCCGCAGAATAAGTTGTGTGAGAAGTGTTAAGATATATGTTATATATTTTATTATTTAATTTTGACATTATTAGATAATTGGATCTATAAGATAATGTAGCTTCAAGATTTACATTGAATTTAATTGGGTGATGATAGCTGCACCATGGCTTGGTGTGATTAAACAACATTTTGATTTGACTTGGATTCAAAAATAAAAAGGCCATCTTGGATAATATTTTAGTTGTGATAGAACTCTATCTTGACTAGAGGTTTGGCTGATTATGGCCATGTGGGCTGAAGGGCATCAATGGAAATTTCTTTGTAAGTGTTGCTAAAAAGAGTTCTGCCATGAATGTGCTTGTGGGCTACTTTGTGTTGTTGATTTTGTTAGTGTTTTGGCAGCTGATTGGGTTAACATATGAATCCATTGGTTGTTGATTTTTCTGAAGCATGACGTGACTAAGGTGGCTGGGCAATTTTGTGATTGCGTGAAAATCTTTGTAGTTATCTTTTTCCTTCACTCGTTGTTGTTGATGGGGAGACCAATAAGCAGTCTTGTCTATTGGAAGTCTTTTTGCAGCTGCAATTTTTAGTAGTTGTCGTGTGTGTTTTGGCTACATAATTTGTACGTGTGATGAAATATAGCTGCTGGTTTTTTTTTCTTGAATGATCTTTGATTGTTGGATTTTACGTTGATTCTTGATCCACATTGGCTATTGCATTTCTCTATTATGGTGTGATTTTGTGGGTTGCAAAATTGTTAATTGTACATTATTTGGCTGCTACATTCTTTCATGTTGTTGAACAAAAATTGAGGGAAATTTTAGTAGATAGTTTTTGCGGTGTCACAGACTTTGTAGATCCGTTGTTTGCAACGTTTCAGGGAAGAAACATTTATTTTATTGGTGTTTTTTTCAAATTGGAGGAGCTGCACAAGTGTTATCTTTGTTTATGTTGGTTATTGTTTAATCACTTGAGTTGTTTATTTTGTATTTTTATTATCAAATACTGTTGAGAAAATCCTCTGTTGAGATTAACACGAGTCGGTCGAGTTATTGGGTGTGAAAATCTTTCACGGAAAGTGAAGTTGAGAGATAATGTCAAAGGTTGAGTAGCGTCGGCTCAGTATAGCATTGGGTAAATCTATTGTACTTTGGTGAAAGTAAGCTGGGTGAGGGCCCCGTAGACGTAAGCAAGATGTGTCGAACTGCGTTAACAAATCTTAATGTTGATTTATTTTGTTGAGTTTAATTTTTCTGATTTTATCTATGCTAGAAACGACTATGGCAAAATTGGAAAGTTTGCGAACTACTACACCCCTACAGTTCTTTCAATTGGTATCACAGAGGTTCACCGAATTAGAACTTGGTACAAGAAGTTGGTGCAGATCTGTGTTTCACAAATATGGCTATAAGAGAAGGAGCATCAATTATCAGGCCACTGCTATTGGACGGTTTCAATTATCCTATATGGAAAACACGGATGAGGGTCTTTATTCAGGCATAAGGAATAAGAACATGGAACTCGGTGTTATATGGCTGGACACATCCGATGATAACTGGTGACATAGGAGAGGTAGTACTGAAAGATTCATCTGAGTGGACAAGAGCTAAAGAAGAAAGAGCGCTTGGAAATTCTCAAGCCTTGCATGCCATCTTTAGTGCAGTTGATGAAGGTAGCTTTGCTATGATATCAACTTGTGAATCGAAGAAATTATTGTGGGTCAGTCTGTAAACTATACATGAGGGATCGAAATTTGTGATAGCCTCTAATCTTCAGATGTTGGTTGTGAGATTTGAAGAGCTGAAGATGGATGATGGTGAAACCATTGGAGACTTCCATAAGAGATTGCAGGATATAGCAAACCAAGCTCATCAACTTGGGAAGAAATACTCTGATTTGAAATTGGTCAAGAAGACGCTGAGATCACCACCTCTGAGGTTCATGTCAAAAATTGCAACAATCGAGAAAACTCATGACATCAATGATTTATCGTTGGATAAGGTAATTGGAATCGTGACTAATTTTGAGATGAATTTGTTAAGGGGTAAACAAGAAAGGAGCAAAGGATTGACACTACATGTTAAAACTGAAAAAAAGGTATGAATGATATAGAAGATGAATCCGACGAGAATAAGGATATGGAATTATTGACAAGAAATCTCAGAAGAGTGAAAGAAAGATGAGGAGAATTCAATGCCATGAGTGTCAGGGCTTTAGACATGTGCAAGCGAAATGTGTTAATACCTTGAAGAAGAGAAAAGGGAAATCCTTTACGAGCACTTGGAGTGAGAATGAATATGAGAGTGAATATGGTAGTGAAGAAGAAATCGCTAATGGTGTTGCGTTAATTGCTTTATACAACAAAAGTCCAGCTACTTGCTTAACACTAATTGAGAAGGATGTAACTGAAGACGGAAAAGGGAAAAATCGGAAAATTTTGAGAAAAACACAGACAACTCAGCTCAAGGCCTAATATTAGATTATGACAGTGATGAAAGTGGCGTAGATGATAAAAAGGAGAATATTTATGAGGCTTACAAAGCTATGTATGAAAAATGGGTGAAAACGTGCAGAAAGAATAAAAGGTTGAAGGAAGAGAATCTCTCCATGTAGAATACCATCCAAGACCTAGAGAAGAAATTGATGTTAGCATTAGATGAGCTTGGTGAAGCTAGATTGAGATTAATAAGTACCGAAAAGGGTTTGAGAATACTGAATGAAGGCACAGAAAAGTCAAAAAAGTTGATCGAAATCGGTAAAGTTAAAGGAGATCTTCAAGACATTGGTTATAAAGGTTCTTGCTCCAAAGTGAATGATGATAAAATTGATATACCCAGATCTATCCAAGAAGAAACATCGAGGAAGACTCGAAGATTTGTTCCCACATGTCATTTTTTCGGAGTTATCGGGCACATAAGGCCAAAATGCTGCAAGTTACTGTAGATGTTGTTTCAAAGAAGCCAAAACCGAAGGACCCTATATCCCTCACATAAATTTCAGAATCAACCCATGTTACTGAAGTACACTTAGATTTGAAAGGGTCAATTACAAGCACAAAGATGTAGTGAAGGAAAAACAAGAAATTGTATAGATTCACAGTTAGTTATTGTTTTTAAAGAAACTGGTCAGATGGAGGACAAGTCAGTTAATTCAGAAGAAGAAACCGATGACAAAGATAATATGACGAGGAATAAGGAGAGGTTTGAATTTTTTCAAGAGGCACGAGGACCGCGTGCTTTACATTTTTGAAGTATTTTTTTGTTGTTTAAAAAAATGAAATGTCAAAAATAAATTATCTTCTTTAGTTATTTAATTTTTATATTGCCATTGTCGTCCCATCTTTTTAGGAGTTTGCATTGTAACTTCTATTTGGCTCCATCAAAAACTCTTCAGCTCCCTCATCAGTATGTGTCTCTTTCTCGGGTATCTCTCTCTTTTTCGGGCATATCTCTTGGTGTTTTAAATGGTGGTAAATTGTCATCTTGGCGTGCTTATGATTCTTCCGTTGCACTTATTGTTGATTCTTATGATTCTACGTTTTGACACTGTTTTGTCTCAAAGGGGAGACATCAAATTGTTTTTGGTGACTGTTCCATTTAAGGGGAGATTTCAAAGTATATGTGTAACTATGCATCTTGCTTTTTGGCATCTTTTTGTCTCAAGAGGGAGAAATATGAATGATTGGATAATTGTGATGTTCTTTGGAACTTGATATTTGATTAAGGGGAAGTTCTTTTTTCATCTCATGTGGATTGTGCATTTGATATTTATATGTCCAATTATCTCCTTTTGGGGAGTTTCAACAATGTGACAAATAATGTCAAAAAGGAGGAGATTGTTAAGATATATGTGATATGTCTTATTATTTAATTTTGGCATTATTAGATAATTGGACCTATAAGATAATGTAGCTTCAAGATTTACATTGAATTTAAATGGGTGACGATAGTTGAATCATGGCTTGGTGTGATTAAATAACAATTCTGATTTGACTTAGATTCAAAAATAAAAAGGTTATCTTGGATTATATTTTAGATGTGATAGAACTCTATCTTAATTAAAGGTTTGATTGATTATGGTCATGTGGGCTGAAGGGCATCAATGGAAATTTCTGTGTAAGTGTTGCTAAAAAGAGTTCTGCCGTGAATATGTTGTGGGCTGCATTGTGTTGTCGATTTTGTTGATGTTTTGCCAGCTGATTAGGTCAACATATGAATCCATTGGTTGCTGCTTTTTCTGAAGCATAATGTGACTAAGATGGCTGGGCAATTTTGTGATTGCGTGAAAATCTTTGCAGCTGTCTTCTTCCTTCAGTCGTTGTTGTTGATGGGGAGTCTAGTGAGTAGTCTTTGTTGTCTGTTAGAAGTCTTTTTACAGCTGTAATTTTCAGTAATTGTCTTATTTGTTTTGGCTGCATAATCTGTACGTGTGGTGAAATATAACTGCTGGATTTTTTTAATCTTAAATGATCTTTGATTGTTGGATTTTAAGTTGATTCTTGATCCACATTAGTTGTTGCGTTTCTCTATTCAGGTGTGATTTTGTGGGCTGTAAAATTGTTGATTTGCATGATTTGGCTGCTGCATTCTTTCATGTTGTTGAACGACAATTGAAGGCAATTTCGGCAGCTGGTTTTTGCGGTGTCGTGGACTTTACAGATTTGTTGTTTGTAACGTTTCGGTGAAGAAACGTTTATTTTATTGGTGATTTTTCCTGATTGGAGGAGTTGCATCATAAGTGTCGTCTTTGTTTATGTTGGTTATTGTTTAATCACTTGAGTTGTTTATTTCATATCTTTATTATCAAATACTGTTGAGAAAATCTTCTGTTGAGATTAACTGTAGCATCCCGGTACCTGCGGAAAGGGTAAAATAGGAATTTTTAAGTGATCAGTGAGAGCTTAGAGATGTTATTGCATGTTCATGCATTATATGATATACTTATATTGTGATAAATGAATTTGTTGCACATGAAATATTTGTACATGCATCCATTGACTTTCCCGGTATATTTGGTCATACTTGTGAATGGTTTGAGAATTGTAGGTTATTGATCTTGAAAATTGATTTGGAGAGTGATATTATTGATTTTATAATTTTGGAGAATTTTGGGTAATTTTTCTGAATTTTTTTCGGGGTTAAATTTCGGACTAGGAAAATTGTCGAGTGGCAGACCAACTGATAACTGGTAGTAGAATTTATTGTCGAAGGTATTGAATTATGGACATATGACTATAGGAGATTTTTGACAAGTGGTATTTGTTGGAAATTGGGCTTGGAATTGATTAATTATAAAGGAGTTGCATGGAGCTTGACAGATGGCATCATAATAGCCATGTATTTGTTTAATTAATCTAAGTTTACATTCACTTAAGCTCCTCCCTTGCTCATTTACGACACCTACTTTTTTATGCTAATTGGAGTTTGTTTTTGGTGACTTTCTTCTTCTCTTCATCGTGGCCATCTTCCCCTTTTTCATGTGTTATGATCTTCTCCAACTTTAAGCCTAGCCATCATCATCTTCTTATTTCCTTGTCATCTTGCTCTCTTCTTCTGCTCTCCATACAAACCTACTTCTATCACCCTTGGATGATGATGATCGATGGTGATGAGTGAAACTAGGTCTTGGTAGTTTCCTTGAAGAATTTGAAGATTTAGTGAATTAAGCAAGTAAGTATCAGGTTTCATGTTATATGTATGGTTATTTGAAGCTGTCATGATGAGGATTTGGTGATTGAATTATGTTTGTAAAAGACTTGTGTATGTGTTTGAATTGATGCTTATAGTTGTTCATGTTGTGTTTTAAGTGTGTATGTTGAGTCTAATTCATGGAAAAGTATAGAGGAGTTAGAGAATTTGAATGATGTGTGAGAGGAGAGATTGGATGAGTAGATAGATATATGCACATATGCCCTGTTTTTGATTGTGTTAAATGATGGATCATGAAATGTTGTGAATGATATCTTGAATTGATCTAGGTAGTGAATGATGGGAAAAGAAGAGGAAGTGTTGATCTAAGTATAAAATGGATTAGATGAGTTAAATGGAGAATGTCTAAGTGAAAATCTGGAAATTTTGCAATAACCTGATCTTTGAGTGTGCTCTAATTGTATAGTCATAATTGCTTCTATAGTTGTCCAAATGAATTGAGGTTTGATTTTAATGAAACCAGAGGAAATGGAATACATTTCTTATGAAGATGTTGATTGTGAATTGTGTCTTTAAGCATCCCAAATATTGACATGAAGTTAGAAAAATAAGTGCAGCAAAAGTTGTGAATGAATGTGTGAGCTTGTGTTTTATTTTGGGTGGTTATCACCAATTTGAGAAGATGAATGGAGTATGAATGAGTTGGAGCTAAACTTGAGGTGTATATGTATGTATTTATGAATTTGGAAATGATGAATTTTGATTATAAAGTGCATGGTATATAGGAGTAAGTTATGTTAGGAAGAAAGGATATAGAGATGAGGAATGATGTGATGAAATTGAGAATGATGAATGAAATGAGATTAGAATTGAGGATTTAATGAAATTTAATTGATTTTTGTGTTGTTATGAAGTAGATTTGTGATAGAAAAAGTGAATTTGAAAAGATTATGGATGTATTTGATGATAGAATAGATGTAAGAAGCTTGAAAGAGGTTTTAGAGAATGCATGTGGGATGTTTGTATGTTAAACGGACATGGGAGTCCGTTTAGTTGACCTTCTCGGGTGTAAAAACATCCTTGGGACAGTGTATGTCCGTTAAACGGACATGGACCTTCTCGGGTGAAATGAGGCTGTTTTGTCGATTCATGTCCGTTAAATAAACATGCAGGTCCGTTTAATGGACCTTCTTGGGTAAGTTACTTTCATCACTCTTTTTTTTACCATTTTAGAGGCCGAATCTCGATTTGGTGTCTTCATGAAAGTTGTAGATCTAGATGTCGTCTTTCCAATGGCACAAAACGAAAGGAATCAGAGTTTTGTAGAAAAAGTTATAGCATTCGCGCCAAACTAGGTTCAACTGGAAATCAATCATAAACTTGGTTGCTTCTTTTGACAATAACTCCTTCTCTAGAGCTCCAAATGACTTGATTCTTGTGACAATAGTTTCCTAACACAATTGCCTATATCTCCAAAAAAAAATTTGTTAATTGGTGTTAAATTGAAAGAGATTGAATAAAAGAAAGTGTAGGAGACTGTTAGAACAGTGTCAACGGGGATAGTTTTACTGAACATACTTCAATGTTTTGATGATATTTGGACTTATAGGATTCCAAATGAGATGATTTTTCTTTTGAAGTGAATTAGAGAAATAGGGCTACAAATCATATGCAGAAGTGGAATTTTGATTTAATCCCTAAGATATTCAAATTCTTGATAGAAGTTAGTATAGTACTTAAGTACGGTTCGAAAGTGTTTGAGGTATATCTCCCAATATACTAAGCCAAATTGAGCGATTTTGGTGTCAATAGAATCGTAAGACATAGAGGAACACTTTTCTAGAAGAAAGTGTGACCAAATTATGTCATCTTCACTTTTCAATTTTTATGGGAATTAGAGACCCGAAATTATGACTTGGGATAATATGAGTGTTGTTATGAGAATGTTTTTGGCAATAAAATGGATAGAATGATACCTGGGATTGTCATGCATGTATTGTACATTTTTCCTTCCATTCATGTGCATTATTAAACATCGATACTTGTGCAAATTGTGATGTATGTGTGTGTTATTTGGTTATAGAGGAGCAACTGGAACGTCAACCCACAGACGTTGCCGGACCTTCCAGGCGCTAGCTTTGGGAGCAGTGGTGAGTAACCTAGACGGTTCCTCTTAATTGTTAGTGTTTTGATTGAATGAATGAATGTGTTTGATTATAGATTCCGGACAGGAGGTCCGATGACTGTGTACTGGGAATTGCGTTATTGAAGTGCTGCTTGAATGTGAATATGGGACCTATGTGTTTGATAAAGTGATAAATTGTGTTACATGCATTCCATTCATGAATGCATATTTAGATAATGGCAGTTGGACCTGAGTAGCCACCGCTAGAGCTTAAAGCTCAACAAATGAAAACGAGCCTTGAGCTCGAAAGTGATTCAAAGCCATTGGCTCAATGATTAATGAACCCGGTATCTAATGGATACGGGACAGTTCAGGCACTCGGTCTCAACAATGTAATAATTGGAAAAGGGTCTCATAAGCATTTTTATGCATTTTGCTAAATATGTTTGATTGATTGCAGTGTAAATTGGCCAATGTGTATATGAAAATGTGATATTGATGTATCGTGTGACATGGTGAAAATAAGTGTTATGTGAATTGATGTGTATTTGATTTGAGTGAACCATCGATGATGGTTATCTCGCTGAGTTCGCAAAACTCAACAAAATTGCATTGTTGTCTTTTCAGGATCGATAGTTGACACTAGTTGTTAAGTGGCTCCACTACCGCGTAAAGTGAGATTGAAGTGAAGCTATGACGCAAAGATCGGTAAGCTGGAGTATTTTTGGATGGCATAGTTAGTTTGTTTTAAATAGGTTTTGTAGTGCCTTTGTACTGGACTATGTAGTTGTACATGTAGTAAGAATTGAAGTCACACTGTAAATTGTTGATTTTGAGTAATGAAATGAGGAAACAGTTGGTTTCAAAATATTGTGGATTTTCTATTGTTGCTTTTAAGCAAATAATGATATGATGCCATGTGGAGTGAATGTAGTGTTTGATCGTAGTGCGCCTTTATCATAGGATATGTACCGGAATGACCTCCGAGTGTCCCGGTGCGTACTCTGCGGTAAGGGAGCGCTACAAATGACTCTAAGATAATGATGATACTTATAAAGAAAAACATCTTCTTTAGATTTGCAGTTCTTAGAACAATAACTAATGATGAGGGTTCTTATTTTTGTAACCATTATTTTGATGACTTATTAAAAAAAGTATGAAATTACTCATAAAATCGTAACTTCCTAGCATTCTTAGTCAAATGGCCAAGTAAAACTTGCAAATGGGGAAATGAAAGGGGTAATGGAAAAAATTATTGGTAGGTCAAGTAAGGATTGAGATGATGCACTTTGGGCTTATAGTATAACTTTTAATGCACTATTAGATATGTCTTTTTACTGACTTGCACTTGGAAAGGTTTATCACTTACTAATTGAATTAGAGCATAAGGAATATTGAGTTATAATTGTATTGAATACGGATTTGAAACCTATTGGGCTTAAGAGATTGTTGCAATTGAGCGAACTAGAGGAAGTTAGATTAAATGCTTACGAGAATGTTACGATTTATAAGGAGAAAACCAAACATTAGTATGATAAGCACATTCTAAGGATGGAATTTAAGATAGGTCAGCAAGTATTCCTTTTGAACTTAAGACTTAAGTTATTTATAAGAAAACTCCAATCTAGGTAGTTTAGTCCTTTCACTATGGTAAAAGTATACTCTTAGGAAGCTATGGAAGTGAATAGTGAAGCAATTGAGACGTTCAAGGTCAATGAGGAAAGGTTAAAAACTTTATATGACTGGTGAAATGGTACCTAAGGAGACTCATACTCTTTTAGTACCAGCTTTTATATTTGATATGTACTTCTTAAGTTGTTTGTTTTATTTTATTTCTTATATCTTTAAAATTTTATTTTTTATTTTATTTTTATCTGAGATGCTCCAAATTTGATGAATTGCATAGACTCAATTAATGCAACATCCATAAATTGGCTCAAAAAGTGTTTATATCTTTATTTTTCCCTTCATTTATTTATTTATCTATTTATTTCATTTACGGTATAGGTCCATTAAGAACAATTAATAAATTAAATATGAGGAGGGAATTAGATAAGCCATGGTTAATTAGGAAACACCATTTAAGTGCATCAATGCAATTACTTTTGACTTAGTAAAATAAATAATAAAAATTAAGGTAATTAAGTTGGTTAATTAAATGTTTCTATCGCTCTATAACTTAACTGCACTAGGTTCATTGTTATGGTCACTAATGAGTAGTTTATTTCAAATATAACCAAATAATCTTAAGAATGATTGTTAAATTAAATGATATCACTTGTATATACTTAACATAACTTAAGTTTCAAATTTAGTTTAATGAGTATCTTATTACTCAATGTTCATTAATAATTAATACCATAAAATAACTTTAGAGCTTCAAATGAATTCTATTTCTTTGATTTTGATCTAAGTTAATAAGTTAAGGTTATGACTAGTATTAGTAACCATTTAAAACCATAACCTAATTGAGTAATTAGAGGTATTCACAACCAATTTTTTACCATCCTGTCACAAGGTTAGGATGACATTTCAGATACACTCTCCATATAAAGTTCCAAAAATATTTTATGTTAGTTTGTTTGAATATAATTTATTAATTATTTATTGGTTTATACTTTTTACTGATATCATGTTGTTTTACATATAATGTATAATTTTTTAACTTTACCTAAAATTAAACATATTGTTAGCTTAAGTTAGATTGAGGTTAAATTATAAGTTAGTGTAAATATATAGAAACCTAGGTAATTGAATAATAGTAAAAAAAGAGAATAATGACCATTTTAGTTATTTTAATTAGATTATTAACTCTTACTAGAATTGAAAAGTCTCTTATGTTAATAACTCTTGTGATTAATTTGATTAAAGATGAGAAAAAAAATCTAAGTTTGGGGGAATTCAATGTATATGCATCATAGATATGTTTTAGTTAGTTTGTTTTTCTATACTTCTATCTGAGATCACAATGATTTGATACTGCATTAGTTTTTATTCAATGTTTTAGGTTAGTTTGTGGATATGTTCCTTTGAAGTGATTATGGCTAAGGATTAAAGAGTTGTGCTTGTTAAAATAAGGGGAAGAAACATCTTTAGATAAATACAATCTTAAATACAAGTTATTGCAACTTGTGTCCCTCTTTTCTTTCTTTTTTTAAAAGATGAATACATCTCATTAACTCAAGCTGAGCTTAACCAAAAATACATTGACAAGGAATACATGTTTAGCTTTTAAATCATATAGACTTTAAGTTGTACATATGTTCCAACCCACGTTACAAAAAGCTAGCACTAAACAGTCCAGAGATTTTTCATTCTTTGGCTAATTATGGATTGAGCATCTTGAGCTATTTTTATTTCTTTGATCCAATTAATAATGGAGTTCCCTAGAAAGAAAAGATCAAAAATAGCCTTATACATACTGGGTACTAGGTTATGATCCCTCTAGGAATTATTACTACCTTATACATGAGCATGACAAATCTTGTGTCATTTAGCTAGAAGTTGTAATGTAAAACATGACCTTATAGTGCACAAATAAGATCGTAATTATTATGCAATATTTTGAAAGAACCAGTTTGTAGGTGGATATATGCATTGATATTAATAGTTGAATAAGGTGATATAAATAGACTTACATAATTCTTTTGGTATCAGGGTAAAACTTTATGAATTTCACATGTAATAGGCCAAATTGTATGTTCTAATTAGATAAAAAAATATTGGTTAATCAATATTGGAATATATGGCTATACACTAAATGTGTGCAATTTATTAGTTAGGAAATTTAACAAGTCTAAGTTATAAAATCTTTAAAATAACTAAGTCACGATAACAAGATCATGATAGGGAGAGTTCTTAATTAGATGTTTGATTATATCTTATTTCTTATTTTTGATTACTTGTTTTGTTTTATTTCTAGTTGAATCTTAATCTACTTCAATAAAATTTTTTAGTAAATTAAAATAAATGTATTTCCAAAAGAATAAGGCTAGTCCTTAATTTGTTATATACAAGGCTAATGGTTAGGTTCCATAGAACTTAATAACCAACCACAATTACAAAAGTCAAAGATGCATACAAAAAGTAACTTGTAACCACTAATGTTACTACAAATAAGACTTAAATATATAAAAACAGTTTTAAACTCCTACATAAGAGGTTCTGCATCCGGTCTAGTACTTCTTTTGTCCATAAATCATGAATGGACTTGGATTCTATGTTGTATCTTCATTATGAATTATAGAGATGAGAAGAGTTTATTGTAGGTTCCAAACTCTTCCAGCAAGATCACTGATCTCTTTAAAAACATTATTTGATATTATTATCTCTTTAGTCTAATGTATGGTTTTGGTAGCTAGATGCATTTGTCTAGCTTCAAGATTTTATGAATTTTAGTATTCCTCTCTCTATATACCATATAAACACAATAGTTAAACATTCGTAAGACAAATCGTGTTCAATTTCTACTTGTTGAGTCTATGCCTTGCCTATTGATGAGTTACTCACCCAATCGAGAATTAAGAGCCATTCATTTGTAAGGCAAGTAGTGTTAAATTTCTACAAGATTATAGACTAGAATAAATGTGAGGTTGTCTTTAGAGCATAGACAACACAGTTGATTTAGGGCTCTCCACATTTATCTTTTGTTTATATCCTTAGCTTAACAACTATAGGATAAGTATTTAAGAGTTTAAACATAATAGTTTTAGTTTACATTAAATTATACTATGACACTTTGAAGTTTTAAGGTCTAAGGGTTTCTGAAAAGGATTAATTAGTGAAAACTAACAATTTTTCTAGTAACTAGATAGAGTAATCAGAGGTGATTAGGTTAGGATTGTAGCTTGGTAAGTTAACTACAACTGGAGCCATACATCTGGAGTTGCAAAACCAAGATGATCCTTGCACCACCTTTGCCACTTTGGCATTATGGTGAATTCTCTTTCTTAAACCATTAAGATCATTTCTCATTTAAAGAGGGATGATGTTACACTAATTACCAAACCAAAACCAGGAATCTTGGCCATTCCCAATCTATTTTTAAATATATAGAGATCTGGTTCTTTTAATTCTCAACTTTTTAGTGACGGACCATAAATTTTCCCTATTTTCCTTTATATTACAAAATTTGGTATTAGACAAATAATACACATGCATCAACTTGGTCCATATAACCTCTTTGTGTTTAAAAAATCTTTATATTCTTAAAGATGGTAAGGGTTGGGTCAAATTAGGCTTGTAATGTCAGGTCCAGGCTAAACTCGAGGCCCATTTCAGACTGTTTGACTTGATTATTCATATTTTTTAAAAAATCCAAAACTATGGTCCGAGTTAGAATCTAGGCCCGATTAGGTTTCAAATTGTTTGACTTGATTATTGATATTTTTTAAAAAATCCAAAACTACGTAGTTTTAGGAAAAACAATGTCATTTTGTCGTTATCCATCAGCAGAGGCCTGGTCCTATGCCCAATCAACTCGAGATGGGCCCATGCTCTATTGCCAACACTATATATTCTCTTGGCCATCAATATTTTCTTTATAGGTTTAATGACACCAGATCCAAGCCGCCCTCTTGCTTTGGATTGCAAACCTCTAACCATTTAATCTTAGCTTTATGAGGTTATAAATGTTACTTGTACATATGTGTTTTTTGATTATCCTTTCCAATTCCTTAATTAATCTACCTGGAAGGATCAAGCACACTAATAGATTTGCAGTTCATGAATAATGTTTTTTCTAGTTAAATTCTTTTTGCTAGAGATGGAAAATTATTTTTGCAAGAAAATATCTTCTTCTTAAAAGATTCCAAAAAATGGTTACAATCTAAGTATTTAGGTTTCTTGAAGAAGATAGGCAAACTAAGATAAATGAAAGGAATTTGTTGAACTTGTAAACTATAAAATTGATGTAACATGTCAATATTGGTACCCCTATTGAGATAGACAACTAACTTTAGCCAAGTTAGTCTTTGGACCAAATATACTAGAGCAGCATTTTAAGGACTCCATTATAGTCTTTATGGAATTGGGATTTTCATTTTAAAAAAAGAATAAATCAACCACGAAAACAAGATTGAAGAGCTTAAACCAGTGACATTTATAATGGAACTTGAATGAGCTCATAGTCTCAATATTCCTTGTAGATAATTTGGTTAATACCTTTTTTTTCATTGTGAATAGATAGGGGGATAGAGAGTCCCCCTGCCTAATGCCTTTAGCCCCTTGAAATAATAAAGTAGGCTCAAAATTGATTAAAGCACAATAAGAGATAATTGTAATAAAAGAATTGATCCATAGGATAAACTACTTAGGGAAGTCAAATATATAGAGACAGTTCACTAAAAACTCCTAATCTACGGAATCAAAAGCTTAAAGAGATCAATCTTAGGGAGCAACTATTAATTGATGGATTTATGTTGTAGTCTTTGAATAACTCATACGCAAGAAGTAGATTACCCCACATGCTCCTTCCATAATGAAAGCCTTTTAACAGTAGGTAATGAGGGGTTTGAGAGCTTCTTTTACTCTTAAGGCTAGTAGCTTAGCTATAAATTTATACATTATATTGCAGTAAGAAATAAGATGAAAGTACTGCATACAATTTAGGTTTTCCTTCTTTGGAATGAGATATATGAATGTCTTATTTAGTTCCTTTAGCATCTGATAGTGGTAGATTACATAATGTTTTAGTTGGTAGTTTAGTGTGGGTTTAGTTGTTAAATTGAATTATTAGTGCATGTTTAGGTTAGGATTGAGTTATTTAGTTAAATGTTTGTGTTTTGAGTGTTATATGGGTTAGAGCATGCTTTTGTGCTTTAATTTTATGTATTTGAGATGCCTTGATGTATTTGTTAGTATTTGATAATAGATATGGAAGAACGAAGGAGAATTGGAGGAAGCCCGGAGCCAGACCCAGGCCCTCAATCCACAATCGTGACAGAGAGCTAAATTAAGTGCCACGATCGTGGCCTACGTGCCAAATCGTGTAGACAACCTCCCGAACGCGACTTACCAAGGGACATTTGAGACCTTTTAGATCCGGGAAACCCTAGGGTTTACCTAAAATATAAAATACTATATAAAGAAAGAGAAAGAAGAGGAAGAAGGGGAAAGAGGAGTGAGCTTCTACTATTGCTACTTTCCTGAGCCACGCCGATCCCGTCCAAGTGACATTTTCTTTTCATCTTTGTTATTTTTCTTTTTTGAATGTGTAAGATGGATATGATGATGTTGATGATTTGGGAATGATGATGATGTTCTAACTTTTCCTTAGGGATATAAACTTGATGCAATGGTAATCTAGTTGTTTTTATGTTAATTCGTTTGAGTGTTGTGATTATTTGTTGTAACTTCATGTTTCGGTAATAAATCGAGAGAGTGAACCAAATGCAAAATGATTGAGTTGGTTAACAAGAGTTAAACGACTCAATAGACCACGCAACTAATTAAATTGATACTTATAGAGAGAGAGATCTTGTGTGAGACCCGATTGTTTATTAGCAGGCTTAAGAAATGATTAGGTTATAGGTCAATTGTTAATCGACAGATGACATTTTCGATAACTTGACTTAATTAGGGTTTATTAATTAGGACTTATTGATTATAACTAGAAAGAGAGTAATCTACCCTTCGATAGTCTAGAACTAGTACCACATTAATACAAAAGTGATTAGGTTAGCATTGATGATATGATAAATCCCTTTCTTATAATTTGGTAACTTTTTTTGTGTGATTTTCCATTGTGAAATTGGTGGTTCTCAATATTCTATTTCTTTTGTGTTAACTTTACAAATTAACTTTCTGTCAATCATCCTCATGTGTTTACTTTTCTGTTTAGTTTTTATTTTCATTTTAATAATTCTTTAGGCCTTAGATAACTTAGAATTAGATTAGTTCGACAACTCCTTGAGGGATTGACACCTCATATACTATACCTACGACTTGTGAGCTTATAGTATATTGAGGGTTTTAAATAGATTAAAAATTGCCTTAACAAGTTTTTGGTAGCGTTACCCGAGATTAGTAGGATTAGTTTACTTTTTGTAGTCTAAGGAGTTCTCATCAATCTTATGTATATGCATTTGCATGAACACAAGAGTCACTCGAAGTTAAAGTCATATTGCTGAAACCCTAGCACTCGACATCACTTACTTGGAACAAGCCATTTAAAGATCCAAATGCCAATAAGAAGAAGTTAAAGAACCAATGGATGAAGAATTTCATCAAGAGTTTCAGCAAGGAGGAAACCAAAGGAACTAACCGCATATCCTCATGGATTTCATGATACCAAGATTTAATGTGATCAATCAAGGTGTCACTAAACCACCTGTTCAAGCACCTTCATTTGAAATAAAGTCAACCTTACTGAACATGTTACAAACAAATGTGCAATGTTATGGACGAACCAATGAGGATCCAAATGCCCATATAGTGAACTTTCTCAAAATATGTGATACCTTCTGATATCATGGGATGTCGGAAGATGTTGTTGGGATGACGCTTTTCCCCTTTATGCTAAGAAATAGAGCTAAAGCTTAGTATCACTCTCTTAGTCCCTCAAATATCACAACATGCATTCTTAGGCAAGTATTTTACCCTCACTAAAACTATGAAGATGATAAAAGAAACCACGAACTTCCAACAGAGTGATGAGGAATCACTTTATGAGGCGTGAGAGAGATATAAAGATTTGCAAAGGAGGTGTCCACAATATAGCTTACCAAAAGAATTTCTTTTGCAAACATTATACAATGGAGTCAATCCACCAATAAGAGGTACTATAAATGCAACATCGGGGGAGGATCGCATATGCGTAAACTGTTGATGAAGCAGAGGAGTTGTTAGAAGAAATGGCCAGTAACAACTGTATATGAATGAATGACCGAAGTAGACAACACATAGCTGTCTAAGAATAGAAGGGAGCTATGGCTGTTGACCAAATGATAGAGATGTAAGAAAAAATTGACAGCTTAACACGACAACTGAACAACATTAAAGCTTCCTCTTCAGCCCCAGTTAAGGCCATTCAACAAAGATATGAGCTATGTGGTCAGGATAATCATGATACGATTAACTGTTTCCTGATGCAAAGTAATGAAATGGAGCAAGTTAAGTATATGGGAGACCAGTTTGGTCATGGTGGAGAGAACAACCCCTATTCGAACACGTGCAATCCTGGGTGGAAGAATAACCCAAACTTTTCGTGGTCAAACAATACTAGAGGTCAATTCTGACCTCACGAGCCTCTTGTATTCCAACAGGAGAAACCTAAATAAATGGACTCCAAATTAGACAAAATCTTGGATAAGATTGGAAGCATGGATGATGCATGTAAGAGATTGGAAGAAAAAAATCAACAAGTAATAAAGAATCATGCGTCTTTCATCTACAACTTGGAAGTCCAAATAGGCTAGTTGGCAGATACACTGTCTGCATGAAATGCGAGGAGCCTTATAAGTAACACAGAAAAAAACCCCGAAGTGAATAATCATGGTTATCATCCAGGCCACTGAGGAGAAGCTCGACAAAGCTGAAGAAGATAGGGAAAAGGAAAAGAAAAGGGCTGACCAAAATTTCCTATTAAATTAATGTAACTTAAAGAAAATCAAAGAGTATTGACCTGCAATTCCATACCCCATTCTAATATAATAGAAGTAAAAAGAAATGAAGTTGAAGGAAATGCTTAAGGTAATAGAGCAGCTGAAATGCAACTCACTCTTATAGAATAGATTAATCAACAGAAAAGAGCTGGAAAAGTTAGCGAGTGAAGTAGGAAGCATGGAGAACTCTAATGAAGTGACAACACTACCATAGAAGCAAAATGATCCTGGGGATTTTTATATTCCTTGCACCATAGGTAATGTCAAAGTGGATAAGGCTTTTGCAGACTTAGGAGCTAGCATAAGTATGATGCCTTACACTTTATACCAAAAGATAAAGTTACGAGAAATAGCGCCAACCATGATGAGTGTGCAGATGGTTGATCGATCAATTCACTGTCCTAGAGGTATAATTAAGGACATTCTTGTTAAGGTGGAAAAATTTACCTTTCCCATGGACTTCATCATTTTGGACATAGAGGAAGATTTAGAGATACCAATTATCGTCGGTCTACCATTTTTAGCCACCACCCGATCTATTATAGATGTTGATGGAGGCAAGTTGACTCTAAGGGTGGGGAATGAGAAGGTTTCCTTTAACATGTCCAATGATAAAAGAAGTTCTCACAATTCCGTAAACGTCATTAAGAGAACCAAGTCTAATGGAGAGGTTGAACATAGTGACAATCACAAGGATTAACCTGAAAAGACATAATCTTGAAGGAATAAGCGGAAGAAGAAGACAAAGAAGAAGGATGATGGAAATCATAGTTTGATATCTCATTTGCAATTTATTAGACCTATGATTGTGCTACCATTACACAACTCGTTCAAACCACCATGAGCAAAATAAGTATGTCGAGCTACCGGTGGTAAAAGAAGCACTGCATGGAAGGCAATCTATGATTTTTTTAATCATTTTGTTACGTCATTTTTGTAGTAAATAGGTTTTGCATTATGTTTTTCTATGTGTGTTTCTAATCTAGTTAAATATCTTGGAAGAATTAAGGATTAGTTGACATGGGAATGTGTGGAAGGCAAGCACAATGAGGTGATAATGTGATTATAAGGTATGGAAGGATTTCGGCGATGAAATGAGGAAAAAGAAGCAAAATCGAAACAATCCAGAATTTTTGGAGGACCATGATAGTGGCCTTTAGCGAGGTAGATATGGGATGTATGAATTTCAACTATTTTTCTTCCAACTTTACCCCTTCTACCCTTCCTACCATATATATTTACACTTAATCTCATTTTTCTTACACCTTTCACTTTCGCACTCTGTCTCTAAACCTAAGAACTCAACTCCCCTCACTCCTCTCTACCCATCTTTAAGTCTTCAATTCTTTCCAAAATTTTCACAGCTCTCAATCCAATAGGATCGCGGATCAATCAGATAGTTAAGCGCACCCATTCATAAGCCAAAGTTGAAGTATCAGGTTGTGGACAACGAAACAGAGCAGTGGATTACTGCGCACCTTTCCTGATCTTCTCGGATGAGGAAGGTAACCGATTCGATACCCTTAGTCTTAAGAAAATAAGTGTGCCTAAATACTTCGATTTTGATACATTAGAAAGAATAGGATTGAGAGAGAAGGTTGAGACCTTAGGAGGAAGAATTCATTGGATAATATTTTTCCATTTAATTATCCTGTTAACGAGGAATTGACCCTAGAATTCTTCATTTCCTTTCAATACGAGCCAACCAGCCTTAAGGACCTATGGTTTCAATTGCGGAGTCAACCATATGGCTTAGATTATGACATTTTGTATGAAATGGATTTCCCAACTCAACCATAGTAGATCAACATGATGACTTTCGCGCCACCCACTATTTGACAAAATTGACTGGGTTGGAGAGCTTGGACGCTGAAAATGCCCATAATAACATCATTAAAAAACTTGACCTTTTTTATTACATAAATTCATGTGCCAAACTATATTTGATAAAAATGAAACAAACAAGTGCTCGACAAAGTAACTTTTCATCTTATAGTGCATGGATCATAGTATCAAATTCTGCACCTCTACCCATATCTTTAATGCAATTAATGCTATTCTAAGAAAGAGAAGTAATAACTTGGGCATGGGGTATTTGGTCACGACTATTGCAAAATACTATGGTGTCAATTGCAATGGACTAATTGTGTTGGGACCCAATCTTGGGACCATACCCCAACCGGAAAACGAGAACAAAGCGAAAGCGGAGTATAGAAACAAAGAACGCGGAAAACAAATCGGATCGAACGAAAGCGAAGTATCGAAAGCGAAAGCAAAACGAAGGAAACGAAACGAAACGAATTCGAATCGAACCGAAACGGATAACCGACATCCGCGGATGAAAACTTTCAGACACAAGTCGCGTTGGAAACCTTAGACTAAGCCAAACCGAAATCCAGTATAATTTTTTTCCATTCTTATTAATTCCTTTCATCTTTATCAATCTTATACAAATCAAAACCATACAATTTCCCTACTTGGAAATTCATCCTCAAACAAAACTCAATTCATATGAATCTTCTTATACATTCCTACATATCCCAAAATTTTTCTTTTAACCAAAGTCTTATTCTCATTTATAACAAAACCTATTCTAATTCTTACTTTGCCATAACCCGATTTTATCGAAAATCGAGCAGCATAACGGCTGTATTTTAAACAGCCCAAAAATCTGTAGAGGTTCAAAATACACTTCTAAAATTCTCAATCAACTCAGAAACATCGGACCTCCCGTCCAGAATCCAAATCACAACCAAACGCAAGTCTATACCTAACACTTCAATATTCTCAAAATCATAAACCATCAATCCCAATCATAATTTCATACCATCATATTTTATATACAATTCATAATCCATGATCAAAATCAAATCCCATTCCTAAACAAAACTCATACATCCATTATTCATAAATCAATCCAAACACGGTCAAAACATATTCAATACACATTCACTATTCATATACAAATCCATTCATATTCACCTCAATACAATATACAATTCCATAATTTACTTACATATTCCGATTTCATAATCATACACAAAGTCAAATCCATACTCAAATTTAGCATTTATTTACATTCCGAAAGGAATACACTTCTAACTTTAATGGCTTTCTAAGCCATATAACTTCAATACTAAACTCAAACTTTACATATAAAACAAAAGCATACAAAAATCGAACTGACATCTTGATCGTCTTCCATCCGATCTCCTTATCGAAAACCTGAAGATGGGGATGAAAGGGGGAGTGAGCTTTTGCTCCGTGGATAACATATTTATACTCGAAAATAAGCAGAAATCATTTCTTAAAATGTTTGTCATTTATAAGCATTTCCCAGTGGCAAGAATTTTAAACTTAGTTCTCAAGCCTTTCAAATCATTCAAAACATTCTTAATAAATTTCGAAAATTCTTACAATTTCAAAGCTCATTTATCGAAAATTCACAATTGTTCTCACAAATCATGCACAATTTTGAAAACATGAATGCATCACATATAAATGTATCAAAAACATAAACAAAATCAAAAATCACATAACATATCAGAATGGTTTGGTTTCGGTCCAAACGGAACGTACTGCACAAGACCGCTACAACAGAAGGGAGTCCGAAATCGGAACTGCAGTGCAGCTAGCGGGTAGCCGGGAAAAGGCCTTAAAACAAACAAGTGCGCACTCATCCCACTTATGGGACCTGACCAAACCCACATAACACATTTCACACTCAAAAATCAAAATGCC
>JAOQMR010000001.1:2064771-2074784 GCA_027563865.1 Erythroxylum pelleterianum
ACAAGTAGATACCTACCCATAATAACCCAGGGACCTCCTAGAATAGCATGACGGTAATCTTGCTCATTATTGAACTGGATCAGAAAAAAAAAACCCCTACCAATGTCAAGAGTTTTAGCCTCACTTAGATTCCAAATGACACCAAGCCTAGAACAGAGCACCTTGTAACCAATGTCCTTTCCAAGCAAACGAACAATTACAGCATTTTCCAGATTTCGGTTCAGCTTATTAGTGAGGGCCACGGAGATAGTAACCCTAGGAATGTGGCCGGTTTTCTCAATCAGTACATCACCATCCTCCACGGTGACCTTCTTGGCTGCCATTACCTCCTCCATGGTCGATTCTACAATTGCCCCAGCCATCAAGCAATCACGGTAGTCAGGAGAGGCAGCACTTGGGTCTCGATGTTTAACCTTCTTCGTTGCTCTATCTTCTTCCATAATCTGCAAGGAAGGGGTCCCTAGAGGACTGGCCATCCACAGGTCACCGTCAAGCAGATAGCTCCGGTGATTTTAATCAAAAAGAAGGATGGCTATTAGAGGTTTTGTGTAGATTATCAGTCTCTTAACCAGTGTACAATTAAAGATAAATTTCCAATTCCTCTAGTGGAGGAGCTGTTTGACGAATTGCATGGAGCTTGTTGTTTTTCAAAATTAGACTTGAGAGCTGGATACCATCAAATATGTGTTCATGAGGATGATATCTACAATACAGCTTTCTGAACTCACGAGGGGCATTACAAGTTTATGATGATACCATTTGGATTGACAAATGAACGGACGACATTCCAAAGTTTAATGAATCGTATATTCAAGATGTATCTGAGAAGGTTTGTTCTCGTTTTTTTCAATGATATACTGATTTACACCAGCTGTTATGACTTACTCCTGCAACACTTACAATTGGGTTTGGAGGTTTTAAAAAACCAACAATAATTATATTTGAAATTGTCCAAATGCTCCTTTGGTGTGTCCCGAGTAGAATATTTGGGGCATTTTATTAGTGGACTATCCACAGATCCTCTGAAAATTAAAGCTGTTACGGACTGGCCTCAACCTCGGACTGTTAAGCAGTCGAGGGTATTTCTGGGTTTGTGTGGGTAGGTTCTACGGTCAAATAAGTAAACCTCTTACCAACTTGTTAAAGAAGGATTCTTTTCTATGGATGAGCAAGCAATAGTGGCCTTCTTGGCGTTAAAACATGCGTTAACTTCTGCCCCTATATTGGCTTTACCTAATTTTCAGAAAGAGTTTGTTGTAGAAGCAGACGCGAGGGGTGAAGGCGTGGGTGCGGTTTTGATGCAGGACAACCATCCCATTGCCTTTGTCAGTAAATCCTTGTCAAACAACTGCAGGCATTGTTCGGTGTATGAAAAAGAGTTCATCGCCATTGTCATAGCTGTGAAACAGTGGACATATTATTTGGCGGGCCGACATTTCGTTATTCAAACTGACCATCGTAGCTTAAAAAACTTCATGGATCAACGTATAAATACTCCATTTCAGCAGAGTTTTGGTTACCCAAGCTTTTGGGTTATGATTTTTCTATCTGATATAAGAAGGGAAGTGAAAATTCTGCAGCGGATTCCTTATCGAGAGTCACGAGCACTGAGCTTTTCGTTTTATCCTTTTCTAATGGTCAAACTGACTTCTTGTCGGAAATTAAAGAGAGTTGGCAGTCTGATCATAATATTCAGAAATTGATTCAACAATTACAGAGAGGGGAGTATAATGGTGCTGTTTATTCTTGAACATAAGATATTCAAACAGTACGGTTGACGGAAGTCCTCAACCGTAACCGTACTGTGGAAACTTATCTTCGCTGTATGACGTCCGAATGCCCGACTAAATGGAGTAGATGGTTACCGTTAGCTGAATGGTGGTATAGCACCTCCTTTGGTTCGTCCAGTAACACTACCCCATTTCAGGTCGTTTATGGGTGTCCTTCCCCCGGTGTATACACCTTACTTTGCCGGTGATTCTTCGGTTTTAGCAGTGGACCAAGTTATGGTCGATAGAGAGGCCATGTTGGAAATTTTACGGTTTCATTTACAACGGCCTAGCAACAGGATGAAACAAATAGCTGATAGACGTTGTTCGGAGAGAACATTTGAAGTTGGCGATTTTGTTTACTTGAAATTACATTCGTATATTTACCACAGTAGAGTATTCAGAACCACCAATCCCGGAAGTTAGCTGCTCTTTTCTATGGGCCTTTCCGAATTTGTCAAAAGATTGGGTCTGTGGTGTACAAGTTGGAGTTCCCTGAGGATAGTCGAATCCACCCAACTTTTCATGTTTCTCAGTTGAAACGTCAGGCTTCGGATTCTGACGTCTCCTCTGTGTTGCCACCATCCTTGTATTTTGTCCTGCGTGTTCCAGTCGCAACGTTGGACAGACGATTAGTCAATCATCATAATAAGTGTACTGTTGCAAATGGATATGCCGTTTAATAGAGCCGTTGGAGCAGTGGAGGCAGAATGGAAAATAACAGAAGCTTCTTACTTCTCTAGATTTCTTTCAATAAAAAACGAGGAGATTTCAGAGGTTCCCTTTACTTGGTTTATGGAAATCCCTGGTATCAGAAAACCAGCAAGTTTTTTTTTGTGGCTCAAAGCTTCATCACTAAGTATGAGGTTAAGTTTGTGAATAGTGTTGGATTGGTTGGGCCGAAGAGCTAGTGAGGGAAGCTAAATGATTGGCTTAGTCCAAAATTATCATGACACCAGAGTTGACAATGTGGCAATCTGTTGTTGAATTTGGCATTTCTGATGCAGGATTTCTACTACACAGCGGATTCAACTGGGAACATGTTGAAGGCACAAAGAGATTAGGTAAATATGGAACCAGGAACACCTCACCTGACCTTATGGCAAAAGGGAATTCAGCAATATTGCTGTTCTTTTAAGGGCAATTGTTAAAATGTTATCCTACATAGCTTTAACCAACCCGTCAATCTAAATTCATGTGGTGATGTTACTTTGTAAACAGGTGCATCAGGCAGTCCCCAAATCCTATTGACGAGCTGAAGAGAGGCCAAAACAACAATCAAAAAGACTAGTATTGCAGGATGCCAAAGCAGAACATCCATCCGCTTTCTCATTCACCCCAAGTTGCAGGCATTGCAAATGACCTCAAATTCATTATTGATGAGTACATAGCCTACTCTCAATCTGTCTTTGTTTTCCTGGTGACAGAACACCAAGCCAATTTGATGTACAGTCTTATAGCTATCATGGAGGCTGCCTTGTTGGATCAGTGGCTGATCCTGACAAGATAGAGATTGCTCAACTTTCTTGGAATCACAGGCACAAATTGTATGACTACCCTCTTGATGATAGGAAAGTAGAAGGAATCAACCTATACCAAACTATGAGAGCTCAAGCTATATTTTCTGGGATTAAACTAAAACCAATTTAATGTATAAAAGATCCTTAACACTTTGGAATTACAATACACAATTCAATTCGAGTAAAGAATCTCTAATTCTCCTCCTGTGAGTTGCATGCTAAGCAATCCTGTTTTTGTTTAGCATGTCTCAATAATCTTGAGTTGCGACTTGCGAGTGAAAGTATACCATTTCAAGCAAAAGAACTACTCAGGATAATAATAACATATAAAGAGAAAGGTCCCTTATATATCTCATTGAAGAACATTTATGATTTGCAGTAGTTATTTACACCTCAAGAAGGAAAAGAAAATGATAAAAAATAATGCACAAAGAATATGTTCCCTAACCCTCTGTCTCATGATCAGCAATTGGAGTTGAAGAAGAAACATTGTCTGAAGAATCATTGGTAGTGGCTTGATTTGAATCCCCATTTCTCCTACTATTACCATTAAGAGAAAAACTGACCCAAATCTCTCTTCCAAATCTCCTCCTTTCTGCTTCATCTCTCTTCTTGCCCTCCTCGTCATCCACAGGCATTTCATACCTGCAAACAGGGCATGACCCATGTATCCCCAACCACTTCTCTATACAATTCGCATGAAACCTATGCTTGCAGGGCATTTCCTTAGCCACCCCACCAAGTTCCCACTCCTCTAAACAGATCACACATTCACCATCTTTAGCTTCACTTTCTCCGATCTCCACACTTGGCATGGCCTCTATTGAAGCCTTTGATGCTGGTGGCCGACCATTCTTTGTACCCAAGTCCCTAAGTAAAGAATTCAAGCTTTCAGCTCCTTCAAACACCACCATCCCCTGAGTAAAAGGGTTGATCAATATGATTCTTTCATTTGGGGTGGTTCTTTGTTGTGTTGAGTCTTCTGGGTTAGGGCTTGGATTCTCCCCCTCGGCAAAGGTCGCAGTGTCCGGTGAGGAAGTGGCGGGGGTGGCGGTGAACCCCAATATGAAGGGTAGAAACAACGACAAGTCTCTATGCCTGACAAGCCTTTCAAAAAATGATGACAGTTCAGCAAATTCAGGTGCTTGATCAGTCTCAGAAGCCATGAATTGAGAAGTAGTGGATCAAAGACTAAAACTTTACTTCAGATTCAGAGAAAGGCAGAAACTTTGCTGCAAATTTGAGAGAGAAGGAAGCAGAAAGGAGGAGACTTTGTATGGTAGAAGGAAGATAATAAGATGTTGGGAGGAAGAGGAATGGGAAGGATATAAGGGGCACAGATGAGAGCCCACATCAAGACTGGAAGGTTGTGGAAAGATCTAGAATTTGTGTATGTGTTTGAGTTTGAGTTTGGAACCTCTATTGATTGGCATGATAAGAAAGTTAAACCCACCCTTCTTCTTTTGTTTTTTCCCTACTGTTCTTTGATGCTTATCGTTTCGTTCAAGAGAAGATATTTTGAGGCAAGTGGACAAATTGTGACCTGTATTTTATGTATTTATATAATGTTAGTCGACAGTTTTTGTCTATGTTGAACATTCTGCAAACTTCGAAGAACTTTCAGGTAAAAGGACAAAGAAATGACAGTGATGATTAAAGCTGTATATATAATATATGTAACTTATAAAACAAGCACAGTTTCGAGTTTATGTGTAAAATATAAAAATAAAATTAAGTATATAATTAATTTTGTATTTTACTCCATCCGATTCATAATAAGTGTCGTTTTAGATATATTTTAATTATTCAAAATAAGTGTAATTCTTGACTTTGTATGCATGTTTATAATTTTACTTCCAAAATTAACTTTTAATTTCTCTCACATCTTAATTACACAGATTACAAAGATTATATATTTTCAAGGCACTTTAACATGTAATTAATAAGGGTATATCAGACATTTCATTAACTTTCTTAATAAGTGTGCATTCCTCTAAAATGACACTTATTATAAATTGGAGAGCGTGTGTTTTAAAAGAATTATAAATTTTATTATTATTCTAAAAATTCCATAACAATTTTTTTTTATATTTTAATAGACACGTGAGTTTTTTTAATTTTCTTTTTGAAACTGTTAAGCTTATTGACGGGAGATTTGATGGATAGTGTTATGAACATTTCCATGTTTCAAAACCTGCAAGTTTTGACTCCGATTTTTAAGCGTTCTGCTTTCTTCAATTTCAACTTTATGTTCTTATTTAACAAATTTGCTGCTTGCTTTGTTTAAAACAATTATCTGAAAGGGAAGCCCAAAAATTTTAACAAAAGTTTGTTCGCATAAAAAGAATGGTAATAAGAATGAGAATAAATATAGTGAAAAATGATAATAGATATTATCATTATAATTATGATAGATGGCTAAGATGAAGGAATGATAATGATTAGTTTGTAAAAAATATAGTTAATTATATTATAATTAATTAGTATTCAAAAAAATTAAAAAAAGAGTCAGAATAAGTTTCATTCATGTACTAAATGGAGAGTATGGAAGATTCTCCAAAAGTAGGATATTAAACTATTGCCCTTATAATAATAATCAATAACTAACTATTCACTTTTTATTCCTTACCCATCAACTTCTTCCCAAACTCATCAATCAAAGTAGCTCTTAAATAAAAGAAGGCTACAAAAAGTAGTTCCATTCATCAAGCTTGAAAGGAACCTGCAATTTATTTAATGTATGGAAATCTTCTATGTCTATTCTTACTGTCTATTGATGATAGACAAGGGAAAGTAGTGGTTTATTGTTTAAAGTTTTAAGTCCTATTAAAAGAGATAGCAATGAGGCTAGAGATAATGGGGTGATCAATTGCATGAGGCTCTTTGATTGCAAGAAGATATGATAGCTTTTTATCCTTTTTCGTGTTGAGGAAGTGCATGGATTCGTCTACAAAAGTCTGATCCCTTCTACATGTTGTAATGAAACAAGATGACAAATCCAAAGAATAGGTGCTTAGAGGCTCTGCCATTGCTTTCGTTTTACGTGTAAGATCAGAAAGTAGGGAATTGAAAGTTTCGAATTTGGTTTAGAGAGTTGGAGAGGGTGAGCTATTGGAGTTTTTATGCAAAGATTCCCTATTTAAACTTATTAAGGGAAAGTGAGTCAATGAAGCAAAGTGAGAATTTTGTCGGAGGGATGGGTGAAAGTCAATTCGGATGGAGCAGCTCAGTATGCTTCCAATCAGGCCACGTCCGGAGGTTTGATCCGTAATTGGTCCGGCCACTGGTGTGGGGGGTTCCAGTACAACCTCGATAGGGGCTAGCCACTGCAGGCTGAGCTGTGGGGGGTTCTCACCGGGCTTACGCTGGCCTGGGAGCTGGGGTATCGTCGGGTGATCGCTGAAGTTGATTCCCTCGAGGTGATTAATATTTTATCCGACCCGAATCTTGTGCTTACGGGCGATCCTTTTTTGGTTGCAGGTATCTGGGATCTGGTCCGACGAGAGTGGGAGGTTCAGTTCCAGCATGTCCTTCGGAAAGGAAATCAGTGTGCCGACAGTTTGGCAGCCCTCGCCGGGATCCTCAGTCCAGGCCTGCATATCCTCCAGGAGCCTCCGTTAAGCGTCCAGGAGCTACTTCAACGGGATGCCCACGGAGTTTTGTTCTCTAGAGCGTTAAGTTAGTTTTTCGGTTTTCCTTTATACTTAAAAAAAAGGAGATAAGGCTTTTATAAGGGGAGCAGAGGATGCCATGAATCATTTTATAAGCTATTAGACTTTCCATCACTAAGAAAAAATAGTTGACAAGGAGTTAGGAGATAAATATTCAAGTTAGTTACCCAAGAATGCCCTCCATCTCATCCTTATTTGACAGTTATTGGGAATATTTTGTTTTATTTAAAGAAGGATTGAGCCTGTTCTATTGCCCATACTTGGAGAGAAGGCAACCAATGCACTGCTTATTTAGCGAAATTAGGCTCTTCCTCTTTGCAGAATTGGCATCTGTGGGAGACGCTTGTTCCGAGTATTCGACAATTTTTACAGAATGATGCTTTGTCTGTGGCGTTTTTAAAGCCTTACGCCTCCTTGTTGTTTAGCCTCTTCATAAAAAAAAAGAAGAGAGATTAACACTTAAGACCTCAAAGATTCTCAAAATCGCTTAGGATTTTAGAAAGCTTACTTGATAAAATAAAAAGAGGTTATATGCAAAGATAAGGTTGATTAGGTTGGTAGAATAGTATTTCTAATAGTATCGGAAGGAAGGTTAAGGTTGATAATAAAAAAGTATGGTCATAAGAAATCTCCTTGTATCGGGCCATGCTTGCTTTTAAAGTGCCTTGTGGGTTGGAAAGTGCAGTCATATATTCAAATATTCAATTGATAAAGAGAAGAGGATAACCCCAGCGACTAGGCATTATCGTCCCAATGAATGATGCCAAAGATCCTTTTAGGTTTACTTTAATAATGCACTTATTGTGGTCATTATTTTTGTAATAATCTCTAAGGATTTCTCAATTTAAAAGGATATTATCACCTATTACTCTTGTTGAAATATCGAGATCTAACCAGGATAAGATCTGATCCTAAGAATAATTTTGAAAATTTTTTGTATTTTGATTTCCCAAAAATTAAGATCACTTTAATTCTATAAAATAATTAACATATAAATTATAATAAAAGCATAAACTTAATTTGTACCTTATTCTAAAGCTTAATTATATTTTTATTGTATCTCTCAAACTGTTTTCAAAATTGATCCATCTCAACCATCATAGCCGCATAAATATCCAATCTCTAACAATATCCAAAGAATAGGTTGAGAGAACTTTGTAACTCTCACAAAAAAGGTTAAGCAAGAAATGTTGACTTCATTAGAGATTAGGTCTATTTATAATAGTTTTTTGGACGCTATAGTAATTTAATTGAAATTTAATTAGAATTACAAATAATTCTAATTAAATATCAATTATACCCAAATAACATTCAATATCTCATATTGATCCTTATTTATTAAATATCTCATATTTAATTATAAAGTTTCTCAAACTTTACAATTAAGTCCAACTTAATTAAAATTTTACTTTCTTCAACTTATTTTTTTGTGAGATCTGTTATGTTTCCAAATATGTTGACAATGATTATAAATTGTAACTATAATTCATAATTAAAATTAGATAAATTAAAACTTCTTTTAATTTATTTTTAATACTCTAATTAAACAATTTATAATCATAAATTAAGATTAGCATTTAGTAACGTATTATAACCACCTAAATATTTAGAAATATCAAAGTGATTTTAACTAGCCTTTTCGTGCATGAATTTTTTGTATAATTCAATCATTCATTATACAATGTTCTGATTAGACAGAATATGGAATTAATGTTTACTCTTTTTTAGTCCAATAATATTAGTTCTCCACCATTAGCCATTGATTCAATTAATGAAATTTGTAAACTATTCACAAAGCGTCATTATACCTTGGCCAAGGATTCTTCAAATCAATATTAATCAACAACAACAAAATTGTTGGAATCCGATCTTGAAACCGGATCCCAACCGAAAAAACGGAATCAAAAGCGAAAACGAACGGAAACGAAAAGCGGAAGCACAAAAAACGGCAGCGAAAGAACGAATGCAATCAAAAACGGAGGTAGCAAACGTGCGCAGAAACAAATGAAAGACAAACAGAAACAAAAGCGAAGTGCAAAACAAGGCGGATCCGACATCCGAAGCGAACAAGAAAACTATCGCTCTGGAAACCTTAGACTAAGCCAAACCCGAAGACCGGTATAATTTTTTTTTTCTTCATCATTCCTTTCATCTTTATCAATCTTATCCAAAGCAAAACAATTTAATTTCCCATTTGGTAATTCAATCATTCTAATCTCACTATCCTTTTCCATAAGCTCTAATCACTAGATTGCTCTTAAACATGCATATCTTAATCACATCTTTAAAACTCTTATTCTTATACTTATTCTAACTTGCCATAAACCGATTTTATCGAAAATCAGGCAGCATAACGACAGTATCTTGAACAGCCCAAAAAAATCTGCAAACCAAAAACATACACTTCTAAAATCATATCTAACCATAACAACCTTCATCATCGGACCTCCCGTCCGGAAATCCAAACACAAATAACGCAATTATACACCTAACACTTCATAGTTCTCATTCATAATCATATGCAAATCCCATTATTCAATCTAGTTCATAACCAAAAGTTATATATATATATATATATAATCAACTCCATTAATATTCCATGATCATACACCAATTTATGTTTCAAATCAATACACAATCCCAAAATCATACACAAACTCAAATCCCATACATAAACTCATAACTTATATACATCATGAATTAAAAGCTTAAGAACATTAATGGCTTTCCAAGTCATAAACAATACCATAATCAAAATCCAAAATACACAAAATACAAGATGTGCGAAATAGAACAGAAGTCTTGACGTTCTTTCATCCGAACTCTCGCTTATAACCTGGAGATGAGGATGAAAGGGGGGTGAGCTAGACGGCTCAGTGGATAACATATTTACCAACTGAAAAACAAGAAAAAAATCATTTCTCAAAACAATTGCCATTTAGCAAAATTTTTCAAAACACTTATTTCTCAAAACTATCCACATTTTCAAATCATTTATACTTACTTTCCAAAAATTTCTCGATTTCAACACTTAATTTTTCATTCCTCAAAAT
>JAOQMR010000001.1:2101430-2119399 GCA_027563865.1 Erythroxylum pelleterianum
CCAATTTTTTAAACATTAACAATTTTCAGTTCAAAAAATTATTTTTGATGATGTGATATGTCTATTAAATATTACTTAGATATTTAATATTTTGAATTGAATTGTTAAAATTTTAAAAGATTAGTCACTTAATTAGAAAATTTAAAAGCTTGGCATTGAATTGAAAAAAATCATAAAAGATTGAGTACTTTAGGATTGATTATCTTTATAAGTAATGCAAAATTAAAATTTTATAATTTTTAATGCTAAGAATACTTTAATCTATAATAATATCATGTGAAATCAAGGAAGATTCTAATTGATATTTTAATAATAATAAAACATAAATCTTACCAACGAGTTTGTTATCTTTGTAAGAAGCTTTATAAGAACAAGATGAAATCATGCATGACTTAAGAAGTTAATTTGCGAAGATGATAAAAAGAAAAAAAATTTTACTCAATATTAACCTAACTTGCGGGTTTCAAACAACAATAATAACAGCAACATCCGGTAAGAGTTCTACTTAATTACAAAATTTATTAATGTCTAATGATACATATTCTTAGCCTTACATAAATTAATTATAAGAAAAAATTCATTATAAGTAAAAATGATAATATGTTGAGTCCAATTCAATTAAAATTTAGGTCACGTCATTTTGGGGTTTAATTGAATATATAAAGACTCATTTAGATTATAGACCCTCTCAAGTCCAAGTTTACCAACCCCAAATCATATTTTCTTTTTATATTAAGTGGTTAAAGTTTGAAAGAGTAATAATATTATTATAACTATCACATAAAAATAATTATAACAATTTGAATACAAAATTCACATAGCCTTGACTTCGAAACTCATTAACAAGATTTTCTTATGATTGTAAACACTCTGAATTTATGTATATCTTAAACAATTAAGCCAGTTTAATGTAAAATTTTAAACCGTTTAATTTTAATTTATTTTAATAATTCTTGTATTAATTGATTGCTCTATTTTCACAAATTATTAGATTCTTATAAATTAAAATAAATAAACTAATTTTTATTTAACAATACATTTTTCAATTAGATTTCAAATTTTTTGATAAATATGAATAATCTCTTTCAATCATATTTCAAATTCTTTAATATTATTTAATCTTTAGTCAGTCTTACTTTTTATATTATCGATTTAACTTCTAGTCTGATTTTTAAAAGATGGATTAGAATTATATTAAGCAAAACCAATAAATTGATATAAGTAGAAGATTAATGTATTAAATTAAATTAAGTTATAAGATTGCTATTTTTTAATAATATTATTAAAATAATATTAGACAAGTTGTGAAAGTTACCCTCAAGGGGTGTGGCTTGATGGTTGAGAACGAGGCTTAGCTTCAGTTAAGTCCTAGTTTCGATTTTATGCTAGTCCTTTTTGTAAGAGTCTGGAGTAGCCGGAATTTTACCTGTAGGTAGAGAACTAGTTAGGTCCTTAATGATGAAGTGCGTCCGCTTAGCCCACCTATAGAGTGGTGTGCCAATTGAATCTTCGAAGAAGTGTACCGCTTAACCCACCTCCAAATTTTCCTTAAAAAAAAGTTGTGAAAGTCGAATACAAAAATAGAATTTATATTTTATAGTCAAAGGAGAAAGTAATGTGAAAAAAGAGAGAAATGAATGTACTTAAATTATAGAGCCTACTGAATTAATTTAATTTAATAAGTTCATAAATAAAAAAAGAGAAATGATTTATTGACCAATTAAAATTAAATATTAATAAACATCTTAAAAAATTGAAGTGACATATATACAGCATTCATCACCTAATTAAAACAATCATTAAAAATAAAAAATTGGAAAAAAAAGAAAGATTTGCTGGTCAAAAGAGCCAGCGATCATCGTCGTCGTCACCATCGTCTCGTCGGCTTCATAAATCCCCCCACCTGAAAATACACGCACAGAGACAGAGGTGGGGGTTCACCGATTTTTGACAACCCATTGGGCCCCACCACCTTCGTCGGCTCGTTCATTCTGTCTCATGAGACTCCTCTTTCCTCTCTTTGATGCGACGATCTCATGCCCGTAGTCGGGTCGATTCCAACAAACACCCTATGGATCCTATCAAATTCCCGGCCCGACCCACAACCCGATCCCGACACTCCAAACCCGGATTCGTCTCCCCACTTGTCGCTTCAATTCTGATTCTGATTGCTCTCTTCTCGTGTTATTGGCTCTTTGTGAACAAGGGCAGTGTTAATTCTGTTGGTTCTAAGAGGTACGGTATTATAATCGATGGAGGGAGCACAGGCACTCGGATCCACGTGTTTAGTTACCGGATTCAAGATGGGAGGCCGGTGTTTGATTTCGGGGAAGATGCCATGAGGGTGAATCCAGGTCTGTCGTCGTATTCGGAGGATCCAGATGAGGCTGGTGGGTCGTTGAAAGAGTTGATTGAGTTTGGAAAACATAGAGTGCCCAGAGAGCTTTGGAGCCATACGGAGATCAGGTTAATGGCTACTGCTGGTATGAGATTGCTGGATGTTGATGTTCAAGATAGGATCTTGGAGGCTTGTAGACGGGTTTTGAGGACTTCTGGTTTTAAGTTTGATGACAAATGGGCCTCTGTTATTACTGGTAAATAACAAAGTTGTGTTCTTTATTTTGTGTTTTTTTGGTTGTTGCATAATGGGTATAGTGGGGCATGTAATGAGAGTCGGGGATTGTATTTAAAAGATATGAACTTTGATTAGAACTCTAGATGTTCATATGATGATTACACCCTTGTGTTGTCTCTCCCTAAAGTTGATCTTGCATTTGAATGCATGATTTTTAATTGAATTGCCTCTAACACGGTTCTAGTCTTATTATCGATCCCTTCTTCAGTAAACATAGGAATGATTCTACTAATTTCTCTGATTTCTTGTCCAATGTACTTTCGTTTCCTTGTCTTAAGAAGCCTGATCATGCTTCCTCTTGACTTTGTTAGGCTCTGATGAAGGGGTATATGCTTGGGTTGTTGCAAATTATGCCTTGGGTACTCTTGGAGGTGATCCTCGGCAAACATCCGGGATTATTGAGCTTGGCGGAGCTTCTGCTCAGGTTTTTCTGCACTCTGTCTTATCTTATCTGTGACTTCTCGTCAATTGCACTGTTAAACAAAGATTTTGTGAAGTTCTGTTATTGTGGTTGGTGATGATAGAATCTATCAGCATAATCTAATTCTTCAACATGTTTTCAGTTACTGAGATGCTGAATTCTAGCTGTTTTGTGATCTAAGAAAGGAACCATTTTAAACAACATAGAATATGCTATTAGCCTTTATTCTTAATAGAACAAATACATTCATGTTCCCTGGTTGTATTCTTCTGAACCGAAATCTGTGATTATCGATCAGGATTTTAATGCATTTTATGTTTCAGGTAACTTTTGTTCCTGTTGAACCGGTGCCTCCTGAGTTCTCACGGACTGTTACATTTGGAAATGTTACATACAGCATCTACAGCCACAGTTTTCTCCATTTTGGTCAGGTAATCTCAAGCTGCAATAGTTGTGATACTTGAAGGCTACCTTTTCCCACTTTTGGTCATGCTTTCCAATTTAAGAAAATGGAGTTAATAAATAATGCATTCATGAAAGACTTCCAGTTTTAGCAATGTTCTCATCTTCAAAGTGCAATAATTGAACTTTGATGTGGCTGTACTTAATTTTGGGTTGTTCAACATGAGAATTGTGTTATTATGAAACACTTCGATGTCTTTGGACCATAGGGGGTAATCATTCTTGGAATCACTAATTCGAGTTTGCGTGTTTTGTATGACTATGTGCAGTTTATGGGACCGAAGTTGAGATTGTGTTAGAGTTGATAGTGACCAGGGTACTTTGACTTCTAATGATTTGATAATGAGAAAACAGATGTCAGTCTGACATTGTATTGCACTGAGGTGGAATACTGAATGTTATACAAATGAAAGATAGCAATATTAATATCTAAATGAAAAAGGGAAATACCTAAAACCAAAGAAAGAGTATTATGCTGCTAACTAAATATAACAGTGTTTCTTTCATTGTCATGTTCATCGATTTACATTCATATTTATGGTTCTTTTGCCAAATGCTTTGTATTTTGTGTAGTATTTAACTTTTATGGTTTTCTTTTGTGACTTTATGATTGATGTCTTTTGGGATATTCAATTTGTGACATCGTAAATCTTAACTATTTGTTATGTTTTCCAGAATGTGGCATTTGAATCATTCAAGGAATCACTTGCAGCTGATAACTATGGATTGAGTAAGTATAACAGTTTTCTATTTTGACTTAATGCTTTCCGCTTGGATTATTAATAGCAATTAGAGTGAATGTTGCAGCTGTGGAATTTCCGAATGTGTAAGCTGCTAGGAAATGTGAAATAGTTTAAAGGAAAGCATGATTATCTGTTGATTGCTATTTGATATTGCTATTTTGTTGTTGCTTTCTCTGTGAAGTGTTACCTGGCCATGTCATTTTATTTTTGTTGGATCCTCATATTTGATTTCATTTATTGCAGCCACATCATCTCTTGAGAAGCAAACAATTATAGATCCTTGTACTCCTAAGGATTACTCACATGCGACAGTGGCTAGGAAGCTCGCACCGGGTCCTTCCACTGAAAAAAATAAACTTCCATCTCTATTTCATTCAAACGGCAACTTCTCCGAGTGCAGATCTGCTGCATTGATGTTGTTGCAAAAGGGAAAAGGTCAGAACTTTTCTTTGGTTAACAGAATGGGAGCTTTGCTATTATGTAGAGTTTCTGTTCATTTCATTTAAGAGGCTGTATTTTGGTATGGATTTGTCGTCCCCAATGCAGATAAATGTCAATACCGGCACTGCTATATAGGATCAACATTTATACCCAAGCTTGTGGGGAAGTTCCTGGCAACAGAAAACTTCTATCATACATCAAAGGTTTCATAATCGTTCATTTGAAATAGATTGCAGTTTGATTTATTCTTATTGTCTTTCATATTAAGATCGTTAAAAATGGCTGCCAATGTTCTCTATCAGAAAGTATTTAGATTCAAGTATGTGATAAGTTGAATGATTCAACTTATCACATTTTTATTTGATTCCTTATTTCTAACTCTTTAACTTTCATCTGTTAGTTCTTTGGATTGGATTCACGGGGATTTCTGTCCAGTCTTATGGCGGCGGGACAACAATTCTGTGGTGACAATTGGTCAAAGTTGAAAATGAAGCACCAGTCTCATAGTGATGAAGATCTGGTGCATTACTGCTTCTCTTCAGCATACATTGTGGCCTTACTTCATGACAGTCTTGGAGTTGCGTTGGATGATGAGAGGTAAATGTCTATCCCACTGTTTTCTGAAGTTTTGCTTCTGATGCATAAAGTTTCAGACTTTTTTATAATTAGAACAATATGAAACTGTAGATCAATTCCCATCGGCTTCCTCTCTAACCCTCCACGCCCCATCACCCACCTCCCCTAACCTTTCTTGTGCACGCATGTCAGCTCTAATGGCTGCTGGTCCTTTGACAGGATTTCATACGCAAGTCAGGTTGGAAACATCCCTCTCGAATGGGCTTTGGGTGCTTTCATCTTGCAAAGTACTGCAAATTTGAACTCGCAGCATGTTGACTGGATTGCCACTGTAATCAGTGATGACTCCCCCACACTGTTTTCACTAATTGCCATTTCGATATTGTTGATGTTTGTAGCCTGGTCTATATCAAAATGTAGGAAGCCAAATTTGAAGACAGTTTACGATCTTGAGAAAGGAAGGTACATAGTTACTCGTGTTGGAAGAAGTTCATAGAAGCATTGGAGCGATCGATTACGTGTTATTGGCTTTGATGTGCGAGGAGAGGTCATGGAATTACTAATGCCGTCATCTACCTTCTAAATGCTTTCTATGTATACTGTCCCAAGTGTCCAAACACCGTTTCAAGCCTACCCTGTTGGTTAGGACAATTGGATTCAACCGAGCTGGCTTCAATAGGTATACACTGAATGACCTAGAGTAGAAATATTTAGCTTGCTATTTTGTATCTAGCGGGAGTTAACAACCTGAAAATTCAAGATGCTTTCTCATTATTAATGCTGCAATATAGAATGTCAAAGAATTACACTTGGGGTTGTATTACTTGCTGTATGATAATGAATAATTCATTTTTTTATTCTCAACTTTCCATCTTCGTGCCCTATCCACTGTAGCATAGCTATGCTTTCTTTTCACTTTTGCTTCTCGGGAGAGAGTGGGAAGACTATAGAAATTTGTGTACATACTGCTCGACTGTGGTTCAGGAATTGGGAAAAGAGTTATACTTATATTGTACTTGAAATGGGAACAAGTTCAAGAGAGTATTCAATCAACATATGGGAAATACTGGCAGATGCTGTGAGATTCATGAAGCTGCAGATGAATTTAGTACTGTCCATGCATACAAGGAAAGGCTTGGATTCCCTTTGGCGGATCCTAATCAACCTTAGGCCACTGTGACCTCTGGTTCTGTGAACTTTGTAGATAGTTTTAGCTATAAAATCAGTACTCTGTTCTCAAGATATCCAAGGTTATATTAAAATTCTACCATTTTAAGCTTTAATGTGCATTCAATGCACAGTGCCGGACATCATAGAAAGACTACTCCAACTCTCTACTTTCAATGGCTGCACATGCAAAGCATATGAAGTTCACAATCATAGAAAGGAACAATGAATCTCAATCTCAGGGAAATGAAGATACTTAAAAAGAGTTGTAGTTGTTGTCACTACCAAGACATTCATGTTTTATGATTATCGTCCCAAGAGTTATGATCCTGTTTGAAGTTTGAACCTGTGACCAAAACAAGGATAAGAGAGCTGAACAAGAGGATGACAACTCAGATGCTACTGTACAATTAATTTCTTACATTAGCAAGCTTAAAACTTCACCAAAATACCAACTTGATAGCTGAGCAGCTGAAACTGGAAAGAGTTATGATAGTGACATGATGTAATGACAATCCATCTCCTGTACTCCAAAACTGATCTGAAATGTAAAGAACAAATCAACCCTGTAAAGGGATCGCTGTTCATGGCAATTCATCCATTTCATTGCTACCATCTGAAACTGAAGAATTGCCATAAACACGAGCCATTTACGTCAATTTCACAAGGTAGCAACAACAATGAAAAATGTGTCCTGTGACATTGAAACCTAAGAAATATTGGCTGTGGATGAGGAGGAAGGTATAGACATGGATGCTATATATATAAATATAACACTCATGAGTGTTTTCTGCCAGTTCATGTGATTCATGATGACAGTCATGACCATTTGCATGGCAGATTTTGATAATAAATGTCTACCAAACATTTTTCTGTTATTACAAAACAATTTAATGTTTGCATCTTTCAAACTTGCAGTAATTAATTAACTATATATGGTAGTTGAAATTGATTGTAGTTGTTTGACACTTTGAACTTAGAATTAAAGGTAGTGTGTACGCATATGAAGTTAATAAATGGAGATGGCGGTCAAACGACATAAAATATGAAAAAGGAAAACGAAACCCAACTATCCATGTAAATATATATTATTTAATTGTTTAATTAATATTTGGGTCAACTTAACTTGTCTTATTTATTTAAAATAAACTTTTTATTTTTTAAATATTATTTAGGACACATCTACCGTGGTCTAAAAATAAGAGATTTAGGTAATTTACTAAAACAAAAAAGTTAAAATTCGTTTACTTCTTTTTTAATAAAATAAATAATAAATTAAAAAATCTCAATTTTACAATATTAATATTAATCCGAATTTTAAAAAGTGACGTTTAATGTTTTTAAAAATATTCAACGTTACTTTTCTTGTTAATCACATCAGATTTCTTTTATACTTCTCACGTGTCACGTTTTTATTATTTTCCAACTAACTAACTAAATAATTTTATTTTAAAATTTATACAATATTTACTAATGATATTAGTGAAAATTTTATTATATTTTGTTAAAATAAATAATTGAATGATAAAAATTTATTTATGAACTAATATTTATTCTTCTGCATGATTTAATCATTAAAACTATTGTTTAATTTTTTTTGCATTTTAAGATATTTTAACTTTAAATATGTTTACTAAATAATTATCAAAATTTTATATTTTATTTTTAAAATAAAATTTTAATTTCACACTTGAAGGGTTATTCTTAGTAAATTATAAAATTAAAATAAATAAAATGACAATAGAAAACAAAAATAAAGGTTTTATAAGTTATGAAATTAAATAAATATTTTTTATTGAATTTAAAAAATAAAAAACATTGTAAAATAATAAGATAGTTTCTAGAGAATTTAAATTTTAGGTGAATTATGAGTCTTAAGTTTTATGTTTTATTTATAAAGTGACACTTATTTCACATATATGATATTATCAATCACTTTAATAATATCCAAAAAAGAAAAATAAAAAATGATTTATTTAAAATTTTTATAAATACATAGGATTCTCACAAAAATTTCAAATAAAAATATTTGTTGAAATTCATAAATCAATATAAAAAGTTAGTATATATTCTTTATTTTAACTCTTTTAACCATAGAAACAACTATTATCCTAATTATTTTTATTCATATTTTTAATATTGCTATATATAAGGGTAAGGGAAACCTTATTTCCAAGGCAATTTTCACTATTCCCTCACCTAATTGCCTTGGAAATAAGGTTTTTTGCCTTGGAAATAAGGTCTTCCTAAGGGTAATAGAAAAGTACAATAGAAAAGTACAATGGACATATGTGCGAAGAAGTTTGAAGTTTAAAAGATTAAACTGATATTTTTTTGAATGGAAATTGATATTAAATTTTATAAAATTAATTTAAAATTAAATAAATTTGAAAATTTTTAAAAGATACCCTTCTTATTTTTATTCATTAAAAAATTTAAAATGTAATTAAAAAATTGACTATTAAATAAAAATTAATTAATTAATTTTAATTTATAAAAATTAACCGACTTTAATTAATAAATTGATTGATTTTAATAATAAAAATTGGTAAAATAAATTGAACTGAATGATTAAAAACTGAATAAAAAAATAATGAGTTCAAAATTTTTATAATCGGTAAGATTAAGAAAAAAATCTCACAGTTAACGGCCGTTAAATCTGAAGCGATAAAACAGTTGCTATAAATAGCGACTGTTCTTAATTAGTGTTAGAGATACGGACAAGTCCTAAAAAAGAGAGAGGAGTGTATTGAGTTTCTGTCTTCTCCTTTCCTCGTTGTCCTGTTTCCTCCAAACCTCCAAAGGCACGAACTTTCCACGATTGTTACGATTTTCCCAGGTCAGATAACCCCTTTGTTTGTTTGTTTTTGTTGTTTCTGTCGTTTCTGGGCAATCTCAAATCCTAAAGCTTGTTCCTTTTCTTGGTCATTTCTGCTATTTATTGGTTTGTTTTGCTGCTCCTGAAAAGGGGAATCTTTCTGGTGTTGCTCGGTTTTGGGGAAATTAAGAGTTGGGGGAGACAATGAGTGATCACTCGGTATTGTACGTTGACCGGCTGGTGACATCATCGTCTGAGGCTGATCGGATCGTCAGGGAAGGGGCTGCCGGAGCATCGTGCTCGAGGGCAAATGAGGAGAGGAACGGCTTTGCGTTGGAGCCGGAGGATGAGGAGGTGCCTCTGATTTTAGAGGCGGAGTGTCGCATTTGCCAGGAGGAGGATTCGGTTTGCAACTTGGAGACTCCTTGTGCTTGCAGCGGTAGCCTCAAGGTATGATTGATATGATATCTTATTTCAAGTATTAAAATTTCGAGGCAAATGCTGGTTTCCTTGTTTTGTGGATCCTGTTCAATGTTTTTTTGGTCTCTTTTTTTTTAAAAAAAAGGAAATGTGACTGTTCCTATATCACTTAAAAGTTAAAACCAAAAGGTCTTGTTTCTATGTTTAAATTTCCAAGATTTAGGATTAATTATGCTTATCGACGATGGGTTACTGCACAATTCCGGTGATCCTTTTGATTGCCGCGCCGGTTTTGAATTGCATTTAGCGGCCATTTTGTATTTAATCTTGTAGAAAAGGTATACTCATTAACTTGGGAACTAAGTTTGTAATTTATATTCTTGTGAAGAATAGTTATACTCATTCACTTGGGAACTAAGTTTGTAATTTATATTCTTGTGAAGAAGTCTTTGTTATTGGATTCTTTTTTAGCATGTGGTCCTTTTGCTTTCACTATGTTCATCTGCATGAAATAAAAATTGATGTTTTTTCTCATTTTTTGTCATTAATGGTTGTGGTATCCTTTATGCAGTATGCTCATAGGAAATGTGTCCAGCATTGGTGCAATGAAAAAGGAGATACAACTTGTGAGATCTGCCATCAGGTATGAATTCAAGTATCACGGTTGTTATATACTAGTCCTGAATGATGCGCTACTTCTGGTTTTTCCGGTAAAGGGCTTTCTATGTACTAATTACATATCGTAACCTTGAGGCGTGCTCAAAAGATTTTCACTGTGGTAAATGGAAACTGAAAAAAGGGTCATTTACTGATATTTCTGATACCTTATTCCATAAAGATATTTACAAGTTGGTATTGGATTACTATAATCACTCATTTATTTACCACAAAAACAGTGCAAGTGATCAATTATATCCATGGGAAATATGTCTCCACAAATTTCTGATACTCAGCATGCTTAGATATATAGTTTGTAATAAGAAAGAAAAAGTTGGTTACTAGCTTTCTTTCCTGCAAATTGAAAAAGCTTAGCTGTTACCTGCAAGTAGGTACTTTGAGTAAGATAGAAGCTTGTGTGGTCTCATTATGGAATAAACATATCTATAAACTCATTGTTAGTTTGTTTATACTATCTTTCTTCATATGCTTCTTTAAGTTCCTGTTCTTGAGATTTCAGTTTTCCTCATCTATCATTTTTCATTTGGTTTGCAGCCTTATCAACCTGGTTATACTGCTCCATCACGTCCACCACCATTGGAAGATACTGTTATTGACCTTGGGTAGGATACAGCTCTCTGGTCTGTTCAAAAGTTATTCATATCTCATACTAATTTTCCTCTTGTTTAAGGAGACGTCTATAGTTCTAGGTTGCTTTGAACATGTTATACACATCAAGAATATCCAATATGCTACCAACATGTCTGTTATACATGAGATCTATGAGGTTTACTAACAGGTTACAATCTTTGCATTTTCCAGACTTTTGTGTAATGTTCTCTTCATGATTCCTTTTGTAGCGGAGGCTGGACAATCTCTGGAACCCCTGTTGATCTGCGTGATCCTCGTCTTTTAGCCATTGCGGAGGCAGAAAGACATTTTCTGGAAAATGAGTATGAAGAGTATGCTGCATCAAATGCCAGTGGTGCTGCTTTTTGCCGTTCAGCTGCACTGATTGTAAGCTCTTAAATTTTAAGCCCCTCAGAATTATGCAGTATCACATTGATCAGTTATTTCTAGAGGACTTTTTTTTCGTGTTTCTTTGATGAATAAAGTTGCCATTATTTATATAGTTTAAAAATACGCCAAATTCTAAACTTGTATTTGTTGGGAGGAATACCTACGGTCTCTATCTTTTTGCAGTTAATGGCCCTTCTGCTATTGCGGCATGCATTGACAGTTTCAGATGCTGATTCAGATGATGATACGTCTACATTCTTCTCTGTAAGTGATTAACAATCATTCCAACATTTCTTCAATTTCAAGTTGGGAGTGCTGTACTGTTGACCAGCAGACTAAGCTATTTTATCTCTGGCAGCTTTTCTTGCTAAGAGCAGCTGGCTTCCTTTTGCCCTGCTACATCATGGCTTGGGCCATTAGCATCTTGCAGCGTAGAAGGCAAAGACAGGTTATTCTTCTTCTATATCTTTTGCTCTGAAGATTTATTTGGATTCATACTAAAATCTTTGCCATAATTTGATACAACAGGAGGCTGCAGCATTAGCCGCCACACAAGTAGCTTTTGTGCTACAATCTGGGCAGCATAGGGGTTTGCAGTTCACAATTGCTCCAGGACCTACCACAACTCCACACCAGGAACCTGTTTGATCGAAGCAAACATGAAATCCTGTCTCAATTGCTGCTCCAAGTCGTCATCACTCATCAGACACGAGGGAATGATAAAATGATAAAGTTAGAAACTAGAACACCCCACATGGCTGAGCAACTAATGCGTGTTGTCTTTTGTCTTTTCAGTTCTGCACACGTGTTTATGATATTGATGCCCATCATTAAAGCTGCATGGTTGTTTGTATCTGGTGTGGAATTATCTGTCTCCATCTAGATTTGACATACTGCTTTACGTATTTTCACTGACCATTTTATTTTGCTGCTACTTCATCATTTGACACATTTTCATACCTGCGATTTTGATGTCTGATAATCTTGGTTTTATACAGTTCCATTGACAAGGTGAGCTAGAGGAGGTGAAGGTGCCACTGGACTTCCATACTTAACCCCCTTAAGTTTGTGCTGGTATAAAAGGATCTTATAACATCAGCACCATAAATTACCAATTCCCTTATTTTCCTTTTCTATCCACAGCTGTCTTCCCTGAAACTTACTAAAACTCTCTTGGACAACGAAGCTCTACCCTCTAAGATTGAGAAGGCATTGCGAGTAGCTGTCATTGATAATTAGCACTAAACATGGGACTCTATACTCTTTTTATTTTAATAATTAATAATTTATAATGATTAAGAAAGGAGATTAAATTATATTAAATAATTATACTTTGTGAAGAAAATTAAAACGCTTTCATATAAATAATTATAAAAATTTTAATTTATTATAAAATTATAATTAAGTATTAAACAAGTTAGTTATTTACATGTTTATATTCATAGTTAAATCTAAATTTTAATTTTAACTAAAGCTAATAAAGTTCGAATTAAAAGCTCTTACATTTTCATATTTATTTAATAATATGTACATTTAACAAGTTGTAATTGTATTACTTCAAATTTCTCATCTTTTTCAATAGCACCTCTCCTAATAAAAATTAAATTAATATAATTAACTTTCTAAAATGCATAATTAATAAATTATAAAACCATCAATAATCATCTAAAACACAAATATTACGAAAGAAACAATTATAAAAATAAATCTAAATTTTCCCTCTTTTACATATTTTAATTTTTATAATATAATATTTTATAAATTTAAAATCAGTTTCACCTTTTCATAATATATATAGGTGGAGAATAATTATAATAAATATGATTTTTTTCAATAAATATGATAATTTTTTTATAAGTACACAGTTTCTTTCACATAATGTATTATGCATGCATGTTTTGAAAGATAATATATTAAGAATAAAAAGATTTTCATATATGTGAATGTAATATAATTGTGTTCTTATTGGATAATAAACTCTAAAAGATTTCCATAATTATTTGGAGAACATGATCAATCAACTCTTTTCCAATTATTCTTAAAGTAAACAAAGTTTTTCCACATTGAATCTTCCATGTCCTACATAATTCAATTGGAATCAATATATCAGAACTAATTACTAGTTCTAAAATGTCTTCAGTTTGAAACTATGCTTCTATACATGTTCTCCAGTACTTACACTAGTAAGATCATAATCACCATTTTATGTGTTACCATCACTTTCCCCATGGACTGTCTCCTTTCTGTAAGTTGAAGAGAATAAAGAAAGAATTTGTATCATGTCTTGTAATATGGGGTTAACAGTTAATAGAGAATATTCTCCATTAATGTAGTAATCTAGAATATTTTCAACAGTCCCCTTTAAACTCAAGATTACCGAAGATTGGTGATGTCTTATAAAGTGACAATTATTCTCAATGTGTTTAGTCAGCTCATGGAATATATTATATATAACATTAAGATTATCACAATAGAGAAGGTATATGATACTCATATCTTGGATTAACTAACACAACCAAATAAGCTCATAAATAGTATCAATCATAACTTAATATTCAGCCTTAGGATTTGAGCAAGATATGCTTCTTATTATATTAAGAGATTGATGAATCTCCAAGAAAAAATAAATAAATAATGCATTGATTAATAGGATCACTGTCTTGATCATTATCAGAATAAGCTTTTAAAATAATAGATGAATGTCAAGAAAATTGAACTCTGGTATGATGAATCATATGTAGGATAACAATAAAATGAGTGGCATATGAAACAAATATGAATTGACTATCAATGTGGATCGCATAGGCAATGTCTAATCGAGTGACTGTAAGATAAACAAGATGTCCAATTGATTGCTAACAGAGAGTGCCATCAATGAGTGGGCATTAGACTCCATAAAAATAGGAATGATTTTAGAATATGTGAGACTTGCATGAGAAATAAGCTTAATATGAACAATAAGTATAAGAATTATACCTTCCTTGAATAAGAAGACTAAAGAATCAAAAGTCAAAACTCAATAAACCTTCTCTCTCTTCCTTAAAAGCTCTGCCTTCTCTCTACTTTCACTTTCCCTCCCTTTTGGATTTTACCCCCATGCCCCTCCCTGCCTACGTTCAATCCCTTTCTTCCAGCCCTTAGCTTACTGGTTTTTTGGTCTTTCCTCCCTGCCCTTTGGTCCCAGGTCGGCACCCATTGCCATGGGTGACTTGACGCCCTCTTCAGACCCAGACCCTTTTTCCCCCTTCCTCCATCTCCTTCTGGTTCGAAGTTCGATCTTCAGGCTGTGGCGAGTGTGCCCAGCGCTCACTGCAAACGGTGTCGCAAGGTGCTCCTAAATACGTGCCCCCTGGTGATCGGAGCTATTCTCAAGACAACGCCTTGGCCTCTACTGCAGCCTCGGGACAGGGTGGGCACTCTTGGCATGACAAAGTTGCAAGCCATCACCATCGAGGTATGCTTAACCATTACTCTCATGTTCTTCAGGATGGTGTCATTTTCCTTCCGGTTGAATTGTTAAGGGCTGGCGCAAAAGCTTGGTCTAATGCTTTAATTGGTTTTTTCTAGAGCAAACGCCTGGCTTTTCCGGCTGTCAATGCTTGGACTAAGGCACGATGGAGTAAGAAAGGCTTTGAAAAAGCAATGCTCATGGATGATGGGCTGTTTCTGTTCAAGTTCTCATCGTAAGCCAATGTCACTGAAATTCTTGAACTTAGGCCATGGCATATAGGTGATCAACCTTTGTTTTTGCGTCAATGGAGACCTGGTATAGGTTTAGACAGAAGTTTTGTTGCGGTTATTCCGATTTGGGTTCAATTTCATTGCCTTCCCTTGGAGTATTGGACGTTGGAGGGACTTAGCCATCTTGCTAGTGGAATTGGGAAACCAATTTGCTTGGATTCTCAAACAGCTACCATGGACAGAATTGGATATGCTAAAATCTGTATTGAAGTGGCAAAGGATGCAGTGCTCCCAGATAAGGTGTCCATCCGGCGACTCGATGAAGCAGGTGAATTGACCTATGCTAGTATTTTTATCACTTATCCTTGGAAACCGAATACCATCAATAAGCAGTGGGTAAGGACGGGGCGTCAATTTTCGTCAAGATGGTCAAAGTATCTGACCATTCAGCCTACCGAACATCATAGACAGATGGCACCTGGACAGGTTCAACAATGTGGGCTTGCAGATGGGTTGAAGGAGACTTTAGGTGAGGTAGGTCCTAGTTGACCACAAAGTTCAGCAACTTGTGATCCACCTGAGGATTGTCCCTCTCAGGTTCGTGCTAGGCAAATGGCTATAATAGCAGAGGACCACTTGGATGGGGCCGATCAGAGCACTGCAGGCACTATACGACAGGAGGTGACAGGAGAGTTGGCTTGCTCTTCAGGGCTTAATCTTATATCTATAGCTACAAGGGCAGCCTCCCCAAAAGGTGGGGATGCTACTTCAGTTACTGGCCATGAGGAAGGGGAGATAACACAAAAGGGTGGGGATGCTTCTTCTGTTGTTAATACAAAAGAGGGTGAGATTCCTCAAGACTCACTCAAGCTGAACAAGAGTACGATGACTAGAAAGGCAGCCAAAAAGAAAAAGCATAAGGGGTTTATGTCCCCTGAATGCCTTTTTAAATGAAGTCCATCCTAGTGTGGAATACGAGGGGGCTGGATGATCCCCTAAAAAAAATGATGGTGAAACAACTTGTTGCTTCTTCCAACCCTGTTTTGGTAAGATTGTTGGAAACTAAAATAAAAGCTACAACAGATCAGAAGGGTTTGGCTTTTTTGGGACCTCAATGGAAACTGTTTACCAATCATGCTACAATTCGGAGAAAGTAGAAGTTCATGTCCTCAAGATGGGTGCCCAATTTATGCATCTTTGTTGCAAGGACAAAGACAATGTTCAATTCATGGCTACTCTTATATATGCGACAAATTTTGCTTTCTAACGTTCTGATCTGTGGAATGAATTGATGGACTTTCAAACTGGGCTGACTTGCCCGTGGTTGGCTACCGGAGATTTTAATTACTGTCTCAACTCTACTGAGGTGGAGGGCGGGGTTAGATTCCATGGTGGCTCGGGTAGCGAACTCTAACAACTTTTTCCGTAACACTGAATTGGTTGATCTGAGAGGCAAGGGCAGATAGTTCACTTGGGAAAACAAATAGAGAGGGAACATGTATATTCGGAAGAAGCTGGATCACACACTGTTAAATCAACAATGACTCCATTCCTTCTCTCTTGATTCGACGGTGTTTGGTGACCCGATTTTCTCAAATCACACACCTATACTTATCCAGCATCACACAGCTACACGTAGTTTTGGAGCCCCCTTTCGGTTTTTCAACGATTTATTACGGGCTGAAGGGTTCATGGAATTGATTGCTCAGATTTGGAAGGTGGAGGTTCACGGTTTTAAAGGCTACCATTAATGCAGAAATTGAAGATGGCAAAGAGGGAGATTAAGGTGTTTAGTAAGCAGCAAACTCTTAATCTTCAGGAGTTGGATTCTCATTTGGCTGACTTGTAGCAGCAACGCTATAAGGACTCCCTCAATGAGGACTACGGGTCCTTGAAGCTGACAGCATGTATAAATACCAGGAATCTCTAACCCTACATGACTCCATCCTTCGGCAAAAATCTAGACAAAACCTGATCCGGGAGGGATATCAAAACTCTAAGTTCTTTCATGCGGTGATCCTTACTCGCCGTAACAAGAATACTATCACTGAGTTGTCAGATACGGATGGCAATTTCTGGAGGGGGCAAGAGGCAGTTTCTACCCATGTTAGGACCTTCTTTGCTCAACTCATGGGTTGTCCAGCAGAACGGAGCAAGAATGAGTTTGGGATTCGACATGTGCTGGACTTTACTCCTAACCAGGACACTCTCTGTTAGGTCCCGATTTCAGAACCCAACTCTTGCTTTGATATCACAACTGTTAGTTCATCGCTTCATTTTCCTGCTCTGATACCACCTATGTTGGGCACCGTTTCCGGAATCCAACTCTTAACAAAATCATCCTACTTAACTTGAGCTTCATAAATAATACTTGAGCCTATTTCCATATAGGGTTCTTTCCATGAACCCTTATTAAGCATCATTCCACAATGGTGGTGTGCCCATGACAATCAAATATCAACAACCAACTTGCTCTACATCAATGTAAGCATACATACATAACTGAACTACTTAAATCTATCATTTCATTACTCAAGCAATCGAGTTTGAAATACTTTGTTTACAAATCAAAAGCCACACCATTGGCTTGATTACAAAAATACAAAGTAGCAAATATAGCAATTCTTTTAGGCTCTTGAACACTTGATCTTCTAGCTATAACCTGAGGATGGGATAGAGAGGGGGTGAGCTTGACAGCTTGTGGGTAACAATTTATAATGAAAAATAAGCAAGACCATTGAAAACATTTACTTGTCTCAGAAAATATCTTATTTCATCGCAAAAATATTTGGTTTTCAAAATTCTTGTCATGCAGTCAAAATTCACAACTCATAGCTAAAATATCATCACCTCAACACAATATATCCATTTAACCATCAATACAGAACACTCAATTTATGCAACATACTTAACAATTCAAAGATGCAA
>JAOQMR010000001.1:2179623-2189796 GCA_027563865.1 Erythroxylum pelleterianum
CCTTCATAAAAGACAAGTTTCTTAAGTTTCAATAATCCATAAATCATTTCCTTTTAACTCAATAACTTCAAAAACTTAATATTCAAGTGCCTATAATGTAAATGCCACAGACTAGTCTCACTACCAATATTAATAACCATAGCACAATTCTTAACCATTGAAACTTATAATGGAAACATTTTAATATTGGCCATTGGAACTTTAACAATAATTTGTCTAGGTTTTTTATCTTTAATAATACTAATTATCAAACAGAATTGAATATCTATTAGTCATTAATTTCCCAATACTAAGCAAATTATGAGTTATACTAAGAATAAACATCACTTCAGATAAAACCAGTATGTTAACTAAACTTATATTAAAATAAACAAAGCAAAAAATACTGGTGAAATAACCAACTGCCAGCTAATTACTAGCAACAATATTGACTAGAGAAAATAACGAAAATAAACCACAAAACTTGATCAAACTTTGAATTATTGCTCAGTAGTATAGTGAAGCATACTCTTTTGTGTCCTCATTCTCCTCATCACCAACCATTGCTAATCCTTGGTATTGATGAACAATATAAGAATGGTGTTCAAGATTCCATATGGTTAAATTTAATAGTTTTTGGCTTAGGAATTGTCATCTAGGTCACGATATTAAAGTGTAAAGTAGCATAATTAGTTTTTGGCTTGTAAGTTCTGTATATGATTAACTTAAAGAAAAAGTTCTATATATGATTGTTTGTTATATACAGAATGGGAAAAAGACATTTTCTAATATTTAGTCTCTTAAGTCATTGAGAATTATTGTGTCATGTGAGATGGTAATGGTTCAGTTAAGGAAGGAAAATATATATGAAAACTATAATTCATTAGATGATGATCAAGTCAGTCTCAAGGGAACTAGTAGGATGGGCATTTTAGAGGTCGTGCTTGCAATTGGGTTACTATGATTTTAAAAGTGGCTAGGTTTTGTGCAAATTAATTTTGAGGAAGCGATTTAAGGAAATTTGTGAATGTACCAGAGGTAACATATTCAAACACTAATTCAACAGTCTTTGGGATACAATGAAGGTATTTCCTATACAGTTGCTATATGGGTCTAGATGATAATCTATGGAATTATAAAGTCAGTGAGTTAATTTTTCTTGAAAGAGTTTGATTCCAATGTTATGCTTATGTTGTTGACTTGTTTGGTCGGGCAATACTTCTTAATAAAGTCGATAATTTCGTTGATAGATTACTTGTGGAATCAAATACAACAATGGTCTTGTAGGTGATTAATTTTTCAAGTTTGTATCTATTCATCATTATATGATACCCTTTTCTTCATTATAACAAAATGAGATACTTATTATGTGTTGTAGTTGATTTCATCCTTTCCTCCCAGCTTCTCTTACGTTTATTATGAATTATGAATCCATCATCAATAGCTTGTGGAAAGAAAGGAACTTGAGAATGTTTAGAGGTCACTTTAATTCACATGATGATGCTAATTGAAAAGCACTAATTAGATAAGGTTAGTGGTGATGGTCGGGGGATCTAATCTTTCACTATCCCAAGAAATAAAAACTAATTGGAATATCTAATAACAAGTTCAGTTTCTGAGGTGTAATTAGTTGAATGATGATTGTATTTTTGTAATTTTGCCTAGGTTGTTGTATCCTAGCCTAGTTGGTATTAATAGCAACTTAACAATTATATTATACTTAAAGCCTTGTAAATATTCTTGTTCATGCCTTACAATAATATTCTTTTTTGACTTCCAAAAGAACCGTCAAGTGATTAACCCAATTAAGTACCTTTAGTTTAACATATTTGTTACCTAAAACATTAAATCTTATAAAAACACGAAATCTTATAAACACTTTCAATAAAAGTATACCACATGTTGTCACAATTTAGTAAAACTACTTGTACAAAATATAATTAAATAAACATGTAAATTGATTACAACACTACTTAATAATTAATAAAAATCTATACTACATTTTGTAATCGCTAAACTCAATTTTTGGAACCATTTATCATCTATTAATCTAGGTTTTAACCTAAAAAATGTGGCTATTGTTTACTTGATCCAACACATGGCTATTTTAGTGGGGATACTACAAGCGTATCAAATGTTATGTTTTAATTGTTTGCTTGATGCACAAAAAGGTGAAAGAAAGACAGTTGACAACACTTCCTTCCTCCTTCTGAAATCTCAACATATGATTCCAGTCAAGGACTTGTTTTCTTCTTTTAATACAGCTGAAAACTTAATCGTTCTTTGCATTTGTATATTCTCATAATAGGAAAAAAACAGAAAAAGGAAGAAGATACTTCTCTTGTTATTAAAATAAGACCCTAACAAGAAAAAGGCACGAATCTGTATTTCAATGTGAAACAGGATTTTTTTTTTCCCTAACATATATGATAGCTTACAGCTGCCGCATAAACTTGAGCTAAGAGATTAAGCACTTTCTTGCTTTAGGGGCGTACGACAATGTCCTCAAGTGTAACACTTAGCTGTGGAAAAGCTCGCTGATACCTCAGTTGGAAATGGCAAAGAATCCCATACCAAGTTCGGCTTCCAAGCACCAATATTGGTCATATTCATCTGTGAGCTAAAAGGAAAATCAATATTACGAGCAATCTCCCACTCAGTGTCCATGTGTGCCATATTTGAACTCTTCAACGACACAGTTTCGTCTCCATTACTCATGCCTAGTTGCATTTCTTGTGGTAAGATATCCAATGAGAAGCCATTTTTGCAATGTTCTTGTGAGTCATCTAAACCTATACTTTCACCGACCTTGCCGTAATCTCCAAGCATCGAAGAAGACATGTTTAACAAGATGGACGAAAAATCGACAGTACATTTTGTAGGGGCAAAAGTTTCTAGAGGAGAAAGCAGGAAATTGCTGGTTAGGTCGCAGTTTGAAATGGGAAGCTGAGAGGGTTTGCATGGAAATGGATTTATAGGCTTGTGGTAGGAAAAATCAAGTGGGTTGACAGTAGAAGTTTGTTCAATATGATCATTGTTATAGTTCAAGTGCATTCCTGAACTATTTTCTGTTGTCATTATCATACTCTGTGAGTTTAAATGAGTGGCTTGACAGCACTTGGAGGGTATATGATTAGATGAAACGGGTTCAGGTAATGTGGAGACCCAAGAGTGAGAGGTAACTCTGAGTGTTGTGGAGCTGGTTTTCTTAAATATCCTACATATGGCCCACGATTCCTGCACATCCATGAAAAATATGTTTAACAAGATAGAAAATCTCTCTCATAGATCTTGTGAGGCATCAAGATATGCCAAGCACAAGATGGTTGAGTTTAGAAAAGTGATTATGAAATGAATCATCTTTACTCTATTATTAAGCAAAGGATGAAAAGTATCAGAAATAACACTTAGATAGACAAAGAAAATGATAAAATGCAGTCAGATTGATAAGAAGAACTTCGTATTAAAAGATGATATCTTGAAAGTTTCATGAACCAGCCCTTTTGTGTCATGCTACCTACCTTCTGTCAACATTTGAGCTATATATATTAAGATATGTTCAAGTAGATAAAGAGGATTCGATATACTTTACATTGGCAGGAATAGTTTGGTCAATGAATCTCTTTGGAGGCCCAGAGTCAGTCAGGGAAGGCAAACGAAACTCATGCATCATCCAGTCTGTTTTGATCCCTTTGGCAGCCCTACCTTTGTAAAAAACAAGCGATTTCTTCAATCCTATACACTTGTTTCCTTCTGAAGAGTAGATAGGCCTGTCTGTTCCTGTAGCTTTCCAAAATCCTGCACCTGTAACTCTATTAGGCCTTGCACTGTTCCTGTATTTTCTGTCCCTAGGGCAGTAGAAATACCACTCTTTTTCACCTGTAGTAGCCATTTCTTTTGGAGCAAAAGATTAGAGAAGAATAACACAAACTCGTAAGATTCAAGTAGATATTTGATGAAAACTTGAAGAAATAAACAGATATTCATACAAGTACATGCTTAAGGGTGGAGTTATCTTACTTGGAAGATCCCAGGGGTCATATTTATAGATGTCTAGTTGCTTGATAAGCTCAATCGAGAGAGTTCTCTGTTGGATCTTTCTCTTCAGGTAAAAACCTACAAGCTCTTCATCGGTTGGATGAAACCTAAAGCCTGGTAACATAACATCGTCTATTTTTTCTACCTCACTTTTCTCATCCATTTTTTTTATCCTTCACAGCTGGCTATCACAGCTTGTAGATGAAATTAAGACTTTGATCGTTATCAGATAAAGCAAGTCTGAAAAGCCAAGAGCTCAAGGACTGAAACAAAGTCACAAACCCTAGAGAAACAAGCAAACCCTAGCAAGAACTTCCAAGACGTGAATTTAAAGAGACCAACCAACTTGTACATTATTAACTTCACTTAGGTTTGACACAATATATGCTTCCTCTGAAGGGGTTTGCCCCCGAAGGATCAGCCGCCTTTTCTGGTGACTTTTAAAGCCAGTGTGTGTGTTTTGCGAGGATAGCTTTGGCTCACAGTACATAAGCAAGTTAATGGCAAACAAATCTTAATTACTATAACAATTACCAAGAAACACAAAGTCAAGAAATGGATTCTAAGCTAACAAGACCTTAGGTTAATCCAAGTGGAGGAATCTCAAAAACCACCAAATCAACAGTTCATAGGGATAGTAAACTTTTAAATATTTAGATTTCCCATCTACCACCATGAAACCCACGACCCAGTTCTTGCTCTATACACTGCAAATTACGACAATGCAAGCTTCCAGGAAAGCAATTTTTTATTTCTGGCCTTGTTTGAATCATTAGTTGGTAACCGGACCGGCGCCAAGTCCCAAGGCTAAAGCTCAAAAATATATTCAATCATGGGATTACAGCAACATTAGTTTACATTAGATATAGACTTAGTAATCTCAGAATCTGAAATCCCGGTTTCTATTCCATTCCCTTAGCTTCTATTCCACTGAACCTGTCAGATTAATATTTCATTATATACTAACAAAAGAATATAATGATACTGTACCGAGCAATTGTATGATAAGACTAATAACTAAACGGGACCACCTGCCTCTAATGAGACATGTATGGTTAGATTATGTGTTTAACCTTTTGAGGGTATCCCACCTATATTTCAGAGTTGTGTCTAATTATCGCAGTATCCGGAGTAAACATATTGACTTTCCATGTCATATCAAACTCTTTGACTTGGGGATGCTCTAGGACCACTAAAGTCTAACAGTTCTTTGCCTTTTTCTATTTTTCAAGCTTATAACTTAATTTAACATCATGGGATGTAATGGTCCTTACTCTGTGAAAATATGTAAAAGAGGGAGATCTAGCTTCATCGGTCATCTGAAAGACACAAAAGCAGTATATGCAGTTGAGGTTAATGGAGCTCAAAGACTATATATGTATATATCAGAGTATGTGCGTCCAACTCTTTTCCAGATACATATATATCAACTTATATATAAAGAGATTTTACCAATTGTATTATAGATATAATTGTTTTGGATAGGGAAAGTCAAGTAAGCACATGAATATGAAAACTTTCTTGTTTATGGTAATTGAACAATGAAACTATATAGAAGTTCGAATTCCCTTTTTGGGAAACCCTCACTTCAGGGTGAGCTTTAGTAGTTCATTACTTGAATTTGCTAAATGTGTCCAGTGGTCGGTTAGTGAAAGTAGATAGCATGAAATTAATGGTCAAGTTTCAACGAGTCAAATCACAAATGCCAAACTGGGGACTCCAAATTCAATGATGCCCAAAATTCTAGCCCTCGGTTTGTAACTCTTTTTGTCCGTTCCTTGACCTAGGGTTTGTCACCCAAGCGTGTGACTAAAGCTTAAAAGAAATAAATTAAGACGTGTAAAATTCTTCAAACCCAAATATCCATACCTCTTTCTAAGTGAACTCATTTACCCCAACAATGAAAATCATGCAACTTAATTATTAGTCTAATTAAATATATGTGGTAAACAAGACCAATAACCTAGCTTCAGTCCTTCAGTCACTTTAAATCTAAAACCACCAATATGTAAAATGTCCTTTGATCAAATCATATGTTTTTGCAATTTGTCAATTTTGTGGGTGACTTAAAGGTAGTGAAGGCAAAATGAAGGAGAAATGATTCATGATAATAGTTCAACTTGTACTTGTTTAATAGCTACAAAGCCTCCTAAGAGGTGGTCGAGTTGGTAGAGTAGAAGAGCATGGGGTCAAAAGGTCCTGTATTCGATTCTCCTTACCTACACTCTCTCGATCGAGCCTGTCGTACACGACTTGTCTAGTATGTCAATCCGAAGATTTACCCAGTGTGCATCCAAAGGATAGCAGTTACGGGTTCCTCTGTTTTTTTAAAGAAGAAGAAAAGCTACAGACCTTTTGTGATTCCTATTTTGCTTTCATAAAATGTTTATTAATATGTTATGTCTAATTTATGTTTAACTCATCGAGCGTACCTAATTAAATTATATAATTTTTACATATGGTAGGATATGCTAACTATATGTGTTGTGATATAAAGCATGATTAATGGAGTTTAAAATTATAAATCAAAAGTATAGAATTATATGTTAACAGTAAGTATCTATCAAGATATTATTCATAAGCACTAAAAGTTAAATACGTATTATAAAGTTAATATTATATAGTGTACCCTCTGGCAAAGTAGAGATAAGTCTTTAAATATGTAATTCATATACTGCTAGAATTAAATTGTCCAAGTCGGTGCTCTGCATCATTTTCTTTATACATTTTATATTTTATTTAAATTAATATAATTATTTATTAATTTAGCTATGTGATATTTTTGGAAAAAATAATATTTATTTTATATCTCTCCCATGAAACACATATGGGCAATGATATATCCTTCGTGGCATCCATTGTCATTCAATTCTAGCCCAAGCCTAATCTTCTCCAGAGTGGATTAGTACAAAAATCCACTATGGACATTTCCAAAGCATGGGCATCAAAGTCTATGGCTGAAGATGTACATTTGTGTTATCTTCTTTGTTGAGGCTAGAGAATCAAGATAACTTGATTGCATAGGAAATTCTTTGGGGCTGGTAGACTAACCACAAAGGCTTCCTGAATATAAGATTGAACATCAAAATAAGAATAATGACAATCAACGGAAGCCAATAATTGGAGTAAGGTTGGTTTTAGAACCAAGGGCAACATAAACGCAACATATAGATAACTACAATTGGAGTTCAAATAGGCCCCAAATTAAGTTTTAGGATTAAGATGATTTAGAAGTATTCAAAGATCCACATTAGGTATAAAACATAAACCTTACCTATAAATTTATCATAACAACGAGTTAAACCAGCTGTGAGAGAAGCAAAGTTCCCCTTTAAACCTTTAACATTGCATCAAGAGTACGCGTTGCCGTTGAGAATTCACACTGCTTTCGTATTGTAAAATTTTATTCTTTTTGATATTGAATACAACTTTGGTGTACACCAATATATACAGCTGTGCTTTCCTATTTTACGTATAAAATGGAGTAATCAACTTTTCAAAAAGATGCCAAAATCAACCGAAGAACATAATTCAACACCGCCTGTGAATGTTGATTTGACGAAACCTTTCACTGCTGAGGAAGTGAGGTGTGCCGTTTTCAGCATGGGCGTTGATAAATTGTCGGGAGTTGATGGGTTGAATCCTGGGTTCTTTCAGTGGTTCTGGGGGGTGATAGGGGGCAGTTTAGAAATTCTGTATTTCGTGTATTGCGAGTGGTAATTTCTCGTAGCATCTTAACGAGACCCTTTTAGTTTGGATTCCAAAGAAGTCGACTCCGGAGACAATGATGGATATGCGACCCATTGCTTTATGTCAGGTTCTTTACAAAATTATTTCGAAGATGTTAACTAATAGATTGAAACCTTTCTTGGCAACTATTATTTCTCCGCAGCAAAGTGCGTTTGTGGCTGGGAGACAGATCCAAGATAATTCAATCATTACTTATGAGGTTATTCATTCTCTTAGAAGCAAGAAGGTGGGTAAGACGAGTATGACAACCTTGAAGATTGACATTAGTAAAGCCTATGATAGGCTAGAGTGGAACTTTTTGAAGGTTGTCATGTTAAGGATGGGCTTTTGTACTGATTGGGTGGATTTAGTACTAGTATGTGTTTCTACGGTTAGTTATAAGGTTTTGCAGCAAGGTAAGCTCCTTGGGCTGATTCAGCCGTAAAGGGGAATACGTCAGGGAGATCCCTTGAGTCTATATCTATTCATTATGTGTGAAAAGGTGTTGTTTCGGCTTATATAGGCTAGGGTTGATGCTGGCGAGCTTCATGGATGTTGTGTGAGAAGAGGGGCTCCGAAAATTAGCCATCATTTCTTTGCAGATGACGGTGTTTTTGATGTGAGCAAGAGTAAGGATCTTGAGAAGATGGCGAACTCCGAGCCTATTAAAGGAGAGTTTAATGAAATTGAGCCCAAACTAATCCATTTAACTCAAATCCTTGGACCGGATACACTTGGAGCTTGAAGACACGAAGACTTGGGCTATTTAATGTTTCATCACTTAAGCCCAAGAACATATCAGACCTATTTATTTAATTTTTAGACTTTGTTTTATTTTGGGCTTCCATGTATTTTATCCCAACCTTTTATTGTTTAACCTAGGTATAAATATGTGTCTTTAGGTCAACTTTTAGATCAGATTTGATTGATGAATAAAATTTCAGAGTGAGTTTTTCAAGGGAGGCGTGAATGTCTTCATGGTTACTTCAAAAAATTGATTTGCATCAGTAAGTAAATTCTTGTAACGTAAATTGATTTCTGATTTCTTTGGGATTGGGTCTCAAACTTATGATTTGGGGTTTGATCTGGCATATTCTTAGAATAGAAAGATTAGGGTTTTGATTCAATAGGATTAGGGGGTTTCAAGAACCTTATTTTCTTGGGGTTTCCGTATCATCTTGGTATTAGAGCTTTGGCTTAATTCTATTGAACTCATACATATCTTTATTGTGTTTTGTTATTTGTTTCTAAAAAAAATTCTCGTGAACAGTACTTGACCTGACCCGTGAACAGACCTTGTGAACAGTACCTCACCCCGACCCGTGAACAGTACCCAACCCGTACCCGTGAATAGTACCCAAAAAAATCAGTAAAAAAACAGTACTAAAAAAAGTGGACAAAAAAATTGAACGATACCATAAAAAAAGAGTGAAAAAACTGAACGGTACCAAAAAAAAGAAAAAAAGAGAGTGAACAGTGTAAAAAAACCATTGCCGAACACGTTGAGTTTCCTGTTTTAAAACTTGGGTAGATTTGAAATTTATTTTGAGCCATCGAGTTTTTTCGTTGAGTTTTACAATATATTGAGTGTCTTTCTTTGAATTCTTTGTTTGTTTTCTTGTTTGTGCCTTTCTTTGCTTTTATTACGTTGAATTGAACAATCTTGCATTTATATTGTTCAATTATAAACAAAAATCATTGCATACACATCTTTTCCATCCGTGTATTAGCATACTATTTTATTTCTGTCCGTACATTACTTTGCTTCTAGAATTGTTCTTATTTCGTTTCTTGTTAGGATTTACTTGTTTTGTCCAATTAATTTGTGTTGCTTGCCGTTTGCTTAGTTTTGCTTAATTGATTTCTGAAAAGTAACTTTAAAGACATCACTTGAGTGATAAAAGGCAAGAGTGTGTGAGCTTATTTGAGGGAGTCATTGCCGTGACTTAAACACGAGGGGAGTGACTTCATTTTGGAGGGAAAACATGTTAGGGAGTGTGTGAGGTTGTTTATTACTAACCTTATTTTGCAGGTATATCATTTTATCTACAATGTCACAGGGAGATAGTAATGATGACAACCAAGGGGGAAATGCAAATATCGCTTGCATCTTACGAGCCATGCAACAACAATTTGAGAGGTTTAATTTAGCCTTAATTGAGATTAGGGGACAGATGGATGAGCTCAAACAAGGGAGATGTGAGGAACCTCAGGGGAAGCATGCAGGTGTGTGCCAGCAGCAACCACCACCTCATAGACCACCACTTCGGTATGAACCAGAGGAGGAAGAGTTTGAGGTACGCAGACCTAGGAGAGCTCAGAGAGTGAAGCTATTTGATAGGAGAGATAGAGACCTTAAATCCATCAAGATGCAGAACTCAATCTTCAAGAGAAGGAATGATGCAGAGGCTTACCTGGAGTGGGAAA
>JAOQMR010000001.1:2189896-2218298 GCA_027563865.1 Erythroxylum pelleterianum
AGACCTTAAATCCATCAAGATGCAGAACTCAATCTTCAAGAGAAGGAATGATGCAGAGGCTTACCTGGAGTGGGAAAATAAAAAGGTAAAGTTAGCCGCTGTTGAGTTTATTGATTATGCACTAATATGGTGGGATCAATTGGTGACATCCAGAAGTAGGAATAGGGAGATGCCAATTACTACTTGGGATGATATGAAAGTATGCATGAGGAAGCGGTTTGTGTCATCTTACTATTATAGGGAGATGCATCAAAAACGTCAGAGACTCACTCAAGGGTCTAAATCAGTGGAGGACTACTACAAGAAGATGGAGATAGCTATGATTTGAGCCAATATAGAGGAGGATCTGGAGGCAACTATGGCACGGTTCTTGGGTGGATTGAATAGGGAGATAGCGAATGTGGCGGAATTATAGCATTACTTGGAGATTGAGGACATGGTGAACATGGCCAAGAAGGTGGAGAGACAGCTCAAAGCTAGAATGACAACAAGGAGTGGATCAAGTTCTACTTACTCTTGGAACTCAAATTGGCCCCAGAAGGAGGAGAAATCCAAGGATAAGGCAGACTTCAAGGAAATACCTAAGAAATCAATTGAGGGATCCGAGCAAAAAGGTACTTCTAATACCCAAGCTACTTCTGGTAAACATTCATCTATAAAATGTTTTAAATGTTTAGGTACTGGCCATATTGCTTCTCAATGCCCTAATAGAAAAGTGATGTATATGAGGGATAATGGGGCTATTGATTCTGAGGATAGTGATGTTGATGATTTGCCATATGATAGTGTTTGTGATGATGATGATGAATGTGTGGAAAGAGCTGTCACAGGAGAAGCTCTTGTAGTTAGGAGAGTGTTAAGTGCTAGAGTTAGAGATGAGATTTTGGATCAGAGGGAGAACCTATTCCATTCAAGGTGTTTGGTGGGTGAAAAGGTGTATAACTTGATCATAGATGGAGGTAGTTATACCAATGGAGATAGTCGAACTATGGTGGAGAAATTGGGCTTGACAAGTAGGAAACATCCAGAGCCATGTAATTTACAGTGGTTTAATGATAGTGCGGATGTGAAGGTTACTAGACAGGTATTGGTGCCATTTTCTATAGAGAGGTATGAGGATGAGGTATTGTGTGAAGTGATACCTATGGAGGCAGGACATTTGCTATTGGGGAGGCCTTGGCAGTTTGACAAAAGGTAGCACATGATGGGTATACCAATAGATACTCCTTTAAGTTTAAGGGTATGAACTTTATTCTACTACCTTTAGTACCTCGTGAATTGTACCTGGACCATATCAAATCAAGTAAAAGTGAGGAGGGTTTGGGTAGTGAGAACAAAAAAAGTGAAGAGAGAAAAGAGGCCCAATTTGGAGTAACTGCATAGGTGAGGAAAAGAAAGTGGGATGTGCAGGAGAGAAAAGTTCAGGGAGAGAAAAAAGAGTGAAAAGAAAGCGAAAAGAGCACTAGTAGTGGTGAGATACAGAGACCGTTTAGTTTCTGACACTAACCCTCTTGATACTTTGGCTAGTGTTTTTACTATGGATTCTAGGGGCGATGGTCTGTTCCAGATGTTAGAGAAGATGCATGACACCGCCTCCAAAATTGACCTGCCAGGTGAGTATTCTATTTCTGCAACTTTTAATATTACTGATCTTTCTCCTTTTGATATGAATTCAGATTCGAGGATGAATCTTTTTTAGGAGGGAGGGACTGATATGAGTAGGAGTAAGGATTTTGAGAAAATGGTGAACTCCAAGCTTATTAGACGAAAGTTTAATGAAATTGAGCCCAAACTAATCCATTTAACTCAAATCCTTGGACCGGATACACTTGGAGCTTGAAGACACGAAGACTTGGGCTATTTAATGTTTCATCACTTAAGCCCAAGAACATATCAGACCTATTTATTTAATTTTTGGACTTTGTTTTATTTTGGGCTTCCATGTATTTTAGCCCAACCTTTTATTATTTAACCTAGGTATAAATATATGTCTTTAGGTCAACTTTTAGATCAGATTTGATTGATGAATAAAATTTCAAAGTGAGTTCTTCAAGGGAGGCGTGAATGTCTTCATGGTTACTTCAAGAAATTAATTTGCATCAGTAAGTAAATTCTTGCAACATAAATTAATTTCTGATTTCTTTGGGATTGGGTCTCAAACTTATGATTTGGGGTTTGATCTGACATGTTCTTAGAATAGAAAGATTAGGGTTTTGATTTAATAGGATTAGAGGGTTTCAAGAACCTTGTTTTCTTGGGGTTTCCGTATCAGTTTTATTCTTCAAAGCTACAGAGAGGGAAGTGGGTGTGGTGAAGAATGTGCTTCGAGATTATGAGAAGGCTTCAGGACAAGCAGTGAACTTCTCAAAATCACTTATCTGTTATAGTTCTAACACTCCGCAGTTGGTGAGGTCTGCGATTTGTGGTACACTCCAGGTTACTGAACACGATAGTCTTGGAGACTACTTGGGATTGCTGACAGTAATGGGCCGCAATAAGAAAGAGATCTTTAATTTTGTTAAAGATAAGATGTGGAAGCATTTGAACTTGTGGAAGAACATGCTGCTTTCAAAGGAAGGAAAGGAAATTTTAATTAAAACAGTGCTTCAGGCGATACCTAATTATATGATGTCATTGTTCTTGCTGCCGAAAGGGATTTATGATGATTTGGAGAAGATTTTTGCAGATTTCTGGTGGGGGAGGAATGGTAGGGATCTCCGAATTTACATTGGATGACTTGGTCAAGGTTATGCAAGCATGAAACTAATAGGGGTCTTCAGTTCAAGCATGTTTAAGAATTTAACTTGGCTATGTTAGGATGGATTTGTTGGTGATTGATTAAATACCCCAATTCACTTATGGCTCAGGTTCTAAAAGCAAGATATTTTGCGCATTCGAATTTTATGGAGGCTGATATAGGTGCTAATCTCAGTTATGTATGGAGGAGAATTTGGGAGAGTAAGCATGTTTTGAAGAAGGGGTTGTGTTGGCGGGTTTATCAAGTGAGAAGATTCCTATTTGGTTTGATTTATGGATCTAAGACCCTACACATTCTTATTTTTCCATGGTCTTTTCTCCAAAAAAGCAAGTCTTTATGGTGAGTGATTTAATAAAGGAGGACAGATGGGATAGAGATTTTATTGAAGCTAATTTTAATGAGAGAGATTCTTATCAGATTATGTCTATTCCGTTAAGCAATTATGCTGAGGATGCTCTATTCTGGTTGTTCGATAAGAAGGGGGTATTTTCAGTTAGATCTGCCTATCGTGCGTTGTTAAATCAAGTGGAAGAGCCTGACCAGCAAGTTTTGTGTGTGTGGAGCAAATTTTGGAAACTACCATTACCGCCAGAGGTGAGAAATTTTGTATGGTGAGCTGCAAATAGTATATTGCCAACAAGAGTGTTTTTGCTGCAATGGTGAGTTCTTGTTCCATTAATCTGTCCTCTCTGCAATTTGGAGGAGGAGTCGACCTTGCATTTGCTAGTGGATTGCAATTATGCTCAACAGGTATGGAATTCTTCTATCTTTGGGTGGTACAGACCTCTTGTCGCGTTTTTTGTTGATTGGTTGAGAGCGGTTGTATTGTTGTTTAACGATAAAGACGCTAGCTTATTATTGGGTATTTGTTAGGCAATTTGGAATGCTCGAAATGACTTGGTTTGGTCGAATAAGTATAAGTTGCTGGTAGAAACATGATTCACTGCTCAACGCACGTAAACTGTTTGGCAAAATGCCCAAATGACTAAGCCAGAGCATCAATAGCAAACTAGAGACAGGCAATGGCAAAAGTCGATGGCAGATTGGGTAAAGGTGAATTTGGATGAAGCAACACATGTTAACGGTTCAGATACGGGGTTTGCTTTAGTGGCTCGTGATGATCATGGTAGTTTCTTAGCTGCAAAAATTGGAAGGATTAGAGGTCTGTTTTCACCAAGAGTGGCAGAGGCCTTGGCCATTAAGGAGGCGCTAAGTTGGGTGCAGGGGAAGGGTTGGCAGAATGTGATATGTGAGAGTTGCAGTCTTGCGGTTGTTCAAGAAATTGTGGGGAGTGTAAGTTTAGATTTTACTTCCTTTGGTGCTGTAGTGGATGAAATTAGAGTGCTAAGGATTCAATTTCTGGGTAACTACAGGTTTGTTACAGTACCTAGGCAAGCTCATATGGTTGCCCATAAACTAGCTCAAGCTACTAGAATTGATGAATTTGTTGGTGAGTGGTTTCATAATCCACCCAACATTGTTAGGGATGTTTTATTAGCTGATTCTATTTAATAAAACAACCCTATTTTGTTTCAAAAAAAAAGATGCCAAGAATAATATGTTTTCTACAATACACTTATAAACTATTTACACATAATTTGTTATTAAAGTGGACATTATATAATCTTCTAATAATCTCGTTCAAGTTGGACTATGCAGTTTATGGATGCCAAATTTTCAATAAAGTATTCAAAATGTTGTCATCCCAATGCCTTGGTCAAAATGTCAGCCAACTGATTTGTAGTGTGAACATAAGATGTGACAATGTTTTCACATTATATTTCACCACGAACAAGGTGACAGTCGATGTTAATATGTGTTTTTGGTTCATCAAATACCATATTTGCAGCAATGTGACGGGTCGCAAGACTATTACAATAAAATGCATCGGTCGGTCATGTGGCATACCAAAAATTTAAGTAAACCTTTAAGCCATTTCAACTTGTAGCTGATTGTAGACATTGAGTAGTACTCGACTTCGACGGAGGATTGGGATACTACTTGCTACTTTTTGTACTTCCAATAAATAGTAAAGAAACTTAGTAAAACAAAAATAGCCAGTAAGTGAGCATCGGGTCATTTGACAACTTACGCAATCAGAATTACAATACATATACAAGCGTAGATCACTATTTACACTTAAAAGAATGCCTTGTCTAGGATTTCCCTTAATTATCGTATCACTCGCAATGCAGCCTCCTAATGTTCTTACCAAGGGCACTGCATAAATTGAGATTAAATACATGAACACAAGAACTGAGCTTGGGTTAGGTAATAGTAATATAGATCAATCGACTCACCAACTGTCGATACTGTTAAAGATCTTCTAAGAATGCACCTACAGCTATTGCTAACCAATGTTTTTTCTATATGGGAAACAATGTTCGTTTTGCTTCTGGTAGTTCAACTTCTGCAATAATTTCAAGTGCATACTTGCATTGGCAGAGAAAAATTCCTTCTAGTTCACAGGCTACTTCAATGCCCAAGAAATACCCAAAAGCACTAAGATCTTTCACATAGAAACATTTGCTCAAGTGCCCTTTGAACTGCTCAACGACTTGTAAATTATTACCAACTATGATTAAGTCACCAACATACACCAACATGCTCAGGCAAACATCATGTTTGTTGTAGGTAAATAATGAGTAATCTGAGTAAGATTGTGTTGGCTTTTCATAGCTACTATTAGCTTGAGAAGCTAACATCAAGGGTTTTGTCGCAAGCCATAAACGAATTTCAACAATTCTATTGTTGAGAATCCTATAGGTAATTGTATATAAACTTTCTCATCCAAATCATCATACAAAAATGCATTATGGAGATCCATTTGATATAACTCTTAGTTCTTTACTACTACAATTGCTAAAAATGTCCTCATTATCACTAGCTTAGCTATAAGGGCAAAGCCTCAGTTCAATCTAAACCTTCCACTTATCTGTTTCTAAGAATCACAAAATGAGCATTATAGTGCTCAAATGTTCTATCTGAATTGTACTTGATCTTATAAATCTATTTACTACTTATTACCTTATTCTTTAGAGGCAAAGGTTCTAAAGTCCAAGTTCCATTATCTTCTAGAGACTATATGCCCTTTTTCATAGCATTTCTCCATTTGTTATCTTTCACTATCTCAAAAAATCGAATAGGTTCAATTTTTGTTGTAACTGCTGCCAAGAAAGTACGATATTTGGGAGAAAAATTAACACACGTCACATAATTTGCTCTGGGATAATTAGTACCTGAGGACTGTGGTTTGGATTGGGCTTAAGCATGGGTGAGGTCTTGTAGATAGCACATTTTATGCATCATATACTCCTTCAATAAGATAGATGGCTTGCACTCCCGATGTCCCCTACCAAGTTTTTTGATAGTCTTTGTAGCAAATACATTATGATCATTATTCCCTATGTCAACATCGAGGTTATCATAAGCACTATATCTTTATCTCCTATTTCCCTTCCTGGCATCTTGAACTTGTTCTATCAAGGACATCATTTTGTCTTCTGACTTTTTTACCACTATCACTCTTCCTTGGGCACCCTCTTACTTTTACGCTACCATCATCTTCGACACTCCTAACTCCAATGCTTCCTTGCTTTCCGATTCCATCAATATCATCATCAAATATGGCAGCATCGGGTGCATTAGGCAAAATTTCTATACTACCCATACTCTATTTCATAAGTTTAACATATGAAAAATATTTTCTTGAGATATTATATGATGAGAAATAAAGATTCTCCTTTTTTAAGATCCTAAACACAACAACCCTTCTTACCATGTGGGTACCCCAAAAACACACATTTCCTACTTCTTTCACTAAACTTGTCTTTATCACGAGTGGGTACCCTAAAAATACACATTTCTTACTTCTTTCTCTAAACTTACCTTTCTTGCGAGTATTTTAATGTGCATAACAAAGAGAACCAAAAACTCACAACTAATCATGTTGAGTGCCTTTTTAAACAAAATCTCATGTGAAGTTTTCCCATTAAGAAGAGGGGAGGGAGTCCTATTTATCAAGTAACCACCAGTCAATACACACTCCCTTTATTGGCAAACCTACCTAAAAACATAGTGCCCTAGGTATATTTAGGATGTGTCAATGTTTCCTTCTACTTACCTATTTGAGGGGTGTCTATGTATGATGTTTAATGCAGTATACCATAATTTTCAAAATATGATTTTAGATAAGTAAATTCTTTCTCATTGTCATTACGAAAAATTTTACTTGTTTCATAAATTTTTGTCATGGCAAGAAAATGTGACTTGTGGAACTTCACTTTTTTCAAGCAACAAATAGACCCATACAGCCTATGAGAAGTCATCAACAATAGTCAAAAAATAAACTATACCATAAGATGCAAAACCTCTATATGTCCACAAATCATAAAGTATCAAAGAAACATAGTTATCAACTTTACTATTTGAAAAATATCCTAAGTTTGTTTCATCTTATGATTTATGTCACAAGGTTCCAACCAATCATTAACAATACTAGAATCAGAAAAATAAGACAATAAATGTTTAGAAGGATGTCCCTGTCTTCTACGACAATTTTTGTGAGTTTATTCCTCCTGCTTTATTTTCTCAAATTGGTACTGCCGTTTAGAAATGATAAACCTCATCACGCTCTTTACCAGCTCCAATCAGAATCCTCAAAGTTCAATCGTATATCACACAGATAATCTATTAGTGATGGTGCAATTAAATTCTTTTAACATTTAGCTACAAACAATAAAGTACAATTTATATGCGTCATAAAGAGCACATTATACAAATAAACTTCTTCATCCAAATGTAATTCCTTTATCATGACTGTTTGCTTCCTGTTGGGAAGTCCTACTGGGTATGGTGTGACTTCATGAACATTGGTCAAAAAGTCAATATCTCTAGTCATATGATGGGATGCTCCGAAGTTAGTTAACCATTCACTTAAATTTTTCTTACCGGATAAATGTTTAATTCCTTTTGATTTATGAGAAATTAAAAAATTAATCAGCTTTGCTCATCGGTCTCCAGTTAGCCTGGGTATGTCATTGTGATCAGATTCATTCATAGCAGTAGCTTGATGCCCATCACTCATAGCAGCCTAGGTTTCATTCATTTGAGCCCTTCATCCATATCCACCATCACCAGTTTCTCGTTGATCGCAACCCACTCCTTTTCTAATCACTCGAGGTCTATCACCCTACCATTCGAGTATCTAATGATTTGAAAACACTCCTTTGCTTCATGTCCAATTTTTCCACAATGACAACAACTGTGCCCTTGTATTTTGATAGTGTAGCAACAACCCGAACTCCCACACCTTCCTGTGCCACAAAGCCTATAATTTCTCCTCCTTCTTCCTTGCTTTGTGTTATGCTTCGGTGCCATTCCTCCTATGTAATCGTTGAGTATACTAGGTTTAGGCTTGATAATGATCCCATATTTAAAATATTGGATTGACTGGTCCTATATACCACATCATTAAGACCCATAAGGAATTGATAGATCCGTTCTTCTTCATGTTTCTACTCTAGCTCAGCTGCTACATCGCACTTGCACTCAGGACTAGTTCATAATTAACCAACTTGTTCCACAAGATATTCAACTTTTCAAAATATGTTTCAATAGCTTACTTTTTCTGTTTAGCTGCGACAAGATTGCCCTTGAATTGGTAAACGTGTGCTCCATTCCTAATCGAAAGTCTCTATCAAAGGTCCTCTTATCATTCTCGCATATTTACTATATAAGTTATGGTAGAATGTAAGTTTGATTTAATTGTATTCAGGGTCCAAGAAACTAGCATTGAATTCATCATATGCCACTCTTCCATTTTTTATGATGATGAACAATTTTGTCCTTTCCCATAAAGTTATACAACTATTAATTGCATTTTCTAGTTTTTTAATAACTTATCAGTTAAGTTATGTAATTTGATTTAGATAAAGATAATAAAGTGACCCAATAAATAATTTAAATCAATGGGTCGAAGTTTGTGTGAAAAATGGATCCCGATTAGTGTAGACCGAACCCATATCGGCCTTGTGATGGGAAAGCCCAACATGAAAGCTATATATAAAGGTTAAGGTCTCCTGCAGTTGCTCATATAATCAATCATAAGTATAAGGATTCTCTAGCTCGTTAAGAGAGCTTATATTTTGAAAAAACTGTAGAAAGACCTTACTCGAGTCCCGAAGAGCAGTTCCCTTGAAGACAGCAATAGATTTGCGCTCATTTCAGCTTCAGAAAGCTCGTTTGAAGTTACGGAGATCGAAATCAGGTATTTCCGTATTTCTTCATTTCTTGCCCTTTTAAGTTTGATCCAGGATACGTAACTAAGATACTGTTACATATTACACGTGGTATGAGAGTGGTGACGTGATTGGGTGGTTAAAAACAAAGATTTTTCAGTTTTCTCTCCATAAGGTTTTCAGAGATTTAACTTCTGTTTCTCAAATTTTTCTTGTTTTTTATTGCATGAAAGTGGTATACATATGTATGGCCTTGAGAAACAGGGTGAAAATGAGCCCAAGAGAGCGAAAAATCGAACTGCAACTGGCCAAAAATCACCATTTCGGTAGACCCGACAGCATACAGTACTGCCCTGAGGGGTGGTACGTTTGGCACATGCAACAAACGCGCCAGCCACAGGCCAACACGTGGGTGGATCTTGTCATGCCACATGTCGATGCTTGCAACGCACGCACCATTAGATAAGCGCGCAAACTCCACTCACGTGTTGTAAACTCCACTCGCAGCTGACGTCATGCTGGTGTTAGTGTACGGATTTTTCTACAGTATTTTTTTTAAAAAAGACACAAAATTTTCAGCTTTCCAGTAAAGGTGTCCCGAGGTGCTTTGGGTCAGTTTTCAAGCCCGGGAAATTCATAAAGTGAGTTTTTTTTTTCATTTTTCTAGATTTATTACATTAGTAATAAATTAAAGTTTTACTCTAGAAAAAGGAATTAAGGTATTCTAAATCTGATTTCGAGTGAATTTTCATGCTTCGGACATCATATGAGGGAGATACTTCAAGTTTTTGTGTCTCGGGTCTCATATTCAGTGTTTGAGATCATATGATGGTTACTCGAAAAAGGAATTGAGATATTCTGAAGTCATTTTTGGGTGAATATTTGTGCAACAAACTTGCCATAAGGGAAATACATGAGGTTCTCATGTCTCAGGTGATCAGTTCAGTGTTTGGTGATGCACGATAGTCACTCTACTGAGATTTTCTTTTACAAAAGTCGCAAATGAAGTTTTCAGAGATGTCTTCAGCACGAGTATGTGACAATGAGACTATGCATTCAGATTTTTGGAATTTATTGATGTTACATTGTCACATACTATATGCCCATAAAGAATATGAAGATATCATAAAGATGTATCCCTTGCGTTTGTGGACTTTTTGAGTGTTGATAAGGGTGTAGTTACCACAGTGACCTTTCGAGTTAGTATTTTGAATTGTTCTATTTGCATGTTGGGGGATATCTCGGATTTTATGTTTGGTTATTCTGCCTAAAGGTGTTGGCCTTACATAATATTTTGAGATGTGCATAAAGGCATTAGATGGAGGAAAGTTGTTGCTCAAGTGATCTATTCGCCCAAAGGTGGTAGTATTATATGAGTTGATAGTTTGTACTCTGATCGCTTTTATTTGGAGGTCTAATTGCATATATTATGTATTCAGCTCAAAGGTGTTTCATAATATGTGTGATCGGATTTTCAGTAAAGATAATATTTAATAGCTTTGAGTATCAATGTTGTCCTACATTTATGCTGATTTAAACATTATCATTTTGAAATCACCTTTTTAGTCAACAAAATTAGTGTCACCATTGAAACCCTAACCAGTTTCAATACAATGAAGTGGACGGAGGATTTATTGAATGCTATGGAGATAGCTGACGTTGATATGCCCATACGGATGCTTAGGCCATTTCCACCTACATCCATAAGCTCGAGAGTTTATAAAGCAGCCTATGAAAGTTGGGATCGGTCTAACATATTATATCTGATGACCATTAAGAGATCCATACCTAACTATCTACTAAGTGAACTTCCGGGCACAAACATAGCAAAGGAGTTTCTTGATAATGTCTCCCAGAGGTATACAGTCTCACCTAATGTTGAGAAAAGTTCTTGATGAAAGAATTATTCTCCATGAGGTATATGGGAGAGAGGGGAGTGATGGAGTACATATCGAGAATGATCTATCTTCACAGTAGACTGAAGATGCTAAACATTCCTCTTCCTGATGTCTTCATAGTTCACCAATCTCTGAATACACTTCCTCTAGAGTTTAGTAATCTGGTGATGACATATTACTCGTTGGATGAGGAATGAGACTTCAATGCTTTGATTACCCATTGCGTTGCTGAAGAGGAGAAACTCAAGTTTGCTACTCCTACAGTTCTCAAAGCAACTAAAGGGAAGACAAAGGTGAAGCCAGCTAAGTTCAAAGGTAGAAAGTTCAAATCTTCTTCATATGCTGATGCTGGTCAATCCAGTGCTGGTAAAGGTCTACATGACATAAAGAAACTAGTAGTATGAGGTTTAAAAGGAAAGACTAAGATCGTCAGGTAACTCCTTAGCTTATCATTTATGATTCTAATTTGCAATAGTCACATTAAGTACTTGGTGACTAGATAGTGGAGCTTCTAATCAAGGTGCTTCTACAATGCAAGGGTTCGTATCCATGATAAGGACAAATAAAAAGAAGGAGGAACTGATGGTTCACAACAATGAAGAAGTAGAAGTAATATCTATGGGGAATGTATGTACTGAACCTTATAGTAAGGTTCATTTGGGTTTTACACGACACTTTTTATATGTGATCTTTTGATCAATTTTGGACAAAGAGGGTTAATGTTTTGTATTTAATGCTTATGCTGTACAGTTGTTGTTTAATGCAAAACATAATGGTACAACTTTATTGTCAGATGGTTTGTACAGAATGTGTCTTACTCCGAATTAGATATATGCTTCTTCGTATCTTGCTAAACAATTCATGAAATGAAGAACCCTAATGAATGAGAAGTCATACATGGTGTGGCATAAAAGTTTAAGTAACATTTCCAAAGCTAGGGTTGAGAGATTGATTAAGGAAAGCATTTCTCAATTCTAGATTATGATGATCTAGAAACATGTGCTAACTGTTACAGAGGTAAGTTGACTACTAAGGATATTGAGGTCAACTCATACTTTTGATTTGTTGAGTCTGATAAATAAAAATATCGTTAGACCTTATACAGTTGCACTGTGCAATTCTAAATGTATTATGATATTTTTTATGATTATTCCCATTACAGTTATATGTTCTTGCTTAAAAAAAATGAAGGTTGAGAACCAATTGGGAAAATTAATCAAGATAGTCAGATTTGACCGTGGAGGAGAATATCATGGCAAACATGGTGTTTCAGGATTTTAAAAGGTTTGTTTTCCAGATATTTGAAATCAGTTGGAATAGTGACTTAATTCACTATGTCGAGTAATTCTGAGCAAAATGATGTGTTGCCAAAAGGCATAATAGCACCCTAAAGGACTCGAAGAAGTCGATGTAGAACAAGGTTATTATACCTGATTATCTAAAAATGTGAAAACTCAGCCTTGCACACATTCGTGTATAAGGCTACCCTATTGGGATAGTATAATCCTTATAAAGAAAGATTGCATGCTCATTCCACTCATTGCTATTTAGTAAGATATCCTGATCACTTTAAAGCTACAACTTTTACTGTATTGAAGGAGAGACCGGAATAGTGGAATCATAAACAGTTAAATTTCTGGAATACAATCTCTATGATGATGATGGGCTCTTTGACCCTTCGGATGATAGTAGGGTGGATACTACAGTTATTATGTACCCGCCACTTATAGAGTTAGATTCAGTGGATCTAGGTCTTTGTACCGTGCCTGTATAGGAACAGGAACCTATACCTGTACATATAGAGGTTCTTGGGGGTACAAGATCTAATACAGTTACGTAAATCCACCAGAGTGAGATGACCTGCTATCCCATCTAATTATATAGTCTATCAGGTGTATAGGACTATGCTATTAGACATGTTACGAATCCAGTTACTTTTACAGAAGTTGTTTCTAGACCTAATGCGGATGTATGATGAGATGCAAGTCATGAAGCATAGTAAGGTCTAGAAGCTAGTTGATTTGCATCGAAACTGTAAACCCGTCAGTTGTAAATGAAGTTTTTGGACCTAAAGGATTTTAGGATAAAGTTCAGCGATTTATGGGCTCGCTCAGTTGCCTAATGGCTCAGTTAGGGAGAAAGGTTGACTTTATGTCACCTTTTCTCTCGTATCCTTGTAAGAAACATTTTGAGTGATTAAGGTAATTGTAGCTCATGATGATATAGAGTTACATAAGATGGCTGTCAAAACCACTTTCTTGAATAAAGACCTTTTTGAAGTGGTATATATGGTACAACGTGAAGGATTTCAGGATCCAAATGGAACTGACATGGTTTGCGCGCTATGTAGATCAATATATGGTTTACATCAAACCTTCCGAAAGTGATATCTTACATTTGATAAGGTTTGGTCTCTTTCGGCTTCATAGAAAATAAAATTAAAAGGATGCTTGTACTATGAGACTAGGGGGAGAAAGTTATCTTCCTATTACTGCATGTGGATGATATATTGCTCACGTCAAATTACTTGACCATGTCGTATGAGGTTAAGCAATTTTTGATCAAGAACTTTGACATTAACGACCTTGGCGTAGCATCTTTTATCCTAAGTAATCAAATTCATCGAGATAGATCTCAACACTCATCAGACCTCTCATAGAATGCATACATTGAGTATATAGTACAAAGGTTTAATATGGCTAACAATAAACCTGTTGTAGCACCTATCTCTCATAGTGAGAGATAATCTTTGGCACATTATCCAAAGAATAAAGTAAAGAGAAAGGTTATGAAGAATGTTCCGTATTTTAGTACAGTTGATAGCCTGATATATGCTCGGCTATGTACTAGGCAGGACATTGCATTCACTGTTTGGCTATTTGGTCAATATCTGTTTAATCCAGGTGTAGACCATTAGAATGTAGTCTAACGAGTGTTAAGATACTAAAGGGAATTAAGGATTATATGTTGATATATAGAAAAGTCAACAGATTAAACCTCGTAGGGAATTTAGATTCAGATTTTAGCCATATACCTGGATGATCAAAAGTCCTCTTAAGGTTACAGTTTTAAGTTTGCAAACGGTACAATGTTGTAGAAGTGTGTCAAGTAGACACAGGTAACTTCCTCGACTATGCATGCAGAATGCAAGCTATGGCCGGGGCTGCTTCACAGACAATTTAGCTCAAAAACTTGATTTATGATTTGGTTGTGGCTGATTCAGTGGATAGACCCATTTGGTTGTACTGTGATAATCTTACTGTTACGTTGTTTAATAACAACAAAGAATATCACGTGATCTTACCATTTAAAGGTTATTATTTGGTCATAAAGTTGTTGCTACTAAAAGGTGATATTAAAATTTGGAACATTTAAGGACTGACGAAAAGTTAATAGATCCTTTAACTAAAGGACTTTGCTCACTTGTGTTTGCGACACAAGTATACAGTATGGGTGTTTTAACGTCCTTATACACTGTTAGTTAGGGGAACGTTATGTTTGCTCCATGTACATTTTGATATATTATGACAATATGATGGTTCATTAATAAAGATGATCATTGTTTATCCTCAATAATACGTGTTATCATACATTGTCATAATACGTATAAAAGGCTTAAGATTTGTATTGATCTTAAGCATTTAAAGGACATTGAGCATATATACAGATTGACCTTGTACCTATGTCATTTGGACGCATATAGTTTTAAATGAATATCCATAAAGTTTGACATAACATAGGGGAATATAAGTTTTTAATCCCATAAAAGTTCTCTAATGCAGTTTAGCATTCAGTTGGAGAACAAAAAGGTTTTCTCTAATGTAATTTAGCATTTGGTGAGAGGAAACAAGTTTTCTCTAATGTTGTTTAGCATTCGGTGAGAGAAAACAGGATTTCTATAATGTAGTTTAGCATATGCGGTTTATCATAAAGTTGGAGAAATCAAGACCTATAAACGGAGATGATATAATTTAGATCATAAAGGTATCATCCTAGTTTGACATTCTTCATTTTCTCATTCATGTTAGTGAGATATTAGGTATACGTGATTGTATTGGATTTGTGTCGCATATGACATATGCATTTGATACTTTTTGGAATCGAAAGCCTTGCAAGACGGAATGATGGACTTTCGTTATCTTTAGATGAAATGTTTTGTTCTTAAAACTTACTCGACTAATTCAGTAGCGTGGCTTAATCGAGTTTTTAAAATGTTTTTAAACTTGAGTCAAAACTACAATTAATACTTGTCAAAGGGGAAGAAAGTTGGTCAATTTTGTCTTTTCCCATAAAGTTAGACAACTATTAATTGCATTTTTCAATTTTTAAATAAATTATCAGTTAAGTTACGTAATTTGATCTAGATAAAGATAATAAAGTGACCCAATAAATGATCTAAATAAATTGGTCAAAGTCCGTGTAGAAAATGAATCCCAATCAGTGTGTACCGGACTCATATTGGCCTTGTGATGGAGAAGTCCGATATGGAAGTTAGATATAAAGATTAAGACCTCCTGCAGTTGCTCATGTAATCAATCGTAAATATAAGGATTTTCTGACCCATTAATAGAGTTTATGTTTTGAGAAGAACGACCTTACCTGCATTCCGGAGAGCAGTTCCTGTGAAAACGGTGGTAGATTCGCTCTCGTTTTAGATTCAACAAGCTCGTTTGAAGTTACGGAGACTAAATTAGGTATTTCCGCATTTTTTCGTTTCTTACTCTTTTACGTTCGATCTGGAATACATAACTAAGGTACTGTTACATATTACAGGTGAATCATCCGCTGGTTTGGCTAAAGTTTCGTTAATAAACTTGAGCTTTACTTAGCCCGTATAGTGTATTTTGAATTGCTCCTCCATTTTTCACAGTTATTACCTTTAGGTTGCACAAGTGTGATCAACGTTCTCGAATTGTCCGAGGGGTGCAAGCAGTTGGGTGAGAGAGTCATTGATTATTTTTTCCCTCACTTTTCTTCTCGTTGTGTTCCCCGCTAGTGGCTAGAGTTCGAGTCTAATTTATGTGATTCTAGCATTCAATGAGCCTTTTGGCTCTAATACCATGAGAATTTCACAGTGCTTTGGTGGAGTAAATTATGATTCTCCTTGATGTTGTATACAGCTTTGTGTTAATGTAGTGGGCTGCAGCTAAATCCATTGTTTAATGTGACCCATCCCACTTTACTATTTGTAATCTGAACATGCGCATGTTGAGGATTTGACTTTTTCATTCTTAAATTTCAATTCAAAGTGTTTAGTTGTTCCATGTTTAAGAAATGCCCTCTTCTAATTTAGATTTCATATTGGAAGACTTAATCTGTCCAATAAGCCTTTGATTTGGTCATAGCGTACCAACTACTATTTTTCAAAGACAACTTTGCTTAGCAACATGATCTAGGAATTTGAACAAATCTTATGCAATTCCTAGATTATGTGGCTCGATGGTTAAGAGTGGGGCTTGGCTTCGGTTAGGTCCCAAGTTCGATTCCATGCTGGCCCCTTCTTGTAAGAGTATGAGGCAACCAGGGTTTTACCTGTAAGTAGAGAACTAATTGGGCCCTCAATAATGAGGTATGCCCGCTTGGCCCGCCTGTGGGGTGGTGCGCCAGTTGAATCTTCGGAAAGGTGTGTCCGCTTGACCCGCCAACGAGATTTCCTCGAATCCATAAAAAAAGTATTTACTAGTCTTTAATTTATCCGCTACTTTGTGACGATGAGTTGAGCAATTTTAAAGACTAAATTAGAATACAGTAGTCTATAAGAAAAACTTTAAATACGCATATTAGTAATTCAATATATTTAGATTTATGATTCTCAAAGCAAGTTCGTATCTCAATTGAACAAAAAATTAATCTATCTTCAACACTATAATAGAAACCCTTTTCATGTTCCTTTTCAACATTAAATTATCAATTTAAAATTTTATAAAAATACATAATTATGTAAAAATAAATTTAAGAGTATCATAATTGAAATGAATATTTAAATTTTTAATAACTTTTACTGAACTTAATAAAATAAAATAATGCTAATATATATCTTTTAACTTTTAACTTTTAACTAATGATTCAAAAATTCAACTTATTCAATTGGTAAAATCGTAAAATCTTTGAATAATCCAATTTTTTGGTTTAGTTTGCAACTATTTAATTCGAATTATTTTAATAATTCGTGTTGTTAAAAATACAACAATTTATTAATTAATAAATTCTTATAAACTAAAATAAATCAATTAATTTTCATTTAGCAATCTTTATTTTAATAAAATTTCAAATTCTTTGATCGTAATAATAGTTTATTTCAATCATATGTCAAATTCTTTAATTTTATTAAATTAATCGATTTTATAATGTTATAATATTCGTTAAACCTATTAATTCTTAAACCTCTTGTTTTATTGGGTTAACTTCCAGTTTTATTTAAAACATTGCTTTTAACTTTTAACTCTAGTCTTTATAAATTTAACATCTTTAATTGAAACAAAATTAGCAATTAAGGTCCAACTAACTCTCGGGTCCTTGGCTCCTTTTCTTTTGTTTTTTTTTCCGCAAATCCAAATTCTTACAAGACAACACTTGCATGATTGTTCGGAAATCAGATCCTCTATCCAGTTTTACTCTGTTTTATTCTGTCTCATGAAATCTCAGTCATTTATTTTGTGGGACCTATGTAGGCCCTATATAAATAAATGGCTAAGATTTATTGAACACAATAAGACACCATAATATTGGATAGAAAATTTGGACTCGATTGTTCGTTGTCTGAAGACCCCACTAGACTTCTTTGCTTGGCCACAGCGGAGTATAGCAGTTGTAACACGTCCATTTACATCGACTGTAACAAATGCTTATGCTCTTTCTGTTGTTGCTCACCATATAACTACTCTCGTCTAACCTCTCTATGTTCCAGACATTGCAATTCGCCGTTAACTCGAATTCCAAGTCACCAAGCTTATGGATGGTTTCTTTAGTGGTTGACATCTTTTGACATTTCTTCAACTCGTTACCTTGAAACTTTCTAAACCTCTTGCTCGCGATCAGATCTTTCGTTTTGATTATGATATTTTTATTATATTCTATTCAATTTTATTCACATATTTACGTAGATCTCACTTAAATATATGAATAAAATTTAATAAAATATATTAAAAGTAACTAAAACAGAAATCTTGTACTCAAAGTTCTTTTATCATAGGACAAGGTTTTCCTTTTCACAAGGCAGGAATAACAGAATTTAAATTAAAGAAAACTTTAAATGTCATATTATTTAAAATTTTTGGAAATATAAACTGATTTAAAACATATTTGTTTTGAATAAAATTTCTTCAATTTTAATTTATTTTAAATAGTTTATGCATTATAAATAAAATTAAAATTAATAATATAATAAATAAGATGCTATAACTTTTAATTTTTATAATTATCCCGGAAAATAACATAATCTTCAATTTAATTTCTAATATAAGTTGGATGTCAGACCTGAAACTTCATTTTCTCCGCGGTAGCTAGGAATCATCCAGGACCTAGTGACAGCAAAACAATAATGGCTTGTAGCTAAAATTGTCAAACCGCCTGACTCAGCAATTTAGACATTTGTTCTATCGTCGGTGCGCAAAAGCTCTGCATCGAGTTACAAAATTATTGTGTTGAAAGTTTGTAATTTGATTATAGATAAATTTTATTTTTATTAAAGTTTAGAATATTTCTTAATGCAATTTTAAAATTATAAACACTTAAATGTAAAAGAAATAAACTATAAATTATACTCCATAAGCTAGTGTTTTAAAAATCAGATCGAACATTGAATCGGTTAAAAGAAAAATTTAAGGTTTAAAGGATCGACTAGGTTGTTATAAAATTGATATATAATAAATAAAAAATAAAACTTATAAAAAATAACTAAAAATATTTTATTAAAATTAAAAAAACTCCAACGTCCATTATTATATAATGAACTAATAAAAAATAAATATATGTCTACTATAAAACTTAAAATAACAATAAAAATAAACGAGGAACAAAAGAGACTGAATATTTTAGGATTAGGAGTGAACAAAATTAGTTAAAACAGACAAACTTTTAATGAAACACAAACTTAAGTTATCATCAATTACCTTTCAAGATTCATGGTTGAAGTTAAAGACTCACTTTTGTAGTTGTGTTTTTTGATATGATCAAAGTCAAAAATTATCAAGACACATAAATGGAACATATATATACACACATATACAGTTATACATAGAAGATCAACAGCTGCCTAAGGAAAGTCACAATAGTCTCCCAAAGAGTCAACAAGGCTCAATTTCTGCATCTATGAGTTACATGCATCAATTTAGACATTGAGATATGGTGAAGCAAAGATGATGAAGACGATGCTAAGGAGGCGAGAGATACATCGATTTCTGAATAAAATATGAAGGGTGCAGGTTTACTTAGGCTTGAGCTTGCTGTCTCAAACTTGATCGAACCTTAGGTGGGGCTGTCTCTGGCCCAATTGAGCTCGGGCCTATTGCCATGGGCCTCAGGGCCCTATAGGGCTTTGAGTCGGTTCCACCCAAGCCTTAGCCCGACCTGACTCATTATCATCCCTACATACAAACTTACCGGTTCAAAGTAGAAGAAAAGTACTATAATCTCATTTTGATTTAGGTTTATGGATATATCAATGAGCCGAGTTGGATCTAAAAAAATAATAATATTTTTTAAAAAATGACATCATTTTTATTATAAGTATTGGTCCTTAAGTCAGGCTGAATTTGGGCAACCTAAGGTCCAATTAACTCCCCCGGTCCATTGGGTTTGCCCAAATGTCAACTCTAGATATATCTTTATATTTGCTTCTGGTGGAAATTTAAAATAATAGTAATAACCCATAAAAGATGCGCAATCAGCTCCCACATGCATGCATGTTAACTTGAAAAGCCATCATGCCCATGTTTTAAAGTTGAAACAGAGGAACGAAAATCCTTTGTCATGAGATAGATTTCAACGACTCTCTGTCTCCTGATTGACTGCTTAACAGCCACCACTTTCACACCAAGCCCATCAACATCAGCATCACAGCCGTCCGTTCTGACTATGATCATCACAACTCCCTCGGATCCATCAGGACACCAATCCCCCAATTTTCTTCTTGTTCTTTCGCTTTTCACTTCTTCCACTTGAACCAAACATGTGATACTAATTTATAATAATAATTAAATACTAATGCAATTGAAAGAGTTTTGGTTTGTTAATTAATTGCGTATTTACATTAATTTCGCAAGTTTATCTTACCGAACTATCAGGAAAGAAAGTAAACTTTATAAATAACTCTGGATATATATATCCGTTTATAACAAAATGCCTAAGTAAGAAGTGGTTTAACGAACAAAGCTTTCTAAAATAAACTGGAAGTGTTCTTTATACTTGTCCTAGTGGTCCTTCTTATTCACAAATTCACACACTGGATGAGATAGAACTCAGTCTAACACTAGATCGCATCTCCTTGGTTGTTTCTTTATTTTTTTTAATGATCATTTCATAGAAGTTTTAAGCCGGTGATCAGAGCCAGGGATTTCAGAGGTTTATTGACACGTTTTGGTGGGATTTTTTTTTTTGGATCATTGAGATCTCCTCCACCGTCTCATTTTTTCTTCATCATTTGTATCTGGGTTCTGGATAAAAAGCTGCAAGATTGAAGCTTTACGTTTTGCCGACACATCGGTGAGATCTCTTCTGTAATTGGGTGGTGGGATCTCCGAACCGGTGCTTACTTTTCTTTTTTCTTTGTTATTGGTAAGTAAGCTGGTTTTTGGCGTAAAGCATTTAAGATATAATTACCTGATTTGATCATATTTGTCGTCAACTTCGTTGAACTTGGCTATTTCTTTTTCTGGAGAACTTTTTGAATATAGAGATAGGTTATCGAGGTATGGATTGGATCGAGATGTTTTCTGCCCGTTATGGATGATCGAGGACTGATTTGTTGTATTTGGAAGTTTAAATTTGATGTTGTATGTTTAATCTTTGATTTTGTTTTGGGACTTTATCGAGAATAGAGGAATGGAGTAACTTGCTTGTTATTATTCAGTTCGAATTCCAAGTAATGTCATTCAATTTGTCGTTGTTATGCCTTGTAGAAATGCACAAGAGATTTGTATAATTAGCACAGGTTTGGAGTCAAGATTTTATTTATCTGCAGGAAAATCCTAATTTTGCTTTCCTTTCCGAGATCGCTTTCATTGATAGTTATTTTGATCTTTGCTAGTTAACGGTTTACTTGATGTTGTTTTCCTACACCTTCTAGAACGCTTGTTTGCTCCATTTTTACCCGCACGTGTTAAAGAATATGTGCAAGCTTTGAGTTTTCTTCTTGTATCTGGTTAAGTTGTGTACTCAACTGATCGATTAATGATTTCAGGGGCGAAATGGCGTTAAAAACTAATTCAGCTGATGGTAGAACTAGAAGTACCATACAGATCTTCATTGTAGTTGGATTATGCTGTTTCTTCTATATATTGGGTGCATGGCAAAGGAGTGGATTCGGAAAGGCGGACAACCTTGCTATGGCAATTACTAAGAACACAGGGGACTGCAATATATTGTCAAGTTTAGATTTTGAGACTCACCATGGTGGTGAAGTTGGTGCTGATTCTGATTCAAAGCCCAAAGTGATCGAGCCTTGTCATCCTAAATACATTGATTATACACCCTGCCAAGATCAACGTCGTGCCATGACATTCCCAAGGGAAAACATGATTTATAGGGAGAGGCATTGTCCTCCAGAAGAAGAGAAGCTACATTGCCTAATACCAGCGCCTAAAGGTTATGTAACTCCGTTCCCTTGGCCAAAGAGTCGTGACTACGTGCCCTATGCCAATGCACCTTATAAAAGCCTTACTGTTGAGAAGGCTATTCAAAACTGGGTTCAGTATGAAGGCAATGTATTTAGGTTCCCAGGTGGTGGAACTCAGTTTCCACAAGGAGCAGACAAGTACATTGATGAGCTAGCTGCAGTCATACCAATGGCTAATGGGACAGTTAGAACTGCATTGGACACTGGTTGCGGCGTGCGTTTCAAACCTCTAAATTTTGTGTCACCCACTTTTTTCAATTTGATTGCGCTTAGTGATTGTGCTCTTAGCTGATTATTGTCTGTTCTATTGGTTAATTCAGGTTGCTAGTTGGGGTGCATACCTTTGGAGTAGAAATGTGATAGCAATGTCCTTTGCACCGAGGGACTCTCATGAAGCACAGGTTCAGTTTGCTCTAGAAAGAGGTGTTCCTGCTGTTATTGGGGTTCTTGGTACCATAAAGTTGCCATACCCTTCCAGAGCCTTTGATATGGCTCATTGCTCTCGTTGCTTAATTCCTTGGGGTGCTAATGGTGAGAGTTCTTGACATGATGGAATTGAGTTGTCTGTGTTGTATATTGTCCTCGGTTTGATTTGTTCCTAGCTCTTTTATTGCCTTAACTTGCAATATGCTGACGCAATGGGCTCTTATTTTTGCAGGCGGAATATACATGATGGAAGTTGACCGAGTTCTTAGACCTGGTGGTTATTGGGTGCTTTCTGGACCTCCAATCAATTGGAAGACTAACTACATACCATGGAAACGTCCCAAAGAGGAACTTCAGGAGGAACAAAGAAGCATCGAAGATGTTGCCAAGCTCCTTTGCTGGGAAAAGAAGTATGAGAAGGGTGAAATCGCAATTTGGCAAAAGAGAGTGAATGCTGACTCCTGTCCTCAACGACAAGATGATAAATTCTGCAAGTCTGCTGACACGGATGATGTTTGGTATGCGTTGGTTTAAATTTTCATTAATTGGTTGTGCATAAATGTTGACCCCACTTTAGTACCATGTGATGGTCTCCTGTTTACTGCAAAGTACATATCCTTTCATTAGGAAACTTCTTAAATGTCTCTATATATTTATCTTTTAAATCAGCACTCTTTGTGGGGTTTGACAGGTATAAGAAGATGGAGGGTTGCATCACGCCATATCCTGATGTTAGTAGTTCAAGTGAGGTTGCCGGTGGGGAATTGAAGACATTCCCCGAGAGGCTTTATGCCATCCCTCCTAGAATTTCTAGTGGTTCTCTTCCTGGAGTTTCTGTTGAGACATATCAGGAGGATAGCAAATTGTGGAGGAAGCATGTGAATGCTTATAAGAAAATCAATAAGCTTATTGACTCTGGGAGGTACCGCAACATTATGGACATGAATGCTGGGTTGGGAGGTTTTGCTGCTGCACTTAAGTCTCCAAAACTTTGGGTTATGAATGTTGTTCCTACCATAGCTGAGAAAAACACACTGGGTGTAATATATGAAAGAGGATTGATCGGAATCTATCATGATTGGTATGTACATCTTGATTGTTCCACTTTTGTCTTTTGATGTGTCCCCCCACTCCAGGCAACTTTTTTCCAGTGTTCATTCTTGGGAAATCTCAAATCAAATTTGTTTTTTGATATGTCTTATCAGGAAATAACAATGTTGATGGACATAATTTATTTTGCTATTTTAGGTGTGAAGCCTTCTCCACATACCCAAGGACATATGACCTTATTCATGCAAATGGTGTTTTCAGTTTGTACAACAACAAGTGAGTGTTGCACTCAATTCTTTAGGTGGAAGGAGAAATGAACTTTTTCCCTTCCACTGTTTCACTTATGTTCCTTATTTTAGTTGAGAAGATAATGCTTGTTTCACTATGGTTTGGTTGCATTTTTCATCTAGACGTTTACCAACAGTGACAATATTCTTATTTGTTTTTCTCTATGCAATAGCTTAGCAATATGAAATTCTTTTATGGATCTAACTTAATTGCTCTCCGTATGACATTTTGCATCTTGCCTAACCAGTGGATTAACCATTTTTGAAAGACCTGCCTATCACCTACTCCACCCAGCTTTTGCAATGTAAGATTGCTGCTGGTGAAGTAAATTGATTCCACAAAAGTGTCCTGTTTCTAAGTGGACTGCAGTGAATCTACTCATATTTGTCCATTAAAGATCACACGTAGTAGACCTTCCTAGTATGACCGGGTGATGGCTTTTTACCATATTTGTTATGGCTGAATGTAGACCAGAAAGGCCCTATCTGCTTTTATGATGCAATCATGCCAAGTCTGAAGCATCAGTTTTCATTACCAGGACTTTGCATTGCTAATAGTCATTTTCAGTTTCTCGTTTCTTTATGTGTCTTTTATTATCATGAGGACCACCTGGAGACCAATTTTGTTACGTGTTATGGTTGAAGTTTTCTGATTAGATTACATTTCGTGCCAACTCAACTAACATTATTGAATAAATAAATGCAGATGTAACATAGAGGACATCCTTCTGGAGATGGATAGGATTTTGCGACCAGAGGGTGCTGTCATAATTAGAGATGATGTTGATGTGCTAGCTAAGGTGAGAAAGATAGTAGGAGGAATGAGATGGGACGCTAAAATGGTGGATCATGAAGATGGACCCCTAGTGCCTGAGAAGATATTAGTTGCTGTCAAGCAGTATTGGGTCGCGGGTGAAAACTCCACATCCTCACAATAAATGTTGACTTCACTCTAAGATGGTCCAAACAGGAAAAGTCGTCCTATCCAACTTGCGATCTAAACAATATGTTATGAACCGACACTTTCCTCAGGATACCTAAGCACAGGAAGATGGCTGGTTCTCTACGTTTAACAACGAATAGCCCCTTGTTCTTTGATCCGTTTTTGTAGTAATCTATAGATACAGCAACAAAGCTTTACGTGTTGACTGTCAAATCATTTTTTGGTTCTTCTCCGCTGTTGTTGGAGATTATTTTTTAAAGCCAGGTACTCTCATCTTTGGTCTAAATTCTGTTTTTTACAGTCGAATCTGTTTCCGAAAGCTCTATCTGAAACTGCTGTTGCCATCATTTTCTAGCTCATAGCTTGTTAATTTGCAATGAGTAAAGGAGACTTGCATGACTAAAATAAGGATCAAGCTTCATGGATTGTATAGTGTAAGTCGTCCTATCCAACTTGCGATCTAAACAATATGTTATGAACCGACACTTTCCTCAGGATACCTAAGCACAGGAAGATGGCTGGTTCTCTACGTTTAACAACGAATAGCCCCTTGTTCTTTGATCCGTTTTTGTAGTAATCTATAGATACAGCAACAAAGCTTTACGTGTTGACTGTCAAATCATTTTTTGGTTCTTCTCCGCTGTTGTTGGAGATTATTTTTTAAAGCCAGGTACTCTCATCTTTGGTCTAAATTCTGTTTTTTACAGTCGAATCTGTTTCCGAAAGCTCTATCTGAAACTGCTGTTGCCATCATTTTCTAGCTCATAGCTTGTTAATTTGCAATGAGTAAAGGAGACTTGCATGACTAAAATAAGGATCAAGCTTCATGGATTGTATAGTGTAAGTCTCACTTCTTCCTTACAACCCTAAACATGAAAGTGACACAAATTGTTTCAGTGACCACATTTCATAAAGAGTATTATAACAATCTTATTGGGCACTTAGTTCAAAATATAAGCTACAATTCTCAAAGCATCACCCTATGAGAAATTTGGTAAGGAAGAATTCTCAAAGCATCAGTATCTAACCACTAAGTATTAGAAGACACATAAAAAATGTTGGATCTAAGCAAACTTTCATCAAAAGATCACATTTCTTTTCTAGTCTAGCATTACGCTTTCTACAATCTGCTTTCTTATACCTAAACTTCTGGCAGTAATTGCATTTTCCTCGGAAACTCTCATTCTTGAGAACATTAGAAGATAAAGTCACTCATTTTCTATTTTTTACATTGCCTATATTCTGTTTCTTAAAAAGCTTATTATTATTGGTATTCTTTGATAGATGGTTCCTTTTCTAATCACTATAGTTTTGGTTTATAACAATTGTTACACTTTTGGTCTTCTTTTCTTCATTTCATCCTCCTTTTTAGCAAGAATGGTGGTCACCTCTTATATGGTCCATTTATCTTTCACAGCATTGTAACTAGACTTGGAGGAGTCAAACTAAAATAAAGGAGACCTCGTGATGAACCATATAATATAATTCTCATCAAATTCTATTTCGATTATCTTAATCTTTTGATATCAAGTCATAATCCTGTCAATAAACTCTCTAGTCTCACTAACACCATCATAAGTATTGGAATGTATAATGCTTACGATCTCATTCTTTTGATTCTTAAAGAACTTCTTGTATTTGTTGTTGATGGCCTTAAGAAATTTCTTAGTATTCTTAGTCATTAGAATGATGTCCCTTGTAGAGTCCTCCATGTGATGCCTCATGATCATCAAGTAACCTAGCTTAAGTAATCCCAGTCACTATAAAGCTTCTTATCATTAATAGAAGTCTTAACAATGAGTTTAACATAAACATCTTCTCTTACAGTCAAGTCCAATTTTATGATTGTTAAATTCGTCATGAGAAATTCAGCCTGATACTTATGATTAGTCCCATTAAGCTTCAAAATAGTAAAGAATTGAGGATTACTTAAAGCTAAAGAAAAATCATAAAAGTAGTATTAATATGCATGCAATACAGGATATTTACTCTTTCTTCAACTTCTTTAAATGATCTAAAAAAGTGATCATCAAATTCTATAGTCTATTGAATAAAAAAATGGACTTATTGGTAAGTAAAAGTAGCACATTAAATATCATAACTAAATACATCAATCAACTACAAATAGGATATTATTTGGTGGATTATCTTCACCAATATAAGTATTATACCAAAAAATAAACTCTTTAATAGGATAATTTCATTGTCCATATGAATCCTGGCAAAAATATTGATCAATATTGGGAGAAAATGATATCAATAAAAAAATTTGAATGTCTGGACTTACAAGAGCTAAGTTTATAAGACTGCAATACTTAATTATATCCAAAACATAATAATAAGATTAACATAACCACATGGTACATTAAATAATTGATAATTAGTTAAGAAATGGCACATAAAATTATCCAAAAATAGTAAAATTATCATATAAATTGATAAAATATTCAATCCAAAACAAAAAATGTAAATAAAAATGTCAAAAAACTAAATGATGGTCTTTTTTCAGTGGAAAAAGTATAAATATGCAAGCCCTTTAAAATGATAGGTCGGATTACTTTTTTCTACCTCTAACCCACACCCTATTCAGCGATATCTCGTCATCTAATAAACTATTTTTATGTTAATAGAGGGTTTTGCTCTTTTCCATTTTGAGGGATTTATAGGATCAATTTGAACAAAAATAACTCAAAATTAAAGATACAAAAAAATATAGAGATTTAACCATGGAACTTAGAAAAACAAAAACTTTAATCAATCTTGCCCGAAACATATGTAAAAACACTTGTATGAATTATATATGAGGTTTCTATGCCTATAAAAATCCATACACCAATATTAACAAAAAGTTTCCAAAAGAAAATGTGAAAGTCGACAACTCCTAAAGAGAAAAATTGGGAAAATAAAAATAATAAACAAAAGGAATAACTTCAAAACATATGAAAGGATCAAAATCCAAATGTTGTAATTGATTAATAAATAATAAATATTGAATGCATAATATCAACATTATTTAACATATAACCAACACATTTAATACCATAACCAACCAAATGAGATTTCATAACTTTGTGTGTGTGCGCGCGCATTTAATAAGATTAGAAGAATACCTCCTAAAGATGGTAGAAATTGATTCAAAGTCATCATTACTCAATGGATTGCTATAAGACAAGAACAAGAATAATGGAAGAGATTAAGGTTTTTAAAATCTAATTCACCGACTTATCTTTCACATACTACTATAATACTAATTTAACTATATGCAAGAATGCATCAATTAAGTTAAAAGTTATTTTCTAATGGGCCACCAGTCTTGTAGATGGGCTTGAACAAGATTAGAAAATGGGCCCATGATTCCAAGACATAATTAGGTATATAATATACATCCCATAAATAATCCAAATATCCTATACACATAACTAAGATGACCATTATTGATAAAATTATACTAGTTAATATCAATTAAGTCAATACTACTATCTTAATCATATCCAAGATCCAATGTCTATAAAGACATTCAAAATCCACCACAAGCTGAGACCAAATCTTACTCAATTTTACGATGTTCTATTGTGAGAAACCATTCACCTTGTGGCTTCTTAGAGGGGAAAAGTATTTAGAAACTACTTAGATATGCTTTTTCACATATAATGAGTGGTTGGAAGTTCATTTTGTAGGGAAATCAACCATGTTCGTCACAAGGGCAAATATTTTTTTTACAATTTTTGAAATGATCATTTTAATTGAATAACTTTAAAAAATATGAATAAGAAATGAAAGGGTATATTTGATTCAGAATCAATGTTATGAATTTCGTACCGGCCTCGGTACCGGATTGAGCTCTGGAACGGAACTGTACCGGTACCGGTCAATACCGGGTACCGTTTCGGGATATTTTTTAAATTTATAAAATAGTCCCTAAACTTTTTCAAAATTACAAAATAGTCCATATATATGTTGTTTTTAC
>JAOQMR010000001.1:2236800-2250950 GCA_027563865.1 Erythroxylum pelleterianum
ACAACACATTACAAGTAGTCCAATATTAGTAACCAAAGACATGTCTAATTTATTACAAAAACCACAATCATTTCATTTTCTTAAGCCATTCGATTTGAAGATTAACATCCTTAAGCTCAACAAACATCTCTTTATTTTCCTTCTTCAAAAATAATTTGGTAGATAACATAAACAGTTCACTTCCTTTCTATTTCATTTATACTTCGTAAGATGTTCATCACCTCAGCAATGCTATAACTAAGTTCATCTCTTTTAATAGAGCTCATTGAAGTGCTACTCTCTACTGATCACATAAATGATCTAAATTTTTATTTAACCTTTCTGTTGCCCCTATTCTACTACCAGTTTTCTTTCTTTTTTTCCCCTTTCCTTTTGTAGAAGTTCCTAGAGTTAGAGTTGATGAACCAATCTCATTATTAATATTTTCAATTTCTGGATTGACAGCAAAGTCTTAAAAAAGGTTATCGTCAAGATCAATATCAACTAGGCTTTCTCTACACGCTACATCAAAATCATTTGGTATAAAACCTGAAGAAGGTGCTCAAGCTCCTTCTCCTATAGCTACAACATCTTTAAATAAAATATTCAGTTGTTCAATATGTTTCAAACCTTTAGTTCAAAATTTGGTAGCCTCAGCATTTTCCTACAATAATATTGTTTAAGTTATTAAACTATCAAGTAACTTTAGAACAATATAAATCTAATTAACTTCAATTTCTTTTCCTACCATTCGTCACTTGCATCAATAGTTTGATTAGTAGGATCCCATCCTAGTCCAGTTTACTTACCTACTAAATTTGTCCAAACCTGCCAATCCTTTTTTAATCCATCCCATTTATTCTCAAATTGTTTGTATTCATAGTTCTTCTTAGTTTCATGAGGAAACTTTGAACCTATATTTTTCCATCCAATCTTATTAAAGTGACCATTTGGTCGATTTCCAGCTAATGTCTCTTCCACAAAAATTTTGATTAAAATTTCAAGAGTTCTATCATTCCACTTCGCTTTAATCTTTTTTTTTTCAATTTATCCTCACCTTGAATATCTTGTCTTAGTATTGACATTTTCTATCAACAAAAAAATCCCCACTACATATAACAATTATTTAAGCAAGTATAAGAAAATATAAAAGCATAACCAAAATGACTATGGAAGTTTACACACGTACAAAAGTAAAGAAAGATACACACTTCATAAGGAGTTGTTATCTCAAATACAAATTACTCATCATGTATTACTTTCAGCCTATATTTAAAAACAATTTTACATGCTACTTTGAATCATTGAGTGCACTTAAAATAACTAGATAACTACTTTAAGGAATTAACAACTTCACTCACAGTTTGATGGAATCACACCATTAAAAAAGTAAAAATGGCAGACAACAGACTCCACAAAAGAATAGTGCTACTCAGTTCCACACATACAATGTGTAAACCACACAATGAGAAGTTTTACGCATTCTAATTTCTAAATCAATATGTAAACCAATATACCAACATATGCTCAGTTTCATAAAGTTTAGAACTCAAAAAAAATATTAAGCTTACCTCAACAGCAACAAGTAGCGCCTCTCCTTTTCTCTTTCTGCTTTCAATGTTGATACTAGACAATATGAAATCACAATGTTATTACATAAAATTAATTGATATGAAGTCTATGCAGACACCCAACACACAGACATCGATGTCTGCGTATTAAACGTAGACCCAACAACAAATATGAAGAGGAACCAACCTGTGAGTATCGTGGGTGTCTTCAGAGTTGTGAGTGATTAGAGAAGATGAGTCGTTAGTGTGTGAGGAATAGAAGAAAGAGAAGAAATGAAAGAGACGTTCTAAATTGTTTATTTACGAAAGTGATGCGAATTGTCTACCCGAAAAAGCTGTATTTTGGCTTTTAAAAAAGCTATTTCTACTGTAAAAGCACTTTTGAAGTTTTCAGCCAAACACTTAGTTTTTCCTTAAAATGACTTTTGCGGTGAAAAAAAGTGCTTTTGGAGCTTCCAAAAGTCGAACCAAACAGGCACTAAGTAACCGAGCCCACTTAATCACGAGGGCATTTGTTAAGTTACAAAAGCAATCTACTATGTTCAACAAACACCTTTAATCCGCTTTTTACGATCTTATGCTTTGGCTTCATAAGTAATACGTAGTACAGATTCTATTACGTACTCAGGATCATACATGAAAGGATAAAAACGAAGGAAAATGTGAAATACCTAATTTCAGTTCTATTCCAAGTTTCGAAACAGTTTTTGATGTGAAACGAGCTCTGACCCTCCCGGGACAGTTGAGGAAGTTGTTCACCGACACTCAGTTTAGACCTTTCTACAATTTCCTCAATACGCAAGCCCTCTTAACGGGTCAGAGAACCATATGTTTACGATTGATATGAGTAACTGTAGAAGACCTTAACCTTTATATAGCTTCTATATCGGGATTTCCCATCACAAGGCCGATATGGACTAGGTCCATACTGGAAGGGATCCACTTTTCACCTGGACTTTGACCCATTAATCTAGATCATTTATTGGCTCACTTTATTACTCTTATATGGATCAAATTACGTAATTTAACCGATAATTTATTAAAAGCCAAAATTACAATTAATAGTTGTCCACTTAATAGGAAAAAGACAAAATTGTCCTTAAGGACAAAAATGTCTAACAATCTCCCCCTTGGACAATTATTAATTGCAATTTTTGTCAAGTTCAAAACAGTTTAAAATTGGTTAAGTCAGGTTATTGTATTAGTACCAAATTTTAAAAAACATTTGATTCAAAGGTAAACATTTGATCCAAAGGTAATGAATGTCCTATATTCTGTCCTGAAAGGCTTTCGATACTGAAAAATATCAAACACATGTGTCACGTGTGACACAGGTTCAATATAATCCCGAATATCTAATACCTTACTGAAATGAGTGGGAAAATGGAGTGTGGTAAACTAAGGTTATACTTGTATGATCTAAAATGTATCATCTTCGTTTGTAAGTCTCGATTTCTCTAACTTTATGCTAAATTGTATGTGCTAAACTGCAGCAGAGAAATCCTGCTTTCTCTCACTGAATGCTAAGCAACATTAGAGAAAACATGTTTTTTCTCACGGAATGCTAAACAGTATTAGAGAAAACCTTTATATTCTCCAACTAAATGCTAAACTGCATTAGAGAACCTTTATGGGATTAAACCTCATATCGCACTATGTCACATGAAACTTTAAGGAAATCCATATGAACTTCATCTGTTTAATGACATAGACTCAAGGTCAATCTTTATATATGTCCATATGTATTATGACTAAATACAAAAGCAGTTATCACTAAGGATAAAAGAACATGATCATCTTTATTAATAAATAACCATAATGTCATAATACATCAAAATACACAAAATATTAAGGAGCAAATACAGTGATTCCTAACTACTACTGTCTAAGGACTTTTAACACGACCATACTGGATACATGTCTAACAAACACTAATGGGCGAAGTCCTTTAGTCAAAGGATCAGCTAACATCTCCTCAGTCCTGATGTGCTCCACTTCAACGTCAACCTTTTGAATCAACTCTTTTTATGGTCAGATACTTTACCTCTAAATGCTTAGATCCTGTGATATTCTTGTTGTTTTTACTGAACAACACTATAGCAAGATTATCACAATACAACCGAATGGGTTTAGCTATCGAATCCACCACAGATGACTCAGAAATCAAGTTTCTGAGCTAAACTGCCTGTGTAGTAGCTCCATAACATGCAACAAATTATGCATGCATGGTTGAGGAAGTTACCAGTGTCTGCTTGACACTCTTCCACGATACTGCACCATCTGTCAACATAAAAATGTACCCCAATGTGGATTTGCGATCATCCGGACACAGCAAAATCGGAGTCTGTATACTCTGTGAGGTTCAAATCGTTGACTTTTCTATATGTCAACATATAATCCTTTGTACCATTTAGATATCTCAACACCTGTTTGACTTCATTCCAATGGCTCATACCTGGGTTTGCAAGATATCGACCCAGCAGTCTAACAACAAATGCAATGTTCAATCTAATGCACACCTGGGCATACATCAGGCTACCAACTGCACTAAAGTACGAGACATTCCTTATAATCTCTCTTAACTTCATTCTTTGGACACTGTGCCAAAGATAATCTCTCACCATGAGAGATAGGCGCTATAACAGGTCTACAATAAGCTATATTAAACCTTTTGTAGCACTCGCTAAATGTATGTACTTTGCAAGAGGTTAAACGTGTGTTGAGATTTTTCCCAGTTAATCTGTATACCGAGGATAAAAGATGTTTCACCCAAATCCTTCATGTCAAAATGTTTGACCAAAAGTTGCTTTAATTCATGTAACATGGTCAAATCATTTGACACGAGTAAGATATCATCGACATATAGTAGTATGAAGATGACTTTGCTCCCGTTGACCTTATAGTATAAGCATCTTTTGACTTTGTTCTCCACAAAGCCAAATGAGGTCAGAACCTCATCAAACTTTAGGTACCATTGTCTGGAAGCTTGCTTCAGGCCGTATATTGATTTATTCAACTTACAGACTTTGTTAGTTACATCTTGATCATGAAAATCTTCATGTTGCTCCATATAGACATCCTCATAAAGGTCACCATTCAAGAAAGCAGTCTTAACATCTATCTGATGCAGCTCCAGATCATGATGAGCTACTATTTCCATAATCACTCTAAATGCACCTTTTGAGGATACAGGAGAGAAGGAAACGTTAAAGTCAACTTCTTCTCTCTGAGTGAATCCCTTGGCAACTAGGCGCGCCTTAAACTGCTCAACTTGACCCTCTACGTCCTTCTTGGTCTTAAATAGCCACTTGCAACTGACAGGCCTGCAATGTTAAGGTAAATCAACAAGCTCCAATACCTTATTATACCTCAAAGACTGCATCTCATCCTTTATCACTTCCCACCACATATCTACATGGGGTCTAGAAACGACTTCTGTAAAGGTCACTGGATCCACAACATGTCCAATGTCATAATCTTGTTCACCTAAATAGACTATGTAATCTGATGAGATAGCAGGTCGCCTCTCTCTGGTGGATTTGCGTAATTACATAGGCTCTTGTACCTCAGAAACCTGTTCCTGAATAGGAATAGGTTCTTGTGCCTATATAGGCACGGTACTCGAGACTACATTCGGCATAACTAACTATATGAAGGGCAGATACACAATAATTGTAGTATTCGTCCTACTATCTTCTAGAGGATGTGAGGATTCTCCCTCTTTATGGACATTGCATTCCATAAACTTCGCTATCTGTGATTCCACTATTCTGGCTCCTCCCTCTCTACAGTAAAATATGTAGCCCTTAGAGTAGTCGGGATAACCCACTAAATAGCAATGAGTTGAACAAGATTGAAATTTACTCTCATGAGGATTATATAACCTCACTTTAGCATGGTAGCCCTATACAAGAATGTGTGCAAGGCTTGGCTTCCTTCCAACCCAGAGTTTAAAAGGCATCTTTAATACTGACTTGCTCGGTACTCTGTTTAAAATATATAATGTTGTCTTGATGGCTTCATCCCAAAGGTATCCGGGTAGGTTGATCCTGCTCTGAATTGACCTCATCATGTCCTTTAGGGTGCGATTACGCCTTTTGGCCACACCATTTTGCTTAGGACTACCTGGCATAGTGAACTAAGCCACTATTCCAACTGATTCCAAATACCTGGAAAACATACCTTTTTCTTATCCCGCAACCTCATGTCTGCCACAACATTCCCCTCATCTATCAGATCTGACAATCTTTATTGATTTTCTCAATTGGTTCTCAACTTCAGTTTTAAAGATCTTAAACTTATCAAGAAGTTCAGACTTCTCTTTAAGCAAGAACACTTAACCATAGGGGGAATAATCATCTATAAATGTCAGAAAGTATCTGGCATTGCACAACGTGACTGTATAAGGACCACTAACATCTGTATGTATGAGGTCTGATAAGCCAGAAGTACAAGTTGACCCTGTTTTCTTTATCTTGGTCAACTTTCCCCTACAACAGTCGATACATGTTTCCAGATCACTGAAGTCCAGAGTTGGGAGAATGTTATCCTTTATCAATCTCTCAACCCTCTCCCTGGAAATGTGGCAAAGACATTTATGCCACAACATGTACGATGTTTCCTTTATGAAGGTTCTCTTTCAAGTAACAGGTTCAGCAACATAAGAAGAGGCATAAATTTCATTAGGAGTAAGACACATTCTATACAATCTGTAGGATAAGAAAGCAGTACCGATATGTCTTGTATTGATAGAAATATTTACAACTGCATTATCAAATAAAAAATGAAAACCTTCTTTATCCAAAACTAATATAGAGATCAAATTTCGTCTTAAAAATGGTATACAAAATGTGTCTCGTAAAACTAGTACAAACGTTGTATCGAGGTTTAATCCTACATCTTTTACATATAAAATGTCCACCTTTTCATTATTACCGACCATCAGCTTCTTCTCTCCTTTAGTTGGCCTTCTCCTAGATCTGAACCCCTGCGTTGTGGAAGCAATATGGTTAGAAGCTCCACTATCTAACCACCAAGAACTTGATGTGGTTATAGAAACATTGGATTCATGAATCATAAAGGCCGAGGAGTTACCTAACAGTTCCTATTTGACCTTCCATAGCTTGTACTTTTGGCATTCAGACTTCCTCTGTCCCTTCTTCTTACAGATGAAGCATCTAATAATCTTAAGGTTACGTGGGCCCTTCACAATGCTAGACTGCCACTCTGAATCTGAGGAGAGCGTTTGGGTTTCTTACCCTTACCCTTAGGCTGCCGGGGTTTAGCCTTCCCCTTACCCTTTGCAGCTGCATATATAGCTATATGAGGAGAGCTCCTGATCTTCTCCTCTATTGCAACACATTAGGAAATCAAAGCATTGATGTCCTAGGTCTCATCCTGTGAGATGTAGGAGGTGGCTAACATCTTAAACTCCTGAGGAAGAGTGTTTAGTGTTGATGCACTATAAGCAAGTCAGTAATCGGTATATCCAGTGCCTTCAGCCTGCTCTGCAGATGCAACATCCGGATGATATACTCTCGAATGCCTCCCTCTCCAATGTACCTCATGGAGAATAGTTCTTTGATCAAGGTGCTCTACTCAGCATAAGAATAGACCTTATATCTCTGGGATATGCTCTCTATAAACTCCCGCGCTACGGTCGTATCCGCCAGTCCACTTAACAGATGATCAGGTGTCGACCTCTTAATGGTCAAACAACACATCCTATTTGACCTTTCCCAGGTCGCCATCGTTGCTCTGTCAGCTTCCGAGCTGACATCTATAAGTGGGTGAGGCCTCTCTATGTGCATGGCCATGCTGACTCCTGTCATATCCAATGCAAACTTTACATCCTTCTTGCACTTCTCAAAGTTGAAACCATTTAAGGTTTCAATGGTGATGGCATTGTTGTTAACTGAGAAGGGGATTGAAAAATAGAAAAGACAATGTAAAAATCAGTATAAATGCAGGACAACAACGATACTCAAAGCGTTAAAGCAGTATCTCTATTGAGAATCCAATCACATATATTATGAAACACCTTTGGGATGAATTCATAATATATGTAATTAGATCCCTACAAAAAGGCGATCAGGGTACAAACCAACAACTCTCACCTTTGGGTGAATAGATCATTTAAGCAATGACTTTCCTCTATCAAATGCCTTTATGAACATCTCAAAACTTTATGTAAGGTCAACACCTATGGGCAAAATAACTAAACATAAGGTCAGAGACATTCCCAAACATATGAGCAGAACAATCCAAAATACTGACTTGAAAGGTCACTTTGGTGATTGCATTCTCATCAGTATCCTAAAAAGTCCACAAACATAAGGGATATAACTTTATGTCATCCTTACATTCTATATGGGCATAATGTATGTGAAAATTGGTAATCAATGGAAAAACTAGATTCACAATTAAATAATCACATACTAACACTGAAAACATTGTCTTTAAATTTTATTTGAGAATTTTAAAATAAAAAATCTCAATAAAAGTATCTATCGTACTTTCCTGAATATCGAACCTACTACACGAGACATCTTCGACACGGGAAAAGTCTGATGCAATCAATTGTTCTGAAGCCATTAGCAAACATTCTCGTCTCCCTTTTTGCTGACGGAACTATCCTTATATTGTTCTGATTGTATAAATCAGGAGAAGATAAGTAAGGAAAAGGAAAACTTAGATAAACCATTATTGAACCAGCACCAAGAAAAACAAAATGGGGCATATGTTATAGCTGGAAGAAGTTGGTTTCTAGTGACCGCAAGCGGGTTGAAGTCACAAGCATCATTAAAGCCATTAACCATTAAATTGACCTAGCTTCCAATCTGCAAGATGAATCTAAGAATAATTTGTTGCGTGGACCAATGGGAAAAGATGAGCATTTAAAACGTACTAATCAGCTTACAAGAAAATGAGAGTGGTCCATGGAGAGGTGAGCTTCAAGTTATATTGGATAGCTGCTTGAAGATACCCACAAAACTTCAACGTCTGTGGTTCCTAGCAGTCAACGTCTGTGGAACTCCTGTGGTCCAAGTTTAAATTCTGCAATTTCCCATGTACGCTCTTGGATTGAATATGTAATGTAGTATTAGGGTCATTTACTCATAAGTTATGCTTTTATCATTAAACTTCTCATATCAATTTTCAAGTAATGGTCCCACATCGGATTAACACTGAAGTCTTGCCTGAAACGTAATAAATTACTTCGTCAAGTACATAACGACTACGTATTTACAATCTTTTTGAAACTCTCCTCTCTTTTCCCTTTGTTCATGCATTATTTGATTGTTTACAAAAACTGGAGGTCGAAACAGTAATAGCAGAGTGTATTGGAGCAATTAGGCAAATTATCTCAGCTGTGTATGAGGACTGAGTCGTCGGATAGGACAGGAGCATCACGTTGTGTCGTTGTCTCAATGGTTGAGATACAACTTTTAGATGTAGTTTCCTCACATTTTTCACCTATAAATATTTTAAAAATTTTAAAAATATGATTAATCTATAAAAATTAATTTTTGGTAAAACCAAACAATAGAAGCCTATAGAAAAATATATTTGTGAACGTAGCATAACAATAGGAGTATTGTATTTTTTTTAATATGGGCAGAGTGTAGAATCCACTAACAATAATTGGGCTTGGGTCAATCATTGTTAAAATGACTAGAATTAGTCATTTGGATAATTGACCCTTACCACTTATAAACTATAACATTTTCATGTTTAGTTAATATGAGATACTTTAACACTCCCCCTCAAATGCAACTGGGACTGGACATTCAGTTGTCACCTGCAATAAACGCAGTGATAACCGTGCCGGGCCGTTAGGACTGGACATCCAGAAGACAACCGAAAAATTAATAATCCAAACCAAACCTGTTCTAATACCATCTTGTTTAATGGGAAGATTAGCTAGAATTCCACTAGCACCAGTTGATCATCATACCACTAGTCCTTTGGAAATTATCTATTATGATATTTGGGACCCTTTCCTGTTATTTCTAACATTGGTTTCAAATATTTCGTTCTTTTTATTGATGATTTTACAAGATTCACATGGATTTTCTTTCTAAAAAATAAAAGTGAAGTTTCTGATGTGTTCACTAATTTCAAATCCATGGTCGAAAAGCAATTTCATTCCTCAATTAAATCCTTTCACTCAGATTGGGGTTGTGAATACCAAAAATTACATAAATTCTTACTTTCCAATGGTATTGTTCATAGAATTGCTTGTCCATATACACATGAATAGAATGGAATTGTAGAGAGGAAAATTAGACATGTTATCGATACTGGTCTTACTCTTTTGGCGCACAGTTTAGTTCCTTTTGAATTCTGGCCTTATGCCTTTGATACTTCTGTTTCACTTATAAATGGCTCGCCAACCCCTGTCCTCCACAATAAATTACCATTCTTTGCATTATACGGTCAAAACAAAAATTACCTTGACCTCAAAATATTTGGTTGTGTTGTATACCCCCTTCTTAGGCCATACACCTCAAAGAAATTTAACTTTAGGACATCTTGTTGCATTTATCTTGGATCATCTCCATCTCATCTTGGTCAGCGTTGCCTCAATCCCAGTTCCAACCGAATATATATAGCTAGGCATGTCAAGTTTGATGAGTCCTACTTTCCTTCAAAAACTAATGCCCTAACTTCTCCTTTGTCACAATTAGGGTCAATTTCTTACAAATAATTCAAGTTGGTTGTAGATCACGAGCCATGTTTCATTGCCTTCTTCAAGTATAGCTTTATACTCTAACAAGGAGGTTATACAAACTCAAACATGCCAATTTTAAAATAATTTAGTTCTAGTATCATAACATTTTATGTTGTAAACAATTAATAATTAGGTGTCTAAATATAATTTCTTGCAAGGAATAGTAAGCTTTAAATTATTTAACTGATTAAAAAAAGTTGTTGATTGATATGGAATTAATATTTCTCTTAACCAAATTTGTTTCGACATATATTACTTTAAATTTAAACTAGAAGCGTATTTTTATAACGTGATTGATATAGGGAAAGTTTCAATTAACTTGATTTTTAGAAATTAAAAATGACAAAATTGGAAATAAATGAGAATATTCAGTTCTGGAAAATTAATAACGAACCTTAGTTTTGAGTCACCTACGCTATCAAACTAATATGGATCATCGATATAAAATTAACTCCATTAACAAATACTCATTGAGTGATGTTCTATCTTAAGATTAAATTAATAGAAATATGTATTCTAAACACTTTTATTAGTCAACAATTTAGATACGATCTTAAGTTTGATTGATTAATAGCTTTAAGAATTAAGAGAATCAGTGAGCAAGACAATACACATACGATATGTATTTAATCTAGATAAGTATCTTTCTTAGAATTTTCAATCCCTAACGTAAAGATGGTAATCCTAATTGCCACTTTAGATAAGCAAAATTGAACGTCAAATTCTACTAATTTGGATGTAAATTAAATCAATCAATTCTTAGTTGCGCACCCTAGAGATCAATTTAATCGTAAAAACTAAAAAGCAATACGGAAGACACTTAATATTCATCAATGAAATATACTTTATTCAGAAAATCTCACACATACTAGATAATAATGTGGTTCCCTTCAACCAAGAAGAAGGATTTATCTACTCATAACAAAGGTAAAATCTAACAAAAAAGTAGCAGAATACATACTCTCCATATCTGCCTTTTTCCAGAAAAATATGAAAACTCCAGCCAAAACTAAAAAAACAGCAACAGAAAAACATAAAGATGATGTAACTAGAAGTGTCATCTCTTCCCTCTTATCATTATCTTTATCAGATACACTCCCCACATAATCAGGCACTACTATATTTTCCTTAACCTACTTTTACTTTTAACACATAAGGAAAAGTCTCAATAAACTTTTAATACATACTAAATTAAGGGTTCTGAGTTTATTATAGATGTATATACTGATGATCTTGATTTTGACAATATTTTAAAGCATATGTGGATTGTGTATTTGGAAAGTTCTATAGGTATGAAGGATTCTTATTTATAGAGATTATCCTTAAGTTTTTATCATCTTCCCTTAAATTTGATTGATAGAGACTTTATTATTAAAATCAATTTTCAATCGTCTTTGTTTTTGAAGTTGAGAGTGAGGAGCAAGGATGGATCATTTTCTAATAAAATGGCCTAAGAAAGAACTTTATAAAATAATAAAACATAACTGAAATCTAGGAAAAGAGTTAAATTATGATAGGCCACTTAAAATGTTTAAAAAATCTTTCAAGCTTTTATCACCTTTAAGGCATCAAGTCTAAATGTCGAAATTTAGAAAACTGGCCGTGTCTTGTTCCATATAAATGCATGTTTTTGTCTACTAAATATATAAAGTATTTTATCTTTAGTTTCATTTTTCGTATTGGCTTTTTTTGTTTGAGATTATTTCATTCAGGTTTATTTTTAGTGATCTTTTTAAATTAATCAAAAATGAATTTCATTTATATCGAAGCATTAAATTATCACTTCATACTTGTTCTTTGTTTTTAAGCTTTATGATACAACTTTAGGTATCTTTGTCATTCCTTAAAGCCTAATGTAAAATTGAAAAATCTAAGACATTTTCACTTTTAATTTTTAACTTGTAAACACACTTATAATGTCACTTATTTTAAACTCTCAAATTTACAAAAGCTTTAAAGACCTTAATTAGTAACCATTTAGATGGGTGAAATATAGTGTTTAACATTTTTCTAGGTTATACACAAGCACCAAATGTTATATAAGCTAAAAATCTTGATAAGATAGTAAATTTAAACAAATAAAGTTCATCTTCACACAAATACATTTTTCGAACAAGAGGCATTTCATTAAACACCTTATAAGCATCAAAAAATCATCCCAACATTACAATCAAATTCACATTTTTTCCTTCTATCACTAACATTTCTACCTTAAATATTCTTATCCATTCACTAAACAACAAAACTAAAGTTAAAATCAAAGACAAAAACTAATCAAAGAAACACAAACATCCATGGGTTCACATGTATACCTCAGTGAAAATGGAACAATGGTCAGAGAAAAGGACAAGCTTCCCACGTAGCACGATAGGAAGACAACGCCGACGACACACGATGAACGAGAGACCAAAAATTGTCGGAGAAGAATCTGCAGCAGGGAGGAAGAAGAAAGAAGGAGAGATAAGCGGAAGCAGACAACGACGTGTTGGTTTTAAAATTACTGACGGAATTTACTGATGGAAATATTCCGTTGGCAAACTCAAAACTTTATCGTTCTGCCAACAATTCCTGCCTTATTTACAAATGATTATTTTTTTCGTCGCTACATTCCGTCGTAAATTGATTTCCCCAAGTATTTAGCGACGTATATTACTACCGCCGCAAAAGAAAATTTTTCCAGTCAACTTTTCCAACGAAATAATAAATCTATCAGTAATTTGCAACGGTTTCTTTCCTCCTATGGTTTTAAGTAATGTTTTCAAAACTTGACCAAAGTTAAATCAATAAGATAGAAGATTTAAAATTTAAAAGGTTTAATTGGTATTAAATCATCATAAAAATGTTTAAAGATCGAATAACATTGAAGAATTTAAAAAATTAATGAAAACATTTATCCTTACTTATTGAAAATTTTAAAATGGAATTGAAAAAATTGCTAAAAAAATTGATTGGTTTATTTTGGTTTATAAAACTTGATTAATTTACAAAAATTGACCAATTAATTAATAAACTGATTGATTTTAAAAGTAATAATTGTTAAACTAACCTGTTCAATTTTTAAAATATTAGTTTTAACTATATTTGGGTTTCGTGAAATAACATCATGTTTTCAATTAGTTAGGTAAATTAATCAATTTCCCAACACCAAATATGATGGTAAAACTTGATTGAAACATAAGAATTAAAAAGTTTAATAAAAATAAAGAAATAAAATACCATATCAATCTATAAATATGATAATTTGATTAAATTACAGTCCTTGGATAAAATTGTGAGTTTTTGGCTAACTCCTTTTGTAAGACTTCTATGTAAGCGATCTAGAAGGGGGGTTGAATAGATCGTTTAAAATTTTCGTAAAGTTCTACAAAAAAACACAAAATTAATACACACTAAACAATCAAATAAATTAAGTAAAAAGTATAGGGAAGAAAGGCAAACACTGTTTTTATAAAGGTTCGGTGCTAAGACCTACGTCTTCTACCTGAGCTCCCACTTAGGATTTGGCAAACTACTTTATTGTACACTTTTTAGTTTAGTGTGAACTTTTTACAACACATTTGATTTTCGGCTCAAGCTACACCTCACAATCCGATTTGACTTCCGGTAAAAATCCTACCTCTTGAATTCCGGCTCAAGCAACCTCACATTCCGATTTGTTTTCCCGGCACAAATCCTACCTCTTGAATTCCGGCTCAAGCAACCTCACAATCCGATTTGTTTTCCCGGCACAAATCCTACCTCTTGAATTCCGACTCAAGCAACCACACCAGTGATTTTCCTCTAATCACAACAACAAGATAAAGATAATGGAATAATGCTCAATACAAATTTTGGAACTAGCTAAGAGCAATTGAGAGCAAATAAGT
>JAOQMR010000001.1:2310480-2322239 GCA_027563865.1 Erythroxylum pelleterianum
TAATTAACTTATATAGTGAATACCTATTAGGTTTAGGTCATTGTATATGAGTGGGAGGTTGCCACTTGCAAATGGGCTGTGGATACATGGACCGGGGCTTGGGCCTAGAATATGCGACCCAACCAAATACATATATCAAAATAAAGAGCACATAATTTCATTATCAACTACTATCATAAAATATGTATTGTTTAACTCAAAAGTCCAAACTAACACAATACACATATACATATTATATAATATAACTCATTTTGTATGATTACATCATACATAATTCAATTTCATCCAACATATTCACCAATAAGTCAAAAACCAACAGTTCAAGTATTCAACAAACGCAATTCAATTTGAACCAACATAATTCACCAATAAGTCAAAAACTAACAATTCAAGTATTCAACATACACAATAAACATATACATCTTTTATAATATAACTCATTTTGTATGATTATATCATACATAATTCAATTTCATCGAACACAATTCACCGTAAGTCAAAAACCAACAATTTAAGTATTTAACATACATAATAACACAATACACTTAATAGTCATCAACTTGAATATGTTTGAGACAAATATAAAAAATTACATGCATGAAGTGAATTGAACTTAATAAATAAAGAAATTTCTTGCTTCATCACGTATGACTTAAATACGACATTAGTCATTTAGTTTTTTTTTAACATAAATGAGTTTGACCATTCACTTAACAAATATATTGAATACTGAGGACTAAAAAATGCCAATTTATGTCTAGCGAAAAACTATCATACATTTAACTAATTCATTTCAATTTGATTTAATCTACAATAACTAGTATCATCAATGGTAAGTCTTTTTATAGAAGATAATTTAATGTATTAAGCAAAAAGTAAACAAAACTTTATAAATTACAAAAAATTTATAGATTTTTATTATAATTTTAAAATATATTAAAATCACATTTAATTTAATTCAATTAATAACAAGTACATACTTATTTAATATTGTATGTTCAACACTTTTCAAAGCAAAATTGAAGAGGATAAACTTAATCAACACTTTAAAAAACATCATTATGTTAAATTTGAATTATATCTTGTAAAATATAAATATACACAAACAATTACAACTTTCAACTTCCAAACCCTATTTTTAATACATTTATTTTTTTCATAAATTGACAATGCCTAAATTAAATTCAAATTGAACCAACTTACACAAATATTTCTAACTTTTAAACTCAAATTTCTCAAATCTCAACTCACACAAACAATTCCAACAGTTCCAACTTTCAATTTTCAAACCATTTACAAATTTCATATGACACAATGCAACCAAAACATAATTTGTATTCAATTTAGGAGTAGGAAAAAAGTAATTCAAAACACACCCACAAAAAATTAGAAATTGCAATTTGGTTATATTGGGTCAAGTCAGCTCAGTTGGATCGAGTTGAGTCGGGTCAAGTTAAGAAACTAGATTTGAAAATTGTTGGTTTCAACTTCAAGCAAGCAATGGCCAACGATGTTGGAGGAGAGCGGGCGCCAAATGCGATGGGGAGGGAGCACAACGAGCGGAGGAGACGCGGTGGAGAGGGAGAGCAGCAAGCAAAATAAATGTGGTGGTGAAGCAGGTGTAGTGGGATAGCAGCAGGTGCAGTGGGGGAAGATCAGCGGGCACAGTGGAAAGCAGTAGCCAGCGGGTGGTGGCATCGTGGTGGTGGCAGAAGGCATAGTAAGAGAGGATAGACAATGATATAGGAGAACATTGAGAGGAGAGGGAAAATACTTTAAGAATTTGTGAGGGAGAGAGGGTATGTTTGTGGGTTTGGTATTTTTATTAGAATTTATTTTTGCAATTTAGTTCTTGGAATATTTAAAATTTACGGTACTAATCAATATTTGGCATATATTTAAAATACCAGCTAGTAGAAGAAACTTTTGGTACTGGTTAGTACCCAAGGCCAATACCGAAGAGGGTGATTTCATACCTTTTTTGGCCGGTATCAATCAATACGATACAAATTTCATTACTTTGGTTAGCACACAATACCTTACCTTACTGATCCATATCTCTTGGACTATATAATCCTTAAATTAATATGAAGAAACAAAATTTGTCGATAACATCTAGTGATTTATATAAACTATAAATTTTTTAATAAAACCCAAGAAAAAGAGTCTTGTTTTTTCACTTTCAAAATGTCGAGAAGGTTAAAATAAACATGACATGGATCCATTCTAAAAAAAATCATGCCAAACAAATGATTACATAAATAGTCCTAGTTTTGTTCTTGTAGTTTATTATTTCCATGGTTCAAAGTTATGGCCCTAAAATAATTCAACTTAGGATATGGGTCTAAATCTTTTCACAACCTTCTTCTTCTTGGTCATCCATTTCATAAGAAAAAAAGTAGAGAAGATGGTCAAAGGAAGGCATTTCCCAAACCAATAACATGGGCGTCTACTTAAAAAGGTAATCAAATCCACAAATGATGGCTCCTGATGCATCACAGTTAAACTCATAACTTACATTCAAGCTATCATATAAACCAATTCGGCACTTCATTGAATAATTACTAAAGTAAAGATTTCCAACACAGCTACATAATAATGGTTCAAACATCATTATACTTCCACAAGTAAGTATGCAACATGTTATTATGATCTCAAGCAACTCAAACAATTCACAAAAATGAAACAAAGAATGGCTGATGAGCTAGTGAGGAGCGGAGTTGTGAATGTGGTGAGACGACCAACAAGTTAGTGGTGAGGAGTGGTAGTGAGGAGATGACACAAAAGTGGTGAGTAGTGGTAAGCGACAGTAAGTTGGAGAGCAACTGATGGTGGTGGCAGTGGCAACAAGTTAGAGTGAGAGAATACACAATAAAATTTTTCTTAATTTAGCCTTTATACCTTCTAAAATTACATTTCCTACCCTGTAGGTATTGGTTTTTTGCATATTGTCTAATATATTTTCCTAATGTGTTACCATAAATTTAAATATCGTTTTTTGTTTAGTACAAAATCGTATTCATTTCTTTAGTTTGTAGTTTTGTTTTAGTTTTTTGCAACTTATAAAAACTATAAAAATAGTATTTTTGTTTTTATTTTCAATTATAATCTTATTCACTATCATTTAAATATATTAGCTAATTATTTAATATTAATTGTTAATAATAACTATGACTGATCTAATTTAATTAGTTGATTAATTTTAATTTTTATAATTATTTTAATTTTTAAAAGATTAAAAATAAAATATTTTTAATTTGGATAATTATTTAATAAATATATTTAAATCTAAAGTATCTTTACGTAAATATTAAATAAGATTAATTTTAATAATTAAATATATATCAACAAATAAATATTATATTAAATAAATTTGTACTTATTTAATTATTTATTTTAATAAAATATAATAGAATACACTCATATTCATTAATAAATATAGTATAAGAGATTATCATAAAAATATTTACTAAATTAATATCTTTATATTTTATCTAATATTTAATTATTATCAATAATAAAATATAACTTATTGACACTAACAATCAAACAAGTTTTTTGTTTAAAAAAACCACAACAAAAATAAAAATAAATGCACACGGTCCCTTTAATATATTACTTCACTCAAATTTATTTTAGTTGGTCTCCCTCTTTTAGTCATTACCATAGTTTATGCTATTATTGTTTATGAATGGGTATGACTAGTAAGTGTTACATGCATGTGCATTTCATGTCATTGTAGCCTCGTTTATTAATGGATATGACTTTTTTGTGGCTATTAGTGCCATTAATTGAAGGTCCTTTTTCGGACATTCCATTTTTTATTGTGTTTTTAAAAAAATAAAAGAATTGATTTAATATAGCAAGGAAATACAAAAAGCTTAATCCTATTGATACCTAGTAAAAAACTTAGGTAAATAAAACTAACATTTATGATTGTTTAAAGTAGGAAGAGAATATAAGATAGAATCGAAGACAATATAATAGGGAAGAATTGTAGAGTTTATCCCAGGGTCCTTCAGTAACATTCTAAGGTAGAGGCCTAAGAAATTCTTAAAAGCTTCCTTAGTTTAGAACTACACATTCCATCTAATGACTTAATCATAGCTCATCTTAAGATGAATATTTTGAACCAAAATAGCCTGCCTAATCCATCAAGTTGTAGTTAAGATGAACTCTTGAAGAGACTGAGATTCATTCCTAAATGTCTTTTTGTTCCTCTCCTTTCAAATCGTGTAAGTATCATAGCTGATTAAGAGTTTAAACACTATTGGGTCATCCTTGTATATGAACTTAACATTACATGCACAAGCTATGAACTTTGACCAACCCTTTTTTGAATCATTGTATTTTGAATAAATGGACATAACTTTAGAATGATTTTGAATAAAGTAAGAAAAGAGTAGGTGATTCAAAGTTTTAGGCTTATTCCATATAATTTACATGAGATATTAGTAAGAAAAAGAAATCCTTTTTAGTATATCTAGTGTGATGAGCCTTTATATAATGGCTAACCATAATATAAAGAAACTTTAGGGAAATTATCCTTGAACTAGATAAGCACTCTCTAAGGCACCAAATGGTTGGGTTGTTGGAGAAGGTGAAGACGAGATTTATTAGTGAATGTTTTACAGCTATGGCCAATCTATGTTGTTCTATACTTTTGCCTAATCTTGTTCTGTAGCTTGTGACATTACTCATAATAGCATTAAATCCCCTAAATCTAAAGTTTTATGCTCCATTTTCAATGCCATACTAACTTTAGCCTTTAGGGGAATTAGGAGTTTGAGATTATCCATTCCTTCCATTTTATAGAGGGGTTTAAGATCATTCTAATAGTTATATCATAACTAAGTTCTGTTCCCATTCCCAATTAGTGTTTTCATCTCCTAGTTTATGAAGCTTCTGAGTTTCAACATCTGATTCATATGCTACATGCTAAGAATAGCTTTGCTAAGGTTTAATGCTCCAAAAACTTTAGCCTTTTAAGATGTAGGAGTGTTTTCGCCTATATGGATTGAAAATCAGTTTAAATCTTCCAAATTTGCTTTTCTAGGAGCATCTCATTGAAGATCCTAAATGAATTTATTCCCCTTCTTTCTTTTGAGAGCAAACCTTAATGAACTTTATTTTGGCATTTAACTTTGGTTATATATTTCTAAACCAGAGAAAGTTCTTCGTTAGCTTTTCAATGTTCTTAATGAGATTATAAGGAAGGAATATGTGACAGCACCAATGTTTATTAAGGTTATTAAGCACTAAGGTGATTATTTGTAATCTTCTAGGAAGAGATAAAATTTTATTATCCCAATGATCAATCCTATTATGAATTGTAACATCAAGAGCCTAAAAATCTTTATTAGTGATCCTTTTGTTAGAGATTAGGATCCCTAAGTTTTTAAAAGGTAGCTCCTGATAATTGATCCCTAAAATCATTAAAAGAGAGTCCTTATCTCTTGAGCATCAATTGTGATATATAAGTTACTCTTCCCTTTATTGATAGTTAGGTCTAATAACAGGATGAAAGAGTTTAATACTTCCATAAGTTTTTTGGTAGAATGTGGATCAAATCTAGCTAGAAAAATGAGATCATCTAGAAAAAAAATATTGAGTAGCCTTAGTTTCTCACATTTATGATGACAACTAAAAGTTTTTTTTCTTGTTAAGTTCTCGGTGCCTTCATATTATAGAGGACCTTGATGCATAAGCTAAAGAGGTAAGGAGATAAAGGATCTCATTGCCTCAACCCCTTAGTTCATTAAAAATAATGTTGGGTCCTCCATTCACCAGTACAAAAAATAATGTAGTGGAGATGCATTGCTCTATCTAAGAGGTGAATATGTTACAAAAACCAAAAGTCCTTAGGGAGCTTATGATGAATTCCTAACCAATTTAATCGAAAGCTTTCTTGAAATCAATCTTCCTCAAAAAACTTTTCAATGGTCTTTTGCTTTTATAATGTTTAAAGAGCTCTTGAGCTATCAAAAGATTGTCCTTTATGCTCCTACCTTAAATGAAAGCTCATTGGCTTAAAATAATTAAGTTTTGCAATACCTCATTGAGTCTAGTAGTAAGAAATTTAAAGATGATTTTGTATCTAACATTACAACGTGAGATCAATCTATAATCATTTACAGAATTAGGATTATACTTTTTGGGGATCAAACTCATATAATTTTTATTTAGTTATTTTAGCAGTCTTCACTTAAAGAACAAATATGTTACTACTTTAAGTACTAGGTCTCTTGTAAGATGCCAACTATTTTAAAAGAAACTAGTATTTAGCCAATCAAGGCATAGTGCCTTATCTAGGTTGATATTAAGAGTATTAAGGCACCGAAAGGCATAACCAAAAAGTCCTTTTGTTATAAGGCAAGTGAGTCAATGATTATATCCCTGAGTACTTGTTGATTAGAATAGACTTTATTAGGAGTTCCCATTGAATGTTGGAAATAATTTAAATCAATTTTTTTCATTCCCTCCTATTCATTGGAGATATTGTCATCCTTATTATTCATTCTATATAGAATGGAACTTTGGAAGTAGCTAGTGTTCCTATTCCTATGCTTTATCTAATTAATTTAGGCCTTTTTCTTCATGATTGAGTGATGATTATCCAGGGCCTTGGTATAGATATCAAGAGCATTACTTTCTATGGTTTTTAAGGTGGCATTTACAGGTGATCCTTCTATCTCATCTTGGATAAGGCTCAACTCTTCTCTAGCCTTACTGATAATAACCTCAGTATGCTCTAATGTCTACTTGTGAAGTTTTTTCAATTCACACTTCATAGCTTGTAATTTCCTTATACACTTGTATGTATTAAATCCATCTACTTATGTGCTTGCATTTCTTTATAGCCTTTTTCAAACCCCTCAAGCTTAGAGAGAATATTGTAATATCGGAAAAGATAGTTCAATTACCTTAAGCTAAATCCTAAGGACAGTTCAATTACCTTAAGCTAACTCCTAAGGATACTTATATTGAACTGTGATTAGATCATAATGGTATATGGAAGTGAGACTTAAATCTAGAGAACTTTGAAATCCACTAAAGATTAAAAAAAGGCTCTGTCTACTTTTTTTTATAAGCCAATTGCAACTCTATTTAGTACTCCAAGTGAAAAAGCCACCGTCATATTTTAGATCACTTAAACCTGCAATGTTCAAGTAGTTCAAAAAGTCAGCATTTCTCACTATCTTATCAATCTTAATTCCTTCAACTTTTTGAGTGAAAAAATTCTATTAAAGTCACCTAACCTAGTTATAAGGCATTGATAGAGGAACTAGTGGAAAGATTAGATCTTTCTATAGGTTATGTCTTTAAAAATCATACTTTGCAGCATAGATGAAAGTTACTTCAAAGTTATCCTGAACATGGTCAATGATATCACCTATATGAATAAATTGATCATCAACTATTGTTTAATGCACTTTAACTATATCAGGTTAAAGCCAATTATGGTTCTCCCATTATAATGCATATTATGATTTGTAAGGATCTTCTAGCTCGACCCAAATACGCAATTACAACTATGGGTATTGTTCATCTTGATCTTGTATCCAAGAGGCAAATAATGCATGGTTTATTTGATTGCAAGTAGTCATGGATTACCTATTTTTTTAAGGATAATTCATACCCCTCACATTATAGGCTATAATCATTAAGAAGAAGTTAGGATTAGGGTCCCTTTCTTCTTACTTTCCCATCTAATTCCCTTTTTAAGATGGTCTTATTTGTTTTTATTCTCCCAATTTTTTTAGGAAGCTATACTCCTCTTTCTTCTTAGTATCTTATAGTATTAAAATAGTTTTAGCATTCTCCTTGTGCATCTTCTCTAGTTCCTTAACCTAGGGATCCATTGCTTCCTTCCCTAAACTTCCCTTTCCAATCACTTATTTCAAGAAGCCTAACAAAGTTGCACTATAATAATCCTACTAAGTTTTATAAGGCCATTCCCTCTTAACCCATAAGATTTCCATATCTAGATGGATTTGTAGTGGTTTGATGAAAATTTGATGTCTTATTCAGTACCTTAATAGTTTAAGTGTTGGACCTCGTTTCCGGAACCCAACCTTCTTGCGAAAACATGAGCGCGTGCCTATTACCTTGAAGGGGTTTTTTTTCCATTGAACCCTTATTAGACATTATCAATTCATCTTCGTTCTTATAACATTCCAAAAATTCGCTCATAATTTGTTCAATGGCGTGGTCAAACAAAACAGTCACTATGCTTAAACTCATTTCTCCTGCTTGCGAACAGAATTTGGAAATCTTTAAATACAAATTTCAATTTTAATTCTTCATAGAAATTATAGCTCTATGTCTCTTGTTTATTTTGAAACAAGAATCACCTCAAACGGAGCTCTACAGCTCAAGATATGCTTAAAAAGCTAAAGCGTGTGCATACTCCAATTATGCTCTCCAAACCGACCCCTCACTTGTTATAATGCAAACTTTCTCAAAACAACTCCAAAAGATATTATTTTTCATGTAAACATATATACATGTCTTAGGAATCTATTTCTTCAAGAATCACTTCATTTCGAGATCGGATGAGGGAGTTATGATCAAAAGAATTGAACATGTTTACACCCTAAATCGATTTGAACCTCTATTGGCGCGATTGTCATAACTTTTACCACAAATGTCAGATTGCTTTCGTTTTTGGACCATTAGAAAGTAGACTTCAAGAGCTACAACTTTTATGAAGACCACAAAACCTAATTTTGCCTCTAATAGTATCAAAAAACAAGATTTCGGTGGTGAGTGAAATAAAGGAGAGCTTGGTGATGAATATTTTCAGTGAAGACCAAAGTCATTCCAAAAAACAACAAGAGTTATAATGTTCTAACTTTTTTTTTACTACTTAGTACATGTATGTACGTGTATTATTATGTTAATGACACATGGCTCTATGCATGTGAGCCATCTGTCACTCATATAAGACTGCCACATGTCACACTATAATTGGTCCAAAATACTTTAAAATTTTGGGAAATTTCTAAAATTCACCAAAAATTTTGAAATAATTATATGACTCTCTAAATAAATTTTCAGCTCAAAAAGTTCACAATTCACATTTTAATTTCATTTTTAGCAATTAATTATACCCAAAAATGTCAACGAATGCATGTACAATTATATTCATGTGCAATAATCAAAATTCTCATATATGTGCACAAATATGCAAAGCATGATATGTATTTTCTATTTTCTCATAATTCACTATTCTCGCCTTAACATAGGTAACGGGATGTTACATGTCCAATTTCTAAAATCAAACGATAGGTTCTAAAAGCCTCAACTAAAGCTTTGACTCGGTCTCCTATAGAGATAAAATTTGTATTGGGATTTATAGTTTGGGTCATAAGGAGTCCGTGCATCGTAGTAGTTACATGAGTGGTACATCCAGAATCAATGCACCAATTATTCTAAGGAACATCCACTAAATTTGATTCGAAACATACTAAAGCACTAGGCATACATTTTTTTAAACCATCCTTACGTTTCAAGCAGTCTTTTTAATAGTGTATAGTTTTCTTACAGAAATGGCATCTATCATTCTTCGATTCGTTTTTACTGATTGAAGTTAATGAATATATTAACCTTGTAATACATTTGTCCCTTTCCTTTATCCTTTTTGGACTCTTTTTCGCTTTTTAATTATCCATAAAATTAATTGAGTGAAATCCTTACTTCTTAAGCCTTGCTTTCTCTTGAATAAGCACACTTTGCAATTCATTCACTTTTCATTTGTCCTTTATAGTATTGTAACTTATTTGGAATGGACTATGTTCAGGAGGCAAGGAGTTAATAATAAATTGGATGAAGAAGATTTTACTCACTTCCATTCACGTGCATCTTAATCTTATTATTGGATTTATCATTTCGGTGACATGTTCATGCATAGTATGAGAACCATCGAACTTTATGGTGGTTAGTAATAAGTCTCGAAAAGTGAATTATCAATAGATTCATACTGAAAAATATCTTTGAAAAACTTAAGATATTCCTTAGCACTTTCAGATTTTAGAATTGTAGCCTTAATATTGCTAAACATGTTCTTTTACATAAACATTAAGCTCAATCTATTATATCTTTGCCAAAGTTCGTGGGAGGATTTTTCTCCAGCACTACTAATATTGACAAGAGTAATGGGCTTATTGGTTTGGAGTGTCAAGTTAAAATATAAGATTCCTAGGTTGAACTAAACTTGTCCACACCATTCAATAAAATTAAGCCCATTAAACTTCATAATATACGAAATTTACAAGTGAATAACAACATAATCAGATGCTACAAAATATATTAAATGATCATTCATTAATGCTTTGAGTCATAGTTTAAATACATAAGTAGAACCAACTAACAATCATATTAACAATATGTGTATATTATGGTTCTCCTTCGAGTGAAATTAAAAAAAACTATTTATGTAATGGCTAAGATAATATAATTTATGACATAAAGAATATATATTACTATTATATTAATATTTTTTTAGACACGTTTTCTTAATTCTATCTTATAAGTTAGTTTAGTTACATTAATATTCATTTGCTTTTATTTATTTTATTTTTAATGGATAATGTCTAGTGTATATTTATAAAGATTATCTTTATCCAGACAAGAATCTATAATCAATACAATAATTAAATATAACTATGCTTCCATTTCGTAGATATTCGTGTTTAATAAATACATATCATAATTAATCCTTTATTACATAATGTTAATTTTCACACCATCATCATCTTATCATATAGAATGTCATCTAGGATTATTTTCAAATCAATCTTTAATCAAACTGTAAAGAATAAAATAAGAGATTTTGTATTGTAATGTTTTCCTCAACGTTTATTGTGTTACTGTATGAGCTTTATATACAAGATGGAATGATTCTAGAGAATTCTATTACAACCGAATATACAACATGTATTGCTATTGTTATCTGTAACTATAAGTTTGTTGAGGATGAGAGGATCTTCTGTGAGCAGGTGTAGAGGGGAAGGCAGTGAGCTTGGAGGATGGGTTGACAGATGGGCCTAGAGCAAGATGACTTGGCCCAGTGCTTGACCCGTCCAGTTCGCCAATGTGTGACCCGTCCGGATGACATGTATCTCTAACACCCCCATGCAAACGAAACCTCGGATTGCGTACGAGGTTGAGTTTGAAAGACAAATCCCTAATCGAGCGACGGAGAGGGGTTTGGTGAGGAGATCGGCGATCTGGTCAGTAGAGGGAACGAATCGAATCTCGAGGAGGCCAGCAGCGATCTTCTCTCGCACAAAATGGACATCGATCTCAATATGCTTGGTGCGGGCGTGGAAGACCGGATTCTGGGAGAGAGCACGAGCACTGTTGTTGTCGCACCAGAGAACAGCTGGTCGGGAAGGAGAAATAATGGTGTGTGTTGGTTGTTCTGGAATTGAATGGATGAAGAACCAATGTGTGCAATAGGAAGGGAATTGCCATTACCTACTGTGAGCTGATTATTACCATCATAATCGGAACTAATTGAAAGGTTGTGCAGGTCAGCAGTGACATGATTTGTGGCTCCAGAGTCAACATACCAGGTAGAGGAATTGGGTGGTTCAGAACTGAATGATTGCTGAGCTAGAAAGGTTTGAGGTGAGCCATTGTGTGATGGATGCTGTGTTGGATCGTGTACGGTCTGAATATTCACAATACGCTGCGGAAAAGACCATACAAGATAATCAAGTATAATCGAAAATACAATGGATCAACGAAAATAC